>JAXQQM020061324.1:0-46450 GCA_034641835.2 Pinus albicaulis
ATTTACGTACTGTCTATAAAAAAAACTACCAAGCTTTTTTGTCCTTTTTATTTTTATATGCCGTAACATATAAAACATATTATAATAAACCCTCTTTTAAAAAAAACAAAAATAAAAATAAATTATATGGCCCACCTTTCATTTCGCATATGATATATATATATATATATATATATATATATATAACATATGTTTAAAACATATGTATATATTAAACTATCAAAACATTAAAGAACCCTTTCCGTCGGACTTCAAAATTCTGAATAGATTTAATTTCAAACCAAATTCGCGTTCCAAAATGGGATGTTGACGTCTGCCTAATTTGTAACGCGAATTCTCAATCTAATGTGCCCTATAAAAAATTTGGGTCCGGTTTTCAGGTTTTCAGATTCCCTTCAATTTCATGCGATCCAATATTAATGCTCCACGTGTCCTCCTTTTGAATTTACAAAATTGTCGGGTAAATTTCTGTTTGTTTAATTTCTAGTTGGTGAATTGCGTAAATGTTGGTTGTTGTGTTTAAATACAATCCTGTACAGAAATATGGTTGTGGCCGTCTACAAAAAAAAATTGCAGGAATTTTAAATGCTGAATTAAATTTCTAGATGGCGTGCAAGCAACCTCGAAAAAAAATGTTGCTGCTGCATCCGTCCTTCTGCTGCAGCAGTTGAAGTTAAAATTCAACAGCACAGGTTTTAATAAGTGAGGGTGTAAAGGTAACTTTTTGTCGATAGTAATGGATTAAGATCATCTATTCATTTTTGTAGGGTCTTATGGTGTTTGGTTTTTTAGTTTTGGGTTGGGCTTATTGAGTCTAAGATAGTTTTTGAGTGAAAAAATTGCTATCGGGTATTAAAAAATTTTGGTTCTTTTGTCAAAATTTATGAGCTTGTTAGGAAATACAAAAATGACAATGGTTGTATCTTAAATTTGTGGAAAATAATTTGAAATGAAACCTTTTTGTTTAGGTTTTTGCAGCAGGTGCAAACCCCATTCAAATTACTAGGGGCATTGACAAGACAATAAAGGCCCTTGTTTCAGAACTCAAAATTTTGTCAAAGGAGGTAAACGCTTGCCTTTTGAGTAGGCTGGTTTTCCTTTTTTCTGATGGTTTGGTCTATCTAATTGAATTAGTTGCCTAAGGTATTTTTGGTTGGAAACTCCTTTTCATTTTTCATACAGTATTGGCCTTGTGGAATACATTTGATTGTGTGTTCTTGTTAGATCTACAACATTTGTAGTTGTTTAGTCTTATGGCCGAGGTGCACTTTTATTATGGAAATAGTTGATGCAATATTGTCATTTAATCCTTACTGCAGGGTAGCATGTTGAGAAGTTTCTTGTGAAACATTTGGTATTAAAAATGACACTTGATCCTATACAACATCATGCACTTGACTTCAAAATTAATATTCAAAGTGTGCTAGACAATTCTTGCAAAATTTCAAATATTTATGTTGTTTTAAACCATTATATTTTTCATGTATTGGATGCTGAAAATGAGAAAAAGACTTTGGTATGAAACCAACTGGTGAATAATTTCCAACAAAACAACCACTTCCAAGACATGATTTAGAAGTAGAACATATGTACTTATGAAGCATAGAAAGATATCCTTGATGCATTGTCAATGTTTGGCTAGGGTTATTTTGGAGAAAATAACTCCTTATTCCTAGAATAGTGATCTTCAATACAAGTAAATGCCAGAGAAGAGAGATCATCGTGTGATGCAACAAAACTGAAATTGGACCCCCAAGGAGAGTTGGTGTGTCTACAATCGCTCTGTCAGCATTTTCCCTTGGTTTACCCCGTTCTTTTCCTCCAGCCTGAGTCTTAATTGACTTCTTCTTTCTTCGGGTTTATTTATCAAATTCGTAGCATTTGATAAATAAATACTATCCACAATGGTTGGACTTTAATTTATATTCCCGACTTTATATTATCTCCAAGCCTTATAACCAATGTTTAACTTTCAACACTTTGTATTTATACTCCACGTTTCTTTTTAAATAAATAACTTGTAATGAACTTTCGGCTCTATATTTCACCACCCAGTCTTACAAAAATCACGCTCTAGACTTATGCTAATTATCTGCCAATCGTTTAATTAAATAATTTCATTATACTCCGGCCCCACCTATATATATCAATAACCAATCAAACACTCATATTGTACTTGGCTATCCTCCACACACCTTAGTTAACCTCTGGGCAAGTTCAACGTGCGACCACCGTCTGATGGCCCTTCTCCAAATCAACGACTCTTAGCAATTTTGCTCGTCTTCCAACGTCGGGCTTTAACGTGCGATGGCGCGGGTTAAACAGTGGTTTTCTGGGGGTCACTTCGCCACGTGTCGCATTCCCTATGGAATCTCTCACGAATAGGAAATACCGCCTACTCCGCAAAAGCGGTGCGATATGGGCAACCCGCTTTTGTGATTCTGCTCGTGGTTTTGGTACAGGGCTTGACCACGGGTGCAAGTCTGGTTCCGCTATCCTTTTGTTTGTTAACTCATTACCAATCCTCGGGTCAGGTTCCGAAAGCACAACAATTTTGTCTCTTTATTAAGCGGGATTTTTATATTTGAATAGTGTTCACGACCCCAGTTCTCTACACAGACCTCGCCTTCGAGTGGGGTGAGTTCACAGGGTTATCCAACAATTTATGGGAATTCAAAGACAAAAGAATGGAATTATCAGTACCCAATCGCCTCATAGTTAAACAATTCTTCACAATTACCAGTTCGAGATAATTCAATGGCAACTAAGCTTGGAAATCATTTAACTGGAAACAATTTTTCACACACAGAGGTTTATTGCAGAAATCCCCTCTCTACTCTCATCTTCCCTCTCCACTTTTATTCATCCGAGGAATTACAATTTATATACATAACATATGGCTCTTCGGTTCTTCTGAGAGGACAGTTCTAGAAATCAAAAGGTCTAATTATAATAATTCAGCTAACTGAAACTGTTCGACTCCTACAACTCTAACTAGTCTAAGTAATACAGTCAGCTGAGGTATTGACACCTAGCTATTACAACTCAAATGTTTTCGAACCCTCCTAGCCACAACATGTGGACAAAACCTCCTACATTGTTGGCTAGTGCCTAATGCCCCTGCATCATCGTGTGACATAAACCTATTAACAAAAGTGAACAGGGAATGATTATTAATTATGGAATACTAAGTTGTCAGTGATTTTGACTATTTGTCTTTAACATGTAAAAATGTTAAATTCCAAACTTACATCATCATGGTTTGGCATCATGAGCTTCACTAATTGTCCACCATGCTCATAATTTCATTGTTGTATTCATATCTATAAACAACTTTTCAAATAATAATAAAAAAGTTCTATAAGAAAAATCCAGACCTCCATGTTGCTGCTCCTTGTGAGACAAAGTCAAAATTGCATTACACAATTTGACACATAAGAATCTCCTATATCTCGGTGGTATGTATCCAAACTCTTATAATAGTGTCTTCAAGACTTATGTTGACATTGCCAATGAGATATTTAAGCAATGAAAGATGGAGCCTTCTTCATTGCTGTATATGTAACAGTCTTTTATTAATATAAAGATTGATGGTTTTGTCTTTCTGAAAATGAAATGTAAAAATAATTTATTGTGGTCAATTGAAATATTTTTTTTTTAAAGCTTTTCAATATGGAAGGGCAACGTAGATATATGCCCTTCTAATTGAAATTCGGACCTGCCCTTCAAATTTTATCACTGTGTGGGACCTTAACAAACAATAAAACTATTCAGCCGCGCATTATATAAAAAATATAACAAAACCTTTGTCAAAACTTCAAACGAACCCTTTAGCCGTGGGTGTTTCATCACGAATTGATCATTTTACCATGTACCTTCTTCTAGAGGAATATTCTTCCACTTGATTAGGTACTTCATAATGGCTATATGTCAAAGAGATACATAATGTTTATCTATAACTTTTTGTTTTTCAAGAATCAACTTTCATTCTTCATCTAATTTTGGAAGTTCTATTTACATTGGCATATTTTTTCCCAAAACCTTTTTTAGGCAAGGTACATGAAAAACCTTATGAATGCAAGAAGAAGGAAAATATAACTTCTATACCACTTGTGCAATCTTATGAATAATTATTTAGGGCCATAACAGTTTTACAGTGTGGAAAAAGTCGGCAAAAAGTCCCGACTTTTTGAAAAAATCCCGAATTTTTCCCGGAGCCGACTTTATTGGCCGACTTTTTGCCGAATTTTTCATCCTTGAAAAAGTTGTGATTTTATCCTCGAAGTCCCGACTTTTTGCTGACTTTTTCGAAAAAATCTTGAGTGAGGTAGTTTCTTTAATAATTTTTTAATTTTTTTTGAAAAAATCAGGATTTTTTCCAAAAATGAATATTTTTGTATTTTTTTACTTTTGCCGACTTTTTCAAAAAACCCCCGAATTTATCGAGTATTTCAAATTTTGGACCCTTGCTGATTTAATCCCGACTTCGACTTTTTCCACATTGCATTTTTGAGCTAATTCTTTATTCTTCTTTTTCCTGAATGAAGATTGCTTATAATGCTATAATCTAAAAAATACCCAATTACCCTCCTCAAATTATCTTTCACTTCAATGTTGTTCCCCTTGTTGTTTTATCATGTTTCATGACATTTGAAGGTTTTCCATAATAATTTTCAAAGTTTCTTTATTATTTTCCATATGTGACTCTGTATCCTATACTTTGGACTTATCTTGCAAAATGTATGAGATACTAGGAGTTGGATATCCATAAAGGGCCTTAAATGGGGAAATTTTAGTAGATGTGTGATAGGTAGTATGATAGTATCATATTACCATTCTTCCTTGAGGAACCCACTTCATCCATTAAGATTTATTTTCTAAAGAGTAACATTGTATATAACCTTAAAAACATTTGTTAACTATTTTTGTTTGACCATTTGATTGTGTTTGATATGTAGAACTCATGGCAGCTAGTGTTTCTCCACTCATATTAAATAATTATTTCCAAAAGTTTCTTATTACTATTACTTTAGGAAAACCATGAAGACTATGAATTTCTTTCACGGACACTTCTGCCACTTGGCTTGTTGTTTATGTACTTTGAGCTCTACAAAAAAAATCTACAAAATTTGTCTATATAAATGACCACAAAATGTAATACTTACCTTTATATTTCAGTAACCCTGTAATAAAGTCTATTGATATATCTTCTAGTCTTTGAATATGTATGTGGAATGGTTGAAGTAAACCTAGAGATTTTACTATCTCTCTTTTATTTATTATGCAAACCTGACCTTCTCTTACAAAATTTTGAATATCTTTCTTCATTCCTTCCAAAAATATATTTTTTGATCCTTTGAGATGTTTTAAGGAACCCTACGTCCTACCATCAGAGAGACATGGGACTCTCTTAATATTTGTTTATTCAAATATGCTTGCGTGCATAAAAATATTCTACATTTGCACCAATGTATATCTCTCTTTCACTCCCAATGCTCCATAGAGTTCATCCCATCCTTTATAAATTTTAGTTTTTGTTTAGTACTATTGTCATTTTTCCATTATGGCAAGCTTCTTCTAGCCACCTAGGAATAGAAAATGTAATTGGATATAAATTTGAGGCCTCTTCTATTTTAGAAAGAGCATCATGTACTAAATTTTCCTTACCCTTTTCGCAGATTATCTCAAAATTAAAACTTTGCATTTTTTCTCCTCATTTTTGTTAATCTTCTAATGAAAATCATAGCTTCAAAAAATACTTTATGCTATCATGGTATATCTTGACTTTAAAGTACCTCCCAATGATATACTATCCCCATTTTTTATTACATGTAATATTGCTTCCATTTATTTTTCATACGTAGATTTCACCAAATATTTTCTTTGAATTCATTGCTTTTAAAAGCCAATGATATCCCTTATTGTGTTAATGTTACGTAAATTCCTTTTCCTAGTGCCTCACACTCTACTATGAATGTTTTACCAAAAGTAGGTGCAACTGATGTTGGTGTAGAAGAAATGGCATCCATTAAAAGAGAGAATGCCAAAGTAGCCTCATCATTCCATATAAATGATATTTTCTTCAAGAGATATGTGAGTGGACTTGAAATGCATGCATAATTATTAACAAATGATCAATAATATCATGTAAGTCTAAAAAATATTCTAAGAACCTTGATTTTCTTAGGAATAGGTCATTTTGTAATAGCTTGCATCTTTTGAGGCTCCAACTTCACTCCTTCCTTTAAAACAATATGAACCAAATACTCGAATTCTTATTTCCCTAAAGCACATTTGGATATTTTTACATAAAAATGATTGTTCTCAATAATTTATATAACTTTTCCACATGTTTACTAGTGTGGTATTCCCATGATTTATTATAAATATGTGTATTATCAAAGAAAACCAACACAAATTTTATAATATGGGATCAAACAAAATTGTTCTTAAGTCGAGCCCGTCGGACTTCAAACGGCGATAAACCATAATTCAAACCAAATTCGTGTTCCAAAATAGCCTGCTGACGTCGGCCAATTTTGTGACGCGAAAACCAAATGAATTCCACCCTAATCTTTTTCGGGTCCGAAGTTGGGCTGGCGTACGAAGGGAGAGTTGTGACGCGAATTTCTTATCAAATTCACCCTAATATTTTTCAGGTCCGGATTTCCATTGCGCGAGCGGCCCAAACAAAGATCCGCTCCAATCAATTTCTGCCACGTGTCCTCAATAAAAACTTGCCCTGCTCCCGGCTGCGGGTGCATTCGATGGCGTTTAAGGCGATGGGACATGGATGTGGTGATTTCATATCAATCGCATTAAGTTTTAACGTTGTTCAATTAAGTTCCAAGGTTTTCACATCAAATCCGCATTAATTAAGTTTTAACACTGTTCAAGATCGGACCTCCACTGTTCAAGATCAAATTCCGCATGCTCCAATATGATCCGGCCTTCGGCTCTCATTAATGATCAGAGATTAATTATGACGGGCGTCCTTTGATTGCATTGCAGTTGGGTCGATAAAATGGCGTTTCGCTATGGTTTTTCAGACGAGCCGGTTGCTGGATTACACTGCCTGCTCACTGTGATGAGAAGGAGAAGTGGCCAGCTGAACTGCTGCTTAGACCTTGCAGCATATTTGCATTTCTCTCGGTCAGGTCTGTGTCTGTCTTCCTTTGTTTCTTGGAATTCTGCTTCTCCGTCTCCACTTGTGCCCACTGTGCCTGAGACTGCACCCATGCCTCGCCAGCGTCAAAGAATGCGTTGCCGCAGGGGGAGCACTAGAGGTCAACCCCTGTGCCCTCCCTCCAGCCCCTCAACCGAGTCGACTTCCGGCCAGTCCAGTGATTATTATGCAGGTCGATATCCAAATACTAGGAGTGGGCGGGGTCGGGTTGTAGGATCTGGCCACCGTATGGATTCCCCCACTCCTCGTTTCCCCACCTCTAGTTCACCTTCTCCCACGATGCACACTGTGCAATTTTCCTTTAATTGCTCTCTCAACCGCCCATGAATCACGACTTTAGTCACTGTGGTTTTCCACGAGGAGGCCCAAACGGAGGAAGAATGCACCCGTCCAGTGGGTCTGAGCTCAAGAAAATCCGGCTAGCATTCGGGCCTTCAGGAGGGGAGTCGTGGCATGCATGTGGAGGTAGCACCTAGTGATCCTGGACCTTCCGAAGGATGGTGCCGAATCGTGGAGGAACCACCGGAGGAGTAGTTTGGTTAATTTGGTTTTCTTGCTTCGCAGGCCCACTTAATTGGGCATGTTTTAGATTATATTACTGTGCTAGACCTCTGTAATATTTTTGAATTCTGTAAACGTTCAAGACTGGTTTCCCCGTATGAGGGCAGTCTTCTTAATTTTTTGATTTTTTGATGACAAATTTGCCATGAGTCTGGCCAGGCAATGTTTTTGACTTCGGTGTAATTTTATTCCCAATGTTAATAGATTAACTTTACTTAGAATTCTCACATGATTAGCATTTTTCTTGATTTGGATTTTGGGTACTTTAATTTGTATTTGGAACAATGGACGTCGGTACTCTATCAGTTGCTTTACTATTCTACATACTACTATTTCACTTTCTTATAGATGCCTCGGGCATATTTGGATGCTTTCTCAGATTGTCGATAATCTCCATGTGGACCGTTACTGGGTTTTATATCATGTCCCTGTATGTGACATGAGGTATTTTTCTATCATTTTCTGGGGTGGGACTTCCACTTTTCTGGATGGATATTTGGGTTCCAATCTTCAGATGTGAAAATGTAATGACTTCATGGACTGTTTTACTTCATATAATAAATTCAAAACAACGTTTTTTCTCTTGTGAAAAAAAAAATGATTAATGTTTATCACTCTGCCTTCAAAACTTGCGATGCTGGTCTATGTTGCTGGTTTATTGATATGGTCTGATGGTATTTTTATATTTTGGACATATCACACTCCTCACATGATTAGCGTTTTTCTCTGTTCAAGGATTTTAGGTACTTTAATTTGTATTTGGAACAATGGACGTCGGTACTCTATCTGTTGCTTTACTATTCTACATACTGCTATTTCACTTTCTTATAGATGCCTCGGGCATATTTGGATGCTTTCTCAGAATGTCGATAATCTCCATGTGGACCGTTACTGGGTTTTATATCAAGTCCCTGTATGTGACATGGGGTATTTTTCTATCACTGTCTGGGGTGGGACTTCCACTTTTCTGGATGGATATTTGGGTTCCAATATTCGGATGTGAAAATGTAATGACTTCATGGACTGTTTTACTTCATATAATATATTCAAAACAACGTTTTTTCTCTTGTGAAAAAAAAATTATTAATGTTTATCACTCTGCCTTCAAAACTAGCGATGCTGGTCTATGTTGCTGGTTTATTGATATGGTCTGATGGTATTTTTATATTTTGGACATATCACACTCCTCACATCATTAGTGTTTTTTTGTGTTCAAGGATTTTGGGTACTTTAATTTGTATTTGGAACAATGGACGTCGGTACTCTATCTGTTGCTTTACTATTCTACATACTGCTATTTCACTTTCTTATAGATGCCTCGGGCATATTTGGATGCTTTCTCAGATTTGTCGATAATCTCCATGTGGACCGTTACTGGGTTTTATATCAAGTCCCTGTGTGTGACATGGGGTATTTTTCTATCACTGTCTGGGGTGGGACTTCCACTTTTCTGGATGGATATTTGGGTTCCAATCTTCAGATGTGAAAATGTAATGACTTCATGGACTGTTTTACTTCATATAATATACTCAAAACAACGTTTTTTCTCTTGTGAAAAAAAAATGATTAATGTTTATCACTCTGCCTTCAAAACTAGCGATGCTGGTCTATGTTGCTGGTTTATTGATATGGTCTGATGGTATTTTTATATTTTGGACATATCACACTCCTCACATGATTAGCTTTTTTCTCTGTTCAAGGATTTTGGGTACTTTAATTTGTATTTGGAACAATGGACGTCAGTACTCTATCTGTTGCTCTACTATTCTACATACTGCTATTTCACTTTCTTATAGATGTCTTGGGGATATTTGGATGCTTTCTCAGATTGTCGATAATCTCCATGTGGACCGTTACTGGGTTTTATATCATGTCCTTGTATGTGACATGGGGTATTTTTCTATCATTGTCTGGGGTGTGACTTCCACTTTTCTGGATGGATATTTGGGTTCTAATCTTTAGATGTGAAAATGTAATGACTTCATGGACTATTTTACTTCATATAATATATTCAAAACAGCGTTTTTTCTCTTGTGAAAAAAAAATGATTAATGTTTATCACTCTGCCTTCAAAACTAGCGATGTTGGTCTATGTTGCTGGTTTATTGATATGGTCTGATGGTATTTTTATATTTTGGACATATCACACTCCTCACATGATTAACGTTTTTCTCTGTTCAAGGATTTTGGGTACTTTAATTTTTATTTGGAACAATGGACGTCGGTACTCTATCTGTTGCTTTACTATTCTACATACTGCTATTTCAATTTCTTATAGATGCCTCGGGCATATTTGGATGCTTTCTTAGATTGTCGATAATCTCCATGTGGACCATTATTGGGTTTTATATCATGTCCCTGTATGTGACATGGGGTATTTTTCTATCATTGTCTGGGGTGGGACTTCCACTTTTCTGGATGGATATTTGGGTTTCAATCTTCAAATGTGAAAATTTAATGACTTCATGGACTGTTTTACTTCATATAATATATTCAAAACAACGTTTTTTCTCTTGTGAAAAAAAAATGATTGTTTATAGTCGAAGCGCTGTGGGGTGGTTTATTATATTAATATTTCACGGTCATTGGAATACCCACAATTCATAACAAATATTGGAGATTTGCTGTCCTATTTTAAAGTTTCATTTTTTTTTTTTTAAGTTGAACCTGCCGTCGGTATACCGACGCTTAAAAGCGTCGGAATTGCGACAGCTTAAAAACTTCAGAAGAGCGACAGTATAAAAATGTCGGACGAGCGACGTTCAAAACGTCAGAAGAGTGACAGTATAAAAATGTCAGACGAGCGGCGTTCAAAATGTCGGACCACATTTCGTCGGAATTGCGATAGTTTACAAACGTCGGAAGAGCAACGTTAAAAACGTCGGACCACATTTCGTCGGAATTGCGACAGTTTACAAACATCGGAAGAGCGACTTCAAAAACGTCAGACCACATTTCGTCAGAATTGCGACAGTTTACAGACGTCGGAAGAGCAACGTTCAAAATGTCGAACCACATTTCGTCGGAAGTGTGACAGTTTACAAACGTCGAAAGCGCGACAGTTTGGGAAACATCGGAAGAGCGACGCCTGTTTGGAAGCAACGAAAAAGGTGTCGGTAATGCGACACTTTTTAAGTGCGTCAGAATTGCAACGGCACGGTAAACCATGGTTTGCCCATCCTCGAACTGTCGCTCTTACGATGACTATGTGTCGGAATAGCGACGAATTGGCTGTCGGAAATTTCACCAAATTTTTGAGTGCAACTTCAAAATTGGTTTCTTGAACAAGCATGTGCCTCCTACTCAAAGCAACAGCTACTTTATTTGCTTGGCCACTAATGTGTTTCAAAAAAAAATTGAAACCTTGGAGATACTCAACCCATTTGGCATGCTTATGATTCAACTTGGGCTTGTGCAATGTACTACAAAGCATGATTATCAGAGTATAATACAAATTCTTTGGACATCAAATAATGCCTCCACTTTTTCAGTGCCTGAACAACTGCATAGAGTTCCTTCTCATAAGAGGAATACTTCCTTCTGGTGTCATTCATCTTTTCACTGAAATAGGCTACAGGCCTATCATCCTGACTCAGCACAGCTCCAATGGCTTCCCCACTGGCATCACACTTCACTTGAAATGGTTTAGTAAAAAAAAGCAGAATCAACACAGGTTTTTCAGTTATATTTTTCTTCAAAATTTTAAAGTTTCTCTCAGCTTTAGCAGTCCATTTAAATGGTTGTCTACTCTTTTTTATTGTCTCAATGATGGGTGCATTAATCTTATTGAAGTTTCTTATAAACTTCCTGTAAAAACTGGCAAGTCCATGGAAACTTCTTACCTCAAAAACATTTCTGGGTGAAGGCCACTCCACAATTGCCTTAACCTTTTCTAGGTCCATCTTCAATCCGTCTGCACAAACCAAAATACACCAAATCTTCCTTCATGAATGAGCATTTCTTTAATTTTATCAACAGTTTCTCTTGGCGCAGCTTCTTCAAGACATAATTAAGATGCCTTAAATGTTCTTCTTTAGTTTTGCTGAAAACTAATATATCATCCAGATACACTATCACAAATTTACCAATGAATTCTTTCAATACTTCATTCATAAGTCTCATGAAAGTGCTAGGTGCATTTGACAACCCAAAAGGCATGACCATCTATTCATACAGTTCTTCATTTTTTTTAAAGGCATTTTTCCACTCATCACCCTCTCTTATTGTAATCTGATGATATCCACTTTTTAAATCTATGTTTGAAAAATATTTAGCACCACTCAAACAATCCATTAAATCCTCAAATCTGGGCAAAAGGAATCTGTACTTGATTGTTATTTTATTGATTGCTCTGGAATCAGTGCACATCCTCCAGCCTCCCTCTTTCTTTGGGCTCAATACTACTAGTACTGCACATGGACTCAAACTTTCTCTGATCAGTCCCTTGTCCACCAATTCTTGTACTTGTCTCCTGATTTCCTCATTTTCTATGGGAGTCATTTTGTAGGCTTCCTTATTTGGCAGATTTGAACCAGGGATAAAATCTATTTGATGGATGATCTTTCTCACAGGTGGCAGCTCATCAGGTAAATCATCCACAACAATGTCACAATAATTGTCTAACATCTATTGGATTTCTATTGGAAAATCAGAAATATTTGTAGAAGTAAGAACTACCTTAGGCTTGCAAACTAAAGAAAAACTTACCTCTTCTTCTTCAATTTGCTGTAGATATTCCTTCCCGCTCAGCAACAAGGTCTTTGGGTCAATCACTCTGCTTGATGGCTCTCCTTCTTCCATGGGTATCAATGTATGATGTACCCCATCTTTGAAAAACTTGTACGTGTTCTTTTTGCCATCATGCACTGCTGCTTTATCAAACTGCCAAGGTATACCCAGTATTATGTGACACACATCCATGGGCATCACATCACACAAAACTTTGTCTTTGTAGCTGCCCATTTGCAGCTCTATCTCGCACTGTTCTTTTACAATCAGCTGGTGCCCTTTATGCAGCCAGGACACCCTGTAGGGAGTTGGATGCTCCCTTGTCTTCAGCTTCATTTTCTCTATCACCTCAGTGGAAACCAGATTGTCTGTGCTGCCACTATCAATGACTAGCTGGTAGCATTTCCCCTGGACTTTGCATATGCTCCTAAACAAAGTCTTCCTTTGTGCAGGCTCAGTGACCTCTTTGGTTTGCTTCAACAAGACCTTATTAACCACCAAGGACTCTCCCCTTTCTGGTAGATTTTCTTCTTCAATTGCTGCCTCTTCTCCAGCCTGGGCAACAACAGCATTTCTTGGACCAGCACCCACATTCTTTGGGCACTCATAGTGCTTGTGTCCCACTTGATGACATATATAGCACCTAAATTCTCTACCTCTGCCTCTGCCTCTGACTGCTCTTCCTCTATAAGAACCCCTTCTTCCTCTTACGTCACCCTCTGTAGATGCATTCTAAGGTGAGCTACTGTTAGCTCCATCCCTGGGTGTAATAGGCTTTCCTCTACCATCCTGACTTCCCTTTTCACGGAAAGTACCTCTTCCTTTGGCAGACTGCTTCCTCAGGAGTTTCTCCTCTGCTTTCAAGGCCATTTGGTAGGCCTCTTCCACTGTCTTAGGAGACAGAAGACCAATCTCATCTTGGATCTCCAGCTTGAGACCATTCACATATCTGGCAGTCTTCTTTGGTGTGTCCTGAAATTGCCCATCTCTTATGCTTACTCTATAGAATTCCTCTGTGTATTCCTTTACTGTCAGCAACCTCTGTCTCAGGTTCTGCATTTGCCTAAACAATGTTAGCTGATAATCACTAGGAAAGAATTTACCTTTTAACTTAGCCATCATTCTGGTCTATCTCTTGATAGGTTGCTTGCCAACTCTCCTTCTTTTTGCTTGCACTCCATCCCACCAAAGTGCAGCATGTCCCTTCAGCTTTGTTACTGCAAACTTGACCTTCTTATCTTTGCTCATTTCTTCATAGTCAAAGCACTTGTTCATTTCATTAATCCAGTCCACTAGCTCCTCTGGATTCAGTCCTCCTGCAAAACTTGACACTTCAATCTTGGGCTTAACTGCAGACCCCAGAACAGTTCTGAGGAGCCTCATGTCAGGAGGAATCTTAGCAATTTCTCCAGCTTCTTCTATTTCAGGTTCATTGATGTCTTCAGGATCTCTGGGCTATCTTCGCTCTATGGCATCCATTCTGGCTTGGACCCTCTACAAGGTCTCCAACACTTCTGCATTGGCAACGGGTCTCCTTCTGCCAGCACCTCTACCAACTCGGATTGCCATGTTAATTCTCTGCAAAAGAAACTCAAAAACGATCTGATACCATAATTGACAGCAACAAAACTAAATTTTCCCCTAAGGAGATTTGGTCTCAATGTAGCTCTGTCAAAATTATTTCCTCAAATTAACTCGGTAAGTTCCATGTAGTCTCCCTCTATTTCTCTTTAATTTTATTCATCAATTTCAGAGAAATTGATAAAATAACACATTCAGCAACCTTGAGAAATTTATTTCTTCCTGAACTTTAATTATCTCACTGGCCCTTATACTAAGGTCGTCACCCTTCAATATTTTATATCAATAAACTGACGCTTTTTATAACTAAATACTCTCAGGCCTCGGGCCCACCATACGATGCGGATTTAACATTTTGTAAAGACAATACCTTAGCTTATCTCCCGTGCACCTTTACATGCGATCGTCGTTCGATGGCCCGACCCCAGATCGGACGGTGTGTATCAATATCGCACTGAGTCTTCGGTCGAAGGTTAATGCGCGATGGGGGCGGTTTTGGGGTCCCGCCTTATGCCACGTGTCAGCCGCTCTATGGAATCACTCCGATTTCTTGAATACCACTCGTCCCGCAAAGGTGGTGCGATCAAAACTACTTCTAGCATTTGAACAGTGATTGACCAAGGTTAATTCGAGGTTACGCTATCCTTTCTACTCACTTAGGTTCACAGACTCAGGGTCTAACCTCGGGACAGAGACTCTCAGTTAACAGCAAAACAAGTATAATTCTCTTTAGGCAGGATTTTCCACTACGGCTAGGAGTTTGTACTTCTATGTCGACCACACTACTGGTGCACTCATCTAAAGACTGGCATTCTACAACATCTGTGATGATGGATTAATATATCATTCCCGGCCTCTTACGTAATGTAATGTGACAATTTCAGGGGATCCAAAGTCAACCATAAACAGGGATTGCGGATATCTACACAACAATTCTCTTCATTGATTTAACCATAGGATTGAAGATTCAATATGCTCGAGGCCAAACAAATTCATACAGAGACTAATTCAATCACACACAGATAGTCAATAAAATATTGGCTTTTATTCAAACTAAAGAAAAATCTTGACACACAACTTCACTGTGAAAATCTCCTCCCTCCATTGCATTTTGGGAATACAATTTATATACATCATTATGTGCCTCTTCGATTCCTCAGTGAGGGCCATTTTTTGGTAAACCAAAAGCCTAATTACAATTTATTCGAATAACTGAAACATGACAGATGGACTAAACTTAAAGCTATTTGACTTCTATTGACTCTAACGAATCTAAATGAAATAGGCAGCTAAGGTATTGACACCTTGCTGTTACAAATTCAAATGATTTTGAACCCTCCTAGCCACAACATGTGGAAAAAACCTCCTATATTGCTGGCTAGTTTCTAATGCCCCTGCATCAGTTTGCTGGATGAGGAGGAGTCAAACAACTAGGGTAAGGAAATTAGGTCAAAATTTGCAGGGGTTCTAGGGGGAAAGGTAGGTAGAAGGCTTGACACGAAAAGATGATTATGGTGAGGTGAAATATCGGTGAGAAGTTAGGAAGAGCATATGAGATGAATTCTCCCTAAACTAAAGAAGATAAACAAATTATGCTAAATTTCCCAAAACGGAGCATGAAACATGAATTTTTCCTTTCAACTTGAAATTAAGCATATCATAGACATGAAAATGGTTTTGAGCTACAATACATTCATGCAAATGATAAAAAAGAAGAAAATATGTCAAAAACTGCATACCACATGGATTCCAAAGAAACAGCTGCAAATTTCTCTTAATGTCCAAGCCAAACTAATACAAATATGTCTCTTGAGATGCCCAAAGCTCCAAGTGAGTCCAACCATTACAATGACTGAGAGAATACATCAAATAGACCTCAAAACCACTCTCCCTAGCCTTAGGGAGTCGAATCCATGAGATAGGGATTAGTTTCACCTACCCCCAAACATAATCTGAAGACTAGGAAAGCTCAACGATTTGCCTCTAAAAGAGAGGAAACTTATTCATTTGACCTCTAGAAGACTTATCTGATGTATCTAACCTAGATAACAATAAAAACATGGCATTTACATCTATATTGACCATTTAAATCAGTGATTTTCTCATTTTCCCAAGTAAAAAGTCAAAAAGTCAAAATTTTGTTGATGTTGATGAAAACTACATTTTCTTGTTACACATGCAGTGCCATGTCATAAAAAATGACCTGCCTTGCAGATAACTTTTGGAGGCCTTACCGATGTCAAAATCCATGATAGCTCATTGGAAAGATATTTGAGTCTAGTTTCCAAAA
The DNA here is from genome assembly GCA_034641835.2 of Pinus albicaulis. Classification (NCBI taxonomy): domain Eukaryota; kingdom Viridiplantae; phylum Streptophyta; class Pinopsida; order Pinales; family Pinaceae; genus Pinus; species Pinus albicaulis. The sequence goes on from JAXQQM020061324.1 coordinate 16,347, forward strand.
ATGCCTCTAATTTTTAAAATGGTGTCCATCTGACTTGTCAAAAACGTGTTCTCCCAAGATTGGTAAAAACGCAGTGCCAAGGAAAAAAGAAGGGTAGAAACATGTTTTTTTGGTGGTTTTTTTCCTTTTTGAGGGACTAGTTCTCTTCCAAATCTTCTGAAAATTGCTGGAGTTAATTTCCTCATCATTATGAACATGATGGTGGTAGCTATTTTTCAATTTTATGCCCCAAAAAAGAGTGCAACACCAGTAGCGTTGCGCGTTTAGCAAAATTCCTGTTTGTCCAAATTGCCCAAAAACTCAAAAATGAACCATAGTGCCAAACATCCCAAAAATTTTCAAAATTGTGAATTTACTTGCTGGTCAAGGGTTACAGGTATGAAGAGACACCTCAACAATTATTTCTAATTTCCCCTTCTCTTTTTGCTCGGTCAAGGCTTGAATCTTTGCATGGGCTCGTTTGAGCTTGGCCCTTGTAATCTTGTTTCTCATGGCATAGTGCTTTTCCATTTCCCGCTGAATATCGTTGTCCCTTTTGGTCTTCTATAGCAAGCCTTCCAAATGCAGGTTGGCTCTATCAAGCCATGATTCTCTATCTTTGCTAATCTCAAGGGCAAGCAGCTCACTTGGAGTGAGCTGCTCTGCCAACTCAGCCTCTCTTTGTCTCTCATGGGCTAGAGCTCTCCTAAGCCCTATCGTCTTTGGTCTTTGTCTTGTAGGTTGATCCTCCTCACTATCAATCTCACCAAATCTATCTAAGGTCTCCTCCAACAAATCCTTAGCCTTCCCTGCCTCTTTTTTAGCTTTGATGGTCCTAACCTCACTGATGATCTGCTTGGTCTTCAGCTACTGATTTTCCTGCTCAAGGAAGTCAATCACATACTGTGCTCTATCAAGATTAGCTTGAAGCTCACTAATATTTTCCTCTTTGCTTCTAATCAATGCATTGGTGATTCTAACCTCATCCTCATAATCAAGGTCAATCAACTGAAACTCGTGCTCAGTTTCATGTTTGTCCTCCTGCTCATCAATGATAGGCTCTGTAGCCTTTTCTTTGCCCTTGTCTACCTATTTTTATGATGAAGAAATCATGGCCCCTTTCACACCATGTGAAGCAAACACATGCCTATGGCCTCTCTGATAGGTCTTGGGAAATGGCTCAACATCAGTCACACTAGCCCAAGTTGTCTCAATGTCCCTTTCACTGAATGATGCTCTAGTATCATGATGGGATGATGAAGGGTTATAAAAGGGTGAAGAAGAGGGATCAACATGAGGTGAATGGATCTAAATCGGTAATGGTGTATGAGCAGCAGGTTGAGATGGAGAAGTGGATATGGGAGGATGAGATGATGAAGGAATATTCTGCTCATGATGACTAGGTGGGGTAGTGAAAACTTCATTTGCAATGAAAGTGTCCCATGGGATATTCTTTTGCCCCAACTGATGCCTAACCAACATCTTGATTATGGAGTGATGGAAAAGACTCTGCATTTGATGATTATAATCCATTTTTTGCACAATGAATGCCATTTTGTCAATGCTACAAAAGAGATAGTAAGGTAGTTGAAGCATTCTTAATCTAGTGAAGTGCATGAGGAGTCAGATATGGTATGAGTAGAGTCGGGAAAACCTCCCCTCGCAAGTGAAGTACTTCATGATTATTTTCATCATGGGAACATATCGATCAAGGAGATGAGAGAAAGGGAAAATTGACTTCTTGTCATCCTTGTATCTAGGTTTGAAGTATGGTTCATAATAGCTTAGATCAAGGTTTTATTTTTTAAACCATCTCTCTCCCACACCAGGGATCCATGTAGTAGCTGCAATGGAATCGGTGGACATTTCAAAAGTAACCCCAGCAAGAGTAACCTGCTTATCATGAAGGTTTGTGATGAATAACCTTGTCAACTCTGAGTGATATTGAATCTGTTGCACCCTCTCACAAAACTCAAAACAACCAACATGCTTGAAACAAGACACAGTGAGAGGAGAGGCCATGAGTTCCCTTGTATTTACTGGTTCAAACCTATTAATTTTCCCTCCTTTGTGGTCATTTCTCCTTGGTACTTGTGCCTCACCAACACCTCTATCTTCTTCTTCAAATATTTTTGAGTTTTGACTTAGGAAACCCTAGGGTAAAAATTGGAATGAGATGAAGGGAGAAGGAGATGGGATGGCTAGCTTAGATGGATGAGGGGAATGAGTGTAAATAGAAATCCTAAGTTAATGAAAACCCTAGGGATTAACCATGCTCATGACTAATATGGGTTTAGGGAGGTGAACTAAGATATGTTGTATGAAAAAGGATAATGAACTAAAATTAGGGTTTCATAAGTTATGATGACACTTTCAACTCTTGAAAGGAACAATAAACATGCAAGAAGAGAGGTAATTTATGGCCACTTACTGATCAAAACTGCCTTGGAGAAATTTATGAAGAAACTGGAGTTGGATGGAAGCAATGGCCACTTTCAAAACAACTGCTGTGTGAACGCACAACATTTCTGGGTAAGAGAGCAGCACTGAACAGAATGTGCAGCGCCTTTGTGAATTAGACCGGGTTTTCAGGCTAAACGCGCAGTGCAACAGGGTGAGCGCGCAATGCCTGGATGAACGCGCAGTGCTAGCCTCCAAACACACGACGCCTTACAAATTTGGCCCAAACTACTAAGTAACTCGAAATTTCTCTCTTGCTTAAAACTCTTGAAGGCTAGATGGCAACAATGACTTGTTTTAAAATGCTTAGTGGGCTTTATAGCTTTAGTGAATTTGAATTTTAATCCAAGTTACCGAATTTTCTAATGTTCTTTCTTCTTCTTTAACACAGACACTCTTTTGCTTTTCTGAATTTTGGCACTGCAGGTGGATCAACATGGAGTTTGGCTCTCTTTCTAACTTGGGCTAAACATAATTACATTTTACAACTTTGGGATAAAATTATTACATATTATGACATAAAATTACATTTGGAAAAATAAAAATAAATTTCATATTTGACTTTTCTATCAAAATATTGATTTTGATATAAAAGTCATTAAACTAAAAAATGCAACTTTAAAAGTATAATATTTATATCATGATGATCTGAAAACCAATTTTCTTAATTAAACCCTCTCATATATGTGTTGACCCCATCTGAATGAAGGAATGACCTTGAGAAATGTAAAACCCTAATAACCTAATGGGATTGCTTTTTGACCTGACTTTTGCATGATATTTTGACTTAAAGACTTTCAAGTGAAAAGATAATTTCCATAAGTGTTATTATGCTCAAGGGGACATGGGAATGAGTCAGCGGTGTGAATCTCAGAGGGGAAATTGATCTTATTGACAAGGAAAACCACCAGCGGAACAATTTAAGTTATGACCTAATGGAATGATGAAAAAATTATTCAGTATGGGACACCTAAGATGCACATGCAAATGTGTTTTAATACCTGGTGGAAGTATACAAATACTGACACTAACATTGGCCTTATTGGGGATGGCAGCTCCTTGGAGGTGTCAAGAACATCGTAGACCAAGTGCCTAACCATTGGGTAAATACGATCAAACAATCCAAAAAAAAAAACTACAGATTATTAAACTGACTCAAAAAAAACATTTAAAGTGACTAGGAACTGACTCAAAAACTGACTCTTACACTAACTCAAAACTGACTTCAAAACTTTGAAAACAACAGAAAATCAACAAGCTTTATAGCCTTCACTGCGGGCCCCAAGCCTAGATGAATTTCTGCCTCAAACCTTGCAGAAAATATAAGCTGGTATTTACAATGAAAGTGAAACATTTTCTCAGAAGTTGTATCAGAAATAATAATGTTTCAGGAGCCCACCATTGACTAGTCCTCCTAAACATTCCTATCCATTCATATCTTTAATCAAATATGCATTTTGTCCTCAATAATCCAAGATCTTGTAGGGTCCCTTCCAAATATTTTCAAACTTCACGTGCTTACCTTTATCTTCATTTCTTGCATCCCATCACAGCACTACATCCTCCAGCTGAAATTTATTTGCCTTAGTATTGCAATCATAAATCTTCTTTATTTTCTCCTAAAGCTTAGAAGTAGTCTGAGAAACTTCCTCCCTTGTTTGCTGAAGATGAATCATTTGACTGATTCGACATTGCATATCATCTTCCTCACTATCTGCTTCCTGCAATAATCTCATAACCGGGATTGCAAGTGATGTAGGAAACATTATATCTGTACCATAAACCAATTCAAAAGGTGACATACCTATAGAATTCTTGGTGCTCACTCGGTTTGCCCACAAAACATTGGTAAGCTTCCTATGCCAAATTTTCTTGTTCTCCTCTAACATTTTCTTAATGATATTCACCACAGATTTATTAAAGGACTCAGTTAATCCATTGCCATGTGGATAATATGTGGTGGAATGGCCCAATCTGATATTATACTTGTGACAAAGCTCAACCATATTATTTGACTTAAATTCTACAACATTATCTGTAATAATATTGTGAGGACAACCAAAACGAGACAAAATATTGGATTCTAAAAATTAAATGATTACTGTGTTTGTAACTTTCCCTGTAGGAATAGCCTCGATCCACTTAGTGAAGTAGTGGGTGACTGTTAGGATCCATCTGTGTTGTGTCGATGATGTGGGATGAATTTCCCCAATAAAATCAAGTCCCCACTATTGAAAAGGAGAATTTACTACAACATGCTTTAGCGGAAGAGGAAGGAGCTTCCTTTTTCCCTGAAAAACCTAACATTCATGACAGTTTGTGATTGTTTTGTACAAATCAAAAAATAAAGTTGGCCAATAATACCCTACTCTCAACACTCTGTTAGCTGTTGTTTTCCAAAAAAATTACCTCCACAATCTCCCCTATGAAATTCATCCATTACCTTCTTAGCTTCATCTTCAACCAGACAATTCAAAAGAATACCTCCTAGATCTTTCCAATAAAGGGCACTAGCTAGAACACAGTATTTAGAAGATTTCAATTTCAAAGACCTACCCTGAATTTTTGACATCCCAGGAGGAGGACATAAGTGCTGAACAACATACACTATATCAGAATACCATGGTGAAGTGAGAAACATTTTTGATACTTGTATTAGAGCGCCATTTTCTTCATCATCTGACATTGCCGCAATAAGGTTTATGTCTAGAGCATGCAAGTTGGATTCAACCATCAGCTTGGCTAACCCTTGCCCCTTGATCAGTTTGGTAGGCCTGATCTCGAGATCATACTCTAGCATAGCTGCTATCCACCTACCTCTCCGACCTTCAGGATCAGTCTGTGTGAGAATCTCTTTTACCGCTGCATTTGGAACATAGGCTATAGTATGTGAATGTAGAATATAGATCCGAAAATATTTCAAGGCTTTGATTAGGGCTAAATCTTTTTTCTCAATAATTCTATAGAGAAGAGCAGCATCTCGAATGGCTCGACTGAAGAAAGCAATAGATTGTTCAACCCGATCTCTCTTTTGCATCAAAACTGCAGCCAAGGTATGCTCGGATGCAAATGAAAATATTATGAAATCACGAGTATAATCTGGGCTAACCAAAACAGGGGTTGTGCTTAAAGGAAGCTTTACCAGGTTGAAAGACTTCATAGCATCAGTGGTCCATTTTACACTGCTTTCCTTCTTCAAAATATTAATCATTTCTCTCAAATGCTCAGCTAAATTAGGAACAAATCTGCGTAAGAATTTCATCTTACCATTGAAAGCATGTATCTCTTTTTTATTATGTAGAAAGTCTACCTTCTGAATGGCTTCTACTCTGGAAGGATCAATGAAAATACCATCTTTGTAAATTATGTGACCAAGAAGTTTTCCTTCCTCCATGGAAAAAATACTCTTCTTCGGATTTAAAGAAAATCCCAAACTCCCTGCATTTTTGAAAAATAATTCTCAAATGATACAAATGCTGATCATCAGAACCAGAAAACATTGTCAAATCATCTAGATATACTAATAAGAAAACATCTTTCTCATTAGCAAAGGCTATATCCATCACCCGATGAAAAGTAGTCCTTGCATTCTTGATTCCAAATGGAATTTTGACATACTGAAAGGTTCCCCAAGGTGTTGTGAAAGCGGTCTTACCTTGGTCTTCTTCATGTACCAAAATCTTATTATAACCTGAATAACCGTCAAGTAGTGACATCCGTGATGCTCCAACTACCCTTTGCAGAACATCTTCCATCGTAGGAAGGGGGTAATTATCCTTTAAAGATACTTTATTCAAATTATAGAAATCTATGCATAACCTTATCTCTCTGGTATTTTTCCTTACTAGCACCAAATTTGAAATCCAATCAGAAAACCTAATTGGCACAATGATAACTGATTTGTACAATCGATTTACCTCTTTCTCGATGGAAAGAAACATTCTTGGATTTATCCTTCTCAAATTTTGTCTGAAGGGTTTTTGATCCTACTTGATGGGAATAGTGAGCTGAATGATATTCTTGTCATAAACCTTCAAATCTGCATAATCCCATGCAAAAATATCAGAAAATTTAGATAACAATTTGATGTACTTATCTTTCGCCTCAGTAGACAAATTGTGGTACAATGATTTTTTATTCATATTTTTCATGTTTTTAATTTTGCATGAAATTTAAGGTCGTTTTTTGTTTGTGGTTGGCACTGCCAGAGAAAATTCTGTACCAAAAAATTGAAATTTCAATGTTGTAGAAGTAATTCCTTCTCTCTTGTATCAGAGGCTAGAACTTCCACCGATTTTTCAGGGTATCATAAGAAATGTACATTTTATGTTTAAAATTTGTAATTTATTTTCCAGTTGAGGCAACAATCCCCAAACTAGGCTCTAGATTAGGTTCCTTCCTCACCCGAACAAATTCTGGTATAAACCCTAAATTCAAATTCTGGTTCCCCTTTCTAAGAAGAAACCCTAAATTCAAATTTTGTCCATCTTAAACTAATTATATTAGTATTTCATCACACTATATTAATATACCATCATATAATTATGCATCATCCTTCTTACATAACTTATGCTATGGTCTTACAAAGCTTCTAACATGAGGGTTCAAAGAAATCTGTTAATCAGCCATACAAAAATAGTTTCCCAACAATCATCAATTGTTCATACAAATGTAAAACACCTAGGATTAAATTTGAATCATATTGTTATCATTCTACCCATGTATTTGTTATAAATGAAATGGGGTTAAATAAACAACTTCTGAGAAAGTTATTTGCAATGAGAGTGTTGTTGTCAAAATGGTTTCCTGTCAGAACGTTGAAAGTTCATATGCTACAGCTCTAGCTAAGTTCATGGAAAATTTTAGGGGCTAATATTCGAAGATGGGCTAATTTTCCATTATTTTCCAAAAAAAAAGATTCGCTAATTTCCATTTTTTTATAAAAATGATTTGTCCAAATTTTACAATATAAATGATTTTACCTTAAAAATCGCTAATATTATATAGATATTATATATATAATCATTATAAATTTGAATAATATTACAAATACATGAATAAACATTTTATAGTTTGCATATTAGGGTCTAGTGAGATTCACCAATGTTTTTAAACGTAAAGATAAATTTCCATTCCTAAATGTTTTTCCCAGTTGCTGTAGAAATTATATACAATATGCATGTATATATCCGAACTCCCCTGATCTCACAATATTTATCTTCTTGCAAAATATAGAATCCTTCCACTACAATTCTTGCGGAAATTTAATCAACAATTGCAAAACACATGAAGCAATAAAAACACACATAACCCAGTTGTTTAACGGGAAAGCCTAAAGCTGAAAACCCCAACTATCATATATTATGTATCATGGATATCATGTAACGATCTCATACAAATCTTAGTACATAAAGCTCTCAGTACAATATAATCGTCACACACTATCATGAAGAAATCTGCAAATCCATGCATTGATTTCTGCCTCTTGATAGCCTACCTCCACTGCGCAATCCAAGCTGATTACAAAGACCAATTCGATGCAATCCCACTCTCCTTGACTGCGTTATTATCATTGGAAACTCCAATGTATATATAGATGCAATTCTTGCATCACTAGTAGTCAGAACGGATAGTCCATCTTGCCCTTTCACCTATCTCTCCACTGGGTCTCCACTGGATCTGACATGCACTGTAGTTAAATGTTGTATTGTTCAATTGATTAATGAGTTATTATTTGTGAATTAATTAACTAATTAATTCACTCCACTCTCACTAGTGTATCATTCAGTTAGATTAGATACAACTAGCTCAACTAAGTCTAACTAAGTTAAACTGAATACAACTCCATGAACTACTCTTTCAACTCTATCACAACTTTGCCACTTTAGTTATAATTGAGTCCTCCATGCATGAACTGCAGTAAACCCTTAGGAATTATGTAATTCCTTCAGTCCATTGATTTTCCAAATCTGTTCACTGAAATAAAGTGCTCCAAGAGAATAAGTTGTTGTTTATTGTCGGATTATTAGTAAGAGCTAATAATAACAGACATGCATCTATTTTTAGATCAGCGATCTATAAATAGACTTCGCCCAATCTTCTAAAAATATAATCTCATATATTTTTCACATTTGACCAAGCATCTACAAATAGCCTCCTGCTACATATAGAACATGCTCACCATGTCTAAAAATAGACATACACCTAAAAATAGCCTGTGTGGGCCCCACCTATTTTAGGTGATTATTTTCCAACTAGGATCAAGGATGATGTTTTAGGATGCCTCCTTCACTGTTTCTTGTTGCCAACTTCAAAAGTTGCGTTATAGAACTATAACTGTCATTCTCAAGATACAAGTACAAGTTATACAGGCTTATTAGCGCATGCAAAGCTTAGAAGTCACACGCTTAATTATCCATATCATAATTAATAGTTAATACTTTATTTTTAGATTTTTTTAATTTGTAAATGGTAATTAGCATAAGTATGTAATAGAGATAGTTCAAGATTTTTTACCGCATTAACCCATCTATACTATTAAACTATTCATATTAGTAGTTCATCAGAGTATATTAATCTACCATCATATAATTATGCATCATCCTTCCTACATAAAGAAAACTTAGGGATCTTGCAGGCACTGGAAAATCAATTTTATGGCCCCTACAACAATGCTGGAAAATGAATGAGAATAAACCAACCTAGATCCATCTTAACTATGGATCTATAAAGCTCCGAGAGGGATCAAATATCTAGAGGTGCAAACCTGTTTTTTGAGTGCAAAACTTTAGGAAAGGTTTGCACCTCAAGAGATTTGATCCCTCTTGGCGCTTGATAGATCCGTAGTTAAGATAGATCTAGGCTAGTTTCAGTTGTGTGCAACCAAGGAAAATCTATAGATAATATGAGGAACATATGATTAATTTTATCAATAATATGTAAATACATCTAATATTAATATAACCATTTTAAATATGATAAATATGTTTGAGATTTATCGAGTTATTTTAATCTTAAATTTTCTTAGTTACCTCAATTTGTTGAGATGATAGATATTGTAAAATAACTTTAATAGTGGAAAATGATAAAAATAATTGAATGCAAAGTGACAATGTAATAACATTGAATGATAGAAAATTTGAATAATTAGAATGTAGTCAATTACAAATAGCCTTCATGGTGATCAATCTCAAACTATTTTCTTCTACTATTCTTATTGTCACACTTGTTAGTTTTGTCATATTTCTGTATCGATTATATGAAAAAGAAAGTAAAAATCATAAATCATAAACCATTTAAATATTTAGCTCGAGCTCTTGTAGTAAACACCATACCTTGTCTCTCTTGCTCTCCAATATTATTAGGTTTAATTATTATAACACAAAAATCGTTCTAGATTGTCAATAATTTTTTTCTCTTACACAAAAATCAATGCACACTATTAATCCAATAATTTTAAAACTAATGTACCATCATACATCTAATTACATCAAATCAGAAATCAACATATACACTGAAATCAATGCATCTAATGTAAGAAATCAAATAATATTAGAAAAAAAAATCTATAGAGAAATCAATGTATCTAATGCAAGTAATCAAATAGGATTAGAAATCAACATCTACACTCAAATCAATGCATCTAGTGCAAGTAAGAAAATAGGATTAGAAACCAAAATATACACTAAAATTAATGCACCTGGTGCAAGAAATCAAATAGGATTATAAATCACCATCTACACTGAAATAAATGCATTTAGTGGAAGAAATCAAATAGGATTAGAAATCATTTATATTTAAATAAAGGCATATAGTGTAATAAATCAAATATAATTATAAATCAACATCTATATTGAAATTAATGCATCTAGTGCGAGCAATAAAATAGGATTGGAAACTACCATCTACACTAAAATAAATGTATTTAGTGCAAGCAATAAAATAGAATAAGAAATCATTTAGATTGAAAACAATGCATCTAGTGCAAGTAATCAAATATCGTTAGAAATCAAAATCTACACTAAAATCAATGCATCTAGTACAAGAAATCAAACCTTGATTAGAAATCACCATCTACACTTAAATCAATGCATCTATTGTAAGAAATATTATTCCCTCTCTCCCCCCTCCATATATATCTATATGTCCCTCCATATCTCCTTATTTTTCTCTTGATCTCACCCCCACAAACACATAAACACTCTCACTCCATATTTATCAATCTCTTTGTCCCTCCCTCCATGTCTCAATCTATCTCTTCTTTCTCTTCACCTTCCATCTATATCTATATCTCCCTTTGTCTCTCTATATAAACCCAAAAACATACACTCTCTTTGTCCAATCTATCTATCTATCAATCCCTCCTCCTCTCCCTCCCTCTCTCTCTCTTCCCCTTCCCTTCCTCTCCCCCACTTATATCTCTCTTCCATTCTTCTATCCTCTCTTGCTCTCCCTCCATCTTCCTTATCACTCTCTCTCTCTCTCTCTCTCTCTCTCTCTCCAACTTTTACTCTCTATGTATTTATTCTTACCTTCCTCTCTCTTCCCCTCAATCTCCATCTCTCTTTGCCTACCTCTCTCCACTCTTTCTCTTCCTTTATCTCCCACCTCTCTCTCTCTCTCGGTCTCTCTATATTCACTTTATAACTTTGTAACTATATGCCTCTCTCTCTCCTTCTCTCCCTCATTCTCTCAATCTCTTATTCTTTGTCTCTTTATTTGACCCCCAAACATACACACTCTCTCTCCATCTCTCCCTTGCCACTCCCTTACTCTCTCCACTTGTTACTCTCTATGTATTTCCTCTTCCCTCTTTCTCTCCCCATCTAACTCCATCTCTCTATCCATCCCTATCCCCCCCTCCAACTCCATCTCTCTATCCCTCAATCTGTCCCCATTCATCTCCATCTCTCAATCCCCCCCTCTCTCCCCCTACAACTCCATCTCTCTATTCCTCGCTCTCTCCTCCTCTCTCTCAAGTCCCCTCTCTATTCCTTCCTCTCTCTCCCTTTCTCTCCTACCTCCCTCTCTCTTCCCCCATAACTCACTCTTTCCCCCACAATCCTCTATATTCCCCCATCATTCTCTTCCTCTCTCTCAAGTACCCCCTATATTCCTTCCTCTCTCTCCCTTTATCGCCTACATCCCTCTATATTCACCCCCCTGCTCTCTCTCTCTCTCTCTCTGCCATCAAATCCTCTCTCTTCCCCCATCCCTCTATCTTTCTCTCCAACTATGTTACTACATCCCTCTTTTTCTTCTTCTCTCTCCTTCTCTCCCCCCTTGTCTCCATCACTCCTTCTATGTCTCTTTATCTCACCCCTAAACATGCACACTCTCTCTCCATCTCTCCCTTGTCACTCCCTCTCACTCCACTTCTCACACTCTATGTCTTTCTTCTTGTATCCCCCTCCAACTTTGTCTCTCTGTCTCTCCCTCTCTCCTCCTCTCATCCTTCCTCTATCTCCCTTTCTCTCCTACCTCTCTCTCTCCTTCTCTCTCTCTCCCACCTCCATATTTATGTTTCCCTCTCCCTCACTTACCCTTCTCTACCTCTCTCACTCCTCTCCCTCTCTCTCTCTTCATTCCTCCTCTCCGCTCTCCTTCAGTTTATCTCAATCTCTCCCTTGTCACTCCCTCTATTTCTCCACCTATATCATATGTCTTCGTTCTTACCTCCCATATAATATATATATACATATATACATACATATGCTAACTTCACTACCTTTCTTAATATTACACACGAACATTAATATTAATATTAATATTTTAATATTAATGTTAGGGTTGATAATGTTTTGCTGCATGGTATTATTATTAATTTGGTCCATGGTATTTGGTCCATAGGCCTCAAATATAATTAGATGTTGATTTATACTCCTATTTGATATATTTTTATTTATTTACCTTACCCTTTTATACCTCTTTTATAAATATGGTATTTGGCCCATGGTATTCATCCCATGGTATTAATAATAATTTTTGGCATGGTATTTGGCCCATAGGTTTCACCTAATTAAAACTTATTTTTGAGTTTTTGTACATATAAAGAGATTTATGGAGTAAATATAAAAAGAGGTTTCATTTATTTACCATACCTCTAGTTTATTTATACTTATATTTATATATTTATTTACCATACTTCCTGAGTATAAAAAGAGGTTTTATTCATTTACCATACCTCTAGTTTATTTATATTTTTATTTATTTACCATATCTCTTTTTTTAGTGTTCGTAAAACTATTCATAGTTTAAATTTATTTTTAATTGTTTATTTTTATGGTTATGTAAATTAATTTTAAAGCCGACATTATTTATATTTTAATTTTTTTTAAATAGTTTTTTATTTTGGCTTTTGACATACTTGCACATCAGGGGTCATACTGCGCTGTAGAATGGGCCTCTCGGCGCAATAACATGGAACTTCCCTTAATGCAGGTGGACTAAGATATTTTATTAAGAGGCTTTCATGGGACTTAATATAAGGCTAGTAGTTGTTGAGTGGACTAAAGCAAGTAGAGCTTATCAAAAGAACTAGCAATAATTCTTACACTAAGGAAATACAAATATTATTCTAATCTCTATTTTAATGTTTTAGTTTCAGGATAGTAGCCTAAGGGAGGAATTATAGCACATTAGATAAGCTCCATAAGACAATGTAATCCATATATTGCCTCATCATAATGATCTCACTCTTCATGTACATTATTCTGAATAAGGTTAGACTTTGTATAAAATTAACATAGATAATCAAGCATATACTTAATTACTTACTACATAAAGAAAAATTGTTACTTCTAAAACCTTGAATATGAATTCTTGCCTTATGCAATAAAGTAATGAATCTCTAAAGAGTCATAATCATATCTCTATTTTGATTTCTAACCTCATAATGCATATGTATATTTATTGCACTAAGTCATGAGATAGACTTTTCATGGAATTTAGTTCTTAGACCATTATATATATGCGCTTCTATATTTCATGTTACCATTGGTATTAAACCATTATATGTATGTGCTTCTATATTTAATGTTGCCATTGGTTATTAAACCATTATCTTTATGCAGTGGCAACCAAGTGTACAACTAGTATATTTCAGGTGATAGAGTAGGGCCTACTGTATGCAGTGTAAGAAAAGTGTACAAATAGTATAAAGTAGCTAGTGGTTTCATAAAGTAGGTGGTGTACAACTGGTGTATTTGAAACTCTGATTGTATGTAGTGGAAAACAAATTGCATGAAAATAAAGTGTTTGATAAGTCGAGTCGGTGGCAACGAAGTGCATAAGAAGCAATTTTTTGATGGATATGGTGGAAACCAATTGCATGCATGGTTTATGTACATTCAATTAAATGTATTATCCATTTGGCCTAGTTCCACCTATGTCACTAAAAAAAAAACAAGGGTTTGTACAGTTGGTGTATTTGCAGCTCTTACTGTATGTGGTGGTAGCAAAGTGAATAAAAAACAAGTCTTTGATAAATCTGAGGAGGTGGGAACCATTTCCTAGGCGTTGGTAACCATTTCCATGTCAATGGAGCATGCAAGGGGAAAAATTTTAATTGGTAAATTCTTGGAACTTGCTAGTTGGACAGATGGGAAAGAGTAGGCACCTCAACTACTATGAGCCAGATGGATCAATTCTCTTAGAGGCGTATGGGCCTGAGACTTTTGAAATGTTCAAACAAGTTGGTTAGGAGCCATTTTTTTAGCTCTTCAATGGGTGTGATCTTAAGCTAACCAGTGATTTCATTGATTCTTTTGATAGAAATAGAACTATGAATCAGGGGATTCTATTTCATGTAACAGAAGAAAGCATTGCTAAGGAAACTAAAACACCAACTGAGTGGTAAAGATGGTTTAAGAGACAAATGGTGAAAGGAGCAGCAAATGGGGTAGCAAGCTAAGTGGGCTTGATTGTGGGGAAAAACTACACAGGTAAGCGTGCTTGAGCCATAGGTGATCTCAAATGGGTGACCTCCCATGAATTCTTGGTTACCAGATGCAAGTCCCGGAAGTGATGATTAATGCTACATGATTCATTTCACAAGTTTCAATCCCACTTCTTCACCCGTGTGATCATCACTCGATGCAATGAGTGCTAAGTGGATAGAAATAATGAGAAATTAGTCAGTTATGACTACCTCTAATGAAAATGGTCATAGATGAATTACTTGACGCAGTTGAATCCCAAAAAAAATGATATCTAATATAATGCACTAAGAAAACCCCTCAATATTTAAACACAAAGAGCGAAGGGAAATCTACTTGAATGGTTCATGAGGTACAATACTTGCTAAGTTTTTTCAAATGAGGTAGAAAACTAAGTGAGCTTGATTGTGGGGAAAAACTCCTTATTTAAGCGCGCTTGAGCGAGAGGAAATCTGAGACGGTTGGCCTTCCAGGAATTCCTAGTTATCGGGTGCAATCCCATCACCCAATGCAGTGAGTACTAAGTAGACTATTCAAAAATCATGAGAAATTATTCAATTACGAATCCCTCGGGTCTATAATATGAATAATACCTTGCATTTATTAATCCATATGGAGCTTATAATATTATTAATTCCTAAGGACCTTATAATATAATTTTAAGTTTATAATATAGAATATATTATATCAACCATATTTATTAATGTGATTGTGCTCATAATTTATCTATCGAGGTTTAGTATGAGTTCTATTTATTTTATATTTATTTTTTAGTATTATTCATTACAAAACAATGTTGCCATTGTTTTTCAATATCAAGTTTATTGTTAGAGATTTCCATAATAGCACTATGAAAATGATTTTCTAGAAGCGTGATAACTAAGGTATTAAAATTAATTGTATCTAATCGTTCGACGGATAGATTTACTTTACAACCATTGATATATCAAACCTAAGATTAATATAAAAAACTCTAAGATTATAATCTCTATTATATTATTATACATATTAAGGATTAATATTAAAAAATAAATATCAAACCACTAACATTTGCTTTAAAATAATAATAATAATGTTAATTTAAAATAAATTTAAAATTTAGTTAATTTCTATGATTTTTTAATTTTAGCAAAATTTATATATTATAAAGTAAGTGTTTTTTTGCTTATTATAAATTAAAGTTTATCTATATTTACTAGCCTTTTAATTTATATGGATATGTTAATATATGAAATAATCATATATACATTTAAAAAAACATGTAACAAGCCTCTTCACATGGATATTCATCCCCATTGTTACAATACCATGGCTTATCAATACCATATTCTCAAAAAACTATAACTCATTTATTAGACACCTTTTGATATGATTTTTTTTTATTAATCAATTTAATTAAAATGATAGAAAGGGCATGACTACTTTTGAGATAAATCTCAACCTTTGATTTGTGATTATTATTAAGAAAATTCTAAAATATTTCATGGAAGTTAAATCCCTACCATCCACCTAATAATTATTAATAATTAAATTAAATATTATGTAACAAGATTCTTAACTATGGAGATTTAACTCCACTTCATCTTTTAGATTATTATTCGGTAAATAGGCTTTGTTACAATACCATAGACCAATATCATTGCTTATCAATACTACATGCCCAAAAATCCATAAATAATTCCATATGACATTTTTTTAATTAATCAATTTAATTAAAGGGTTAGAAATGACATAATTATTTTTGAGTTAAATTTTAACATTTGATTTATGACTACTACTAAGAATATCTTAGATTATTTAGTGGAGGTCAAATCCATACCATCCACCTAATAATTATTGAGAATTAAATTAAAATTTTGAAAGCTTTAGTCCAAAATAGACATAATAAATGTGAATAGACATCAATTCATGATAAGCATCAAAGCACCCCCTTGAAGATATATTTAATCATATAAGTTAACTAAATTATAACTTTTTTAGACGTAAAACTTGGAATCTCTAACCAGTTTCTAATAATTTATAAAAAAATTATTTATTTACTTTTGTTTGTTTTATATCCATTTTTATTTCTAATTAAATTTATGAAATTAATATATTGTAATATTATTTTTTATTTTTTATTATTTTTTATTCTCTTGTAATGCTCTATGTTTTGCAATATATTAATTTATTTAAAGTTTTTAATTTTATAATAATAATTGATATTAGTAATGTGTATATTGATGATTATGGTGGTTTGTAGTAGATTTATTAAGTTTTAAATTAATCCAATGGATTAATAACCAAAATTATAATAAGAAGGGTAGGTTTACATATTATTAACTAAGGTTTGAATTATTGCTAATAATGTATTTCAGGTTATTATTAATAATAATAATTACATAAAAATTTAATATATGAATTAAAAATATACACATTTAAAAGACACGTAATAACATTCTTAACCAAGGACATTTACTTTCATTTAGTGATGAAGATTATTTTCTTGTAAATAGGCTATGTTACAATATCATAGCTCCATACCATGGTTTATCAATACCATATACTCAAAAAACGGTAACTCCTTTCACATGACATTTTTTAAATTAATCAATTTCCGTTAAAAAGTACAAAAGACAACTATTTTTGAAATCAATATAAAATTTTAATATATAGCTACTAAAAATATTTTAAAATATTTATACAAAGTTAAATCTCTATTATCAATTTAATAATTAAGAGTAATGAAAATAAAATTCCAAAAAACATTATTTTTAAATAAATATCCCTATCACCACAATTAATTTTATTTAATTAATATTAAATATTCTCTTTTTCCATTAATTATAATCGAATTTAAATTTTATATTATTTGCTTAAATATTCATAAAAAAAAAAAAAAATCATAAACCATATAAAAATTAAAATATTCTATAAATATGAAAACAATTTGATTGATCTTGAACCATGACAAAATATCTGCCTTCTACAACATAATAATGGACAGTAGTCTAAAAAAATCCACATAATAACCTAAAAATTCTAGCAAGGTCATGAATTATTTTTTGAAAAATATGAGTTACAAGTATTAAATTTCAAGATTTTGGGTGCCTCAAAAGTTTTTGATAGTACTGAATCCATTTCCACCATAAAAATAAATGATTCAAACACTCCAAGTATCTGTTTTTTGAATTTTCCATCCTAACTATTTTGTTGCGTCCATAAACAACTCCATAATAATACCATGAAATTCAAAGCCTAAAGTAGAATGATAATTATGAATAATTTTCTAGAACATAATAATGCCGTGGAACTCAAAACCTAAGGAAGAATGATAACCGAGGGAAATTTTCCACAACATAATAAGGCCATCCAACTCAAAGGGAAGAATGGTAGCTGGGCAATTTTCTTTATAGAGTTCTATGTTGTTGAAGACCACTTCTTTAAACAGCTTATCAGTGTTTTTTACGAGTTCTTGAAGGTTATTCGAGGGCCTGCATCCTTAACATGTTTTACCATGCATCTTTTTCAAATGTTGAGCGCAATGATCAATTCAAGACGATAGAGTTACAAATATCGATTTGTAGGGGTTTTGCTACTGCAGCAGATATCGATCCAATAAGGAACGTGTTTTCTCAGATGTAGAGTAGCGAATATATAGTTTTCCTTTCGTGTGTGAACTTCGTGCGAGAGATATTATATTATTTAATAATAAAATCGAAAATAAACATATATTATTGAAAAAAAATTAATATATTAATAGTTTTAACTCAAACTATAATATAATTGAAAATAACATAATAATAATAATTTATTATTATTTATAATAAGTATATATCTCTTACCAATATCCTAAGAGATTATTAATATTTTAAACCAAAAAAACTAATAAATCAAAAGGTCTAATATTATAAATCCAAGTAATTGATGAAGCAATGGATAAATATTAATATTATAAACCAAGAAATTAAATAATCCTATGAATAAATATTTTAAACTTAGGAGATTAAAAATCTTTAAGAATTAATATTTAAAATCCAAAAGCCTAAGAAATTAATAAACCCTAAGAATAAATATTTTAAACTCAAGAGATTAATAAACCATATGAAATTATATATATATATATATATATATATATATATTTGTAAATTTTGTAGGACTTGTCTATTTTCTATTTTGTAAAGAGCAAGTTGTTATACAATATATGCAATGTTTGGTAGCCTCAACCTGCCCGAAGGAAACCAGGCTTGTTGGCCACCTGAGAGAGTTAAAAGCCAACCAAAATTGGTGTTGTTTCTTCCTTCTACTTACTACTAGTAATCCTTTACTATGTCCAAAAAGCTGCATATAAAACATATAGTAAGCCTAATAACATCAAAACACATACAAAATATATCTTGCAAGGGAAATTAGCCATTTGATTAATCAACCGGTGCAAGGTCTTTTGCTGTATACCCTGGCATCTCAGCTTGTTGTAAGTTTTGCAGTTGTTTCTCCATTCGTACTAATCTAGCATTGGTTTGGATCTGTACCTTTGTCATCTCCCTCATGTCTTGTTTCATCTGCTGAAGTTCAAACAGGAGAGAAGAATTGAGGTGTTGTTCCTAGGTACTCATCAGTGCTTTTTCAAGCACACATTTGATCTTCCAGTATGTTTTAACAGATTGTTGAAACAGAGAGACTCTCCCTCGTGTATTGCCTGGGTCAGAGAAGAAGTCTATTCCAACCTAGGTTTCATCCTCTTCATCATCAGTTTCTTTCTCCCATCCTTTTATGGTATTCTGAATATCTGTTGGAATTCCAGTTTCATAACTTTTTGATAAACTTTCCAGAGTCTGCTGGTTGGTTTTTCTTCCTTGTTTGCTAGTTTCTGCAACTTGGCTTGTAGGGATTTTTCTTTCCTTTCCTTTTTTCATTGCAGCCAGAGTATCTCTGTTCCTGCTATGAGCTGAAAGAGACCCTGTATATGGAACAGTAGCAGTTATGTAAATCACAGAATCATAATGACAGACTTTCCTTCCTTGATCCCGATGTGAATTATGACACTGAGCTGAGTCGGCAGACACAACGAGCATGATGAGACTTAGCATAATGAAGGAAATAGAGAAGAAAAGGTTTTAAGTTTTGACGCAAAAACCAATAAACTAGCCCGACCTCAATTTCAGAAACCCTCATGAGAAGTTTTATCAAGACAAGAATCTTGGGAACATCCCTATAACCCTGGAGGGAGCCAGACTCAGACATCACACAATTGAAGAAATGACAGAGTAAGAAATTATTCCCACCATAATTCAAAACCGCTATATACTTAACCTAGAAACAGTTTGGGGTAACCATATTGCAGCTAAAAACCCAAAACCGGGGTATAGACAAATAACCCTGACCAGAATAAAAGATGGTAGGAGCCAGCTTATCGGTTTCGGCCATATTGAAATGATAGAAACCAAAACTGAGAATTGACATAAAACCCAGACCTAAGTGGAAAGAGGCGGAAGCAAATCATCAAGGTTCCGTGCCAATGACATTCTAAATATGTGCTAGAGAGAATATAAGTAGACTGTGATGACCCAACAACCAGTATTAGCCACTTGTATAGGGAATTTTTAGAAAATAAGCAAGATTTGTAGATATCGCATGCATGCTCAAAAGAGGGCTTGTACTAAGGCTGCATGCAATAGAAAGAAACCATAATTCTAACCCCCGACAAACTAAATCAGGACTTCTAAAGTAGGGCTGGACATGAAAATGAATGCCTTCTATCATGACATGCAGGTTGAAAAAACAGAATGGAGAATCTGAACAGTCAACATTAGGGATAGCGCTGGACATTGGAGCTGAAGACATCGACTTAAAACGCTTAGCCAGAACTAGATGAAGAGCCATAGTAAAAGAAACCAGAACATACCCTATCAGTGAACGCATCCTGATCTTCCTCATTTTCATACTTAATGTTGGACAGAACCTTTCTCCTATGCGTCGAGCAATAGAATGACAAACATACCCGGAAAAGGATATTACCCTCTTACCTTGCCGCTGAAACAGAGCCAGACTGTCATGCATGCTGTTGCAATAATGTGAATGCATTGGGATGATGGGTGTGCTTCGTGTGGACCAAGCGACATGCCTCACCATTAAACTGCCTTAATTAGCTCCTGACATGCCTTACAGATCGAATTTTCCTCCTTTCAATCCGCCACCCCGATCGGGGCTCTGCATTTTCACTGAGATCCTTTTGTAAAATAATTTGAAGGGAGTGTAACTCAATGTTCCAGATTCCATCAGTTGGTCGAGCTTCTAGATATCTATCTGAGTTCTTACAACCCCAATTAGTTAAATAATCTATCGCCTCATTTCCTTTTCTACGAATGTGATTTGGAATCAGGTACTGGATGTCTTTAATCAACATGCTTATTTCCTGAATTAGACTCACTGTTCACCAACTTTTGCTTATTTTCTCCCAAGTCGACCCTTGTTGTAATTTGCAGAGAACACCTGTAACCATTGCAGAATCTCCCTCTACAATAAGTCGTTGATAATTTTCTCTAATGGCAATAAGTATCCCTTGTTTTACCACCATTAGTTCTGCTTCATTATTTGTTGCAAAGCCCAAATCTGAGGCGTAAACCTGACAGAATTCCCCTTGAGAGTTCCGGAAAATCGCTTCAATTCTTGCTTGACCTGGGTTTCCTTTTGATGTGTTAGCGCTCGAATCTGCCTCAGGCTGAAGGAAGGCGAGGTTCGAGGCAACATCAAACCAAGCTCAGCCTCGTAGCTAGCCTCACGAGGATGTGAGAGGCCCCTTCGGTCAAAACTCATGAAAGATGTCCAACAGATCCGAGATGACCCAATGAAACACTAATATTGATTTTTAAAATAAAGTAAACAAACATGCTAGTATAAATATTTGATAAATGATGTTTCGTAATCGGGGGGCAAAGATGAAGAAGAAAGAAGAGATTAAATGAAAATGCAGACATTCCCTGAAAGATAAGCATGAAGTTTAACAATCAAATTGGAATTATATGGAGGAAAAAAGCAGTATGAAAGAGGCCGAAAGGGGAAAAATATAATGTATCCTTCTCTACGTAAGAAGATACACAACATCGAACGCTCCTCCGTGCTGCAGCAAAGAACCTGGATTCCGGAACTACCCCTGCAAAGAATTCACATAGAAATGATTATGAAATGAAATAGTAAACATAACAAGGAACGTATGAGACAAAGAAGAAACATATGTCAAATGTCATACCACAGGAATCTCAGGAACCCGAGCTGTATCTTTTCATTAAAATTTCTGTCAAAATTGTACAATAAAAGCTCTGTTTTTCTCCTACACCAGCTTTCAGAATTCTCTCCCACTTACAAATGTTTTTACAATATATTAAATAAACTATGCTAGAAGAAAACAGATCGACCCAAAAACAAGGGCACTGTTTCACCTGAAGTTACAAAAATAGAGATAGAGTCATCTCTTTGTTCTAAAAACAGAAGATCGCTCCCCTTAAAATCCTCTGATGGCCAATTTAAAGACACAAACTGGAGCGCAAATCCATTTGAATTATTAACTGAAGTCTTAAATAGGAATCGAATCCTATTCTTCTGTTGTGGTAAGTAGTCTTGTTTTATTTTTAGCCTTTCGATCTCTGACTGCCACGTTACATTTGTCATTTTAATAAAAACAACCTTTAAACCAAAATTCTGCCAATTTCAGCTCATGATGACAACTGTGCTTATTTGTTGCAGTGACACGCGCAAGCTAAACATCTGAAGGAGAATGGCGCATTCATTTGCTGTAGATATGGCGGCAGAACTTTTGACTGGGAAGGCATTCATTCAATCACTACCCGTAGACCAGGAAACCATTAGATCTATACCTTGGGCTTCACTGCATCCATAGATTCACATCTATCTGCAGATGTAATCTTCATCAAAATCCCAATTAGAAACAAACTCTCCTTCCTCAATTTCCCCTTCTCTGCAAGTTGAGAACGCAGCGATTCTGTAATATTCAACTCATAATATAATTTTTTGGCACCCTTTGTATATTCTATCTTGATGAAAAGCTTCAGATTTTCGGTAGATTCTTTACAAAAATGCCTTAATTTATGACGTGACACAGGATTTTGTGACTAATTTTCGTATGCTTTTCTAATATACTCTCGTTGGTGTCTGCATAGTTCATCAACCCTGTTGTTACCAAAGATCACATTCGTTGAATGAAATCGCAACTCAATTATCTAATAAATGGTATTTAATTTTTGTTTCTTCTCCATGATAAAAGGTGTCGATCGTGGCGTTTTTGGCATAAATCCGACGCAATGCAGGTACTGGCCCGAGATCAGAGGGTAGCGCGCCTACCAACGGGGTAGCGCGCGACAGTGGGTAGTACCCGTGTTAATTAACACCGGCCGTGGAACTTATGTGTAAGTAGCGCGCCCCATATATGGGGGCGCGCTCCCCGTATGGGTAGCGCGAACCCCCTCGCTACCCACCTTGGACTCCATAAAGTACTTCCAAATTTTGATACCTTCGAATTTGATACAGCTCAGAAGGGCATGTAGAGATTAGAGATCAGAAGCAGGATGATTTAGATCATGAAGCAACCGCCATACAAGTGCCATACGACAAGTGGTCACATCTATATCCTCTGAGTGAGATATAATGATGTGGGAAATGCTGACCCCTTACAAACTACAGCCATGTGTAAATTACCCAATGATAATCGGAAGTTGTGGCAAATTCCTCCATAGGATGGCTTAGAAATAAGAAAAAAGGTTACTGCCATGGAGACAACAGAATGTGAATCCCAGCCTCCTTCAGGTTCTTTTCTCTTCAATGACATTAATGTTGAAGCTATTTTCTGGTTAAATGATCTTGTATGACTCTGTGGAGAAACGCGTCTGTCAACAATTGCAAATTGCTTAGAATCTCTAACTTCTAAATCAAATGTTCCAGGACTTGAACCAAAAGAAAATCCTCCATATGGGAATGCAGGTTGCGTAGCATTTGGGTATGCAATAGCAAGAGCTGACGTAATAACTGACCCTCTATAGAGATCGGAATTGTATGTAGGTCCAGATGTTGAAGTCAAAACTGGGTACGACTATTCAGTTCCATCAGAAGGGTATGAGTGTATAGCAAGACCTGGATGAGAATTTCTTGGAGGCAAACAAGATGTTAATTTTACCACTTCACCATTCATTCTCCAGCCAGACAATGGGAGACCCGTGTTCCCTTGATGAAAGCATAAAATTATGACTACTTACAGTAGCAAGCTATGAACTTGTCACACGTGCAGAAATTTGAGAGGAACAACAAGTCATCAAACCATCTTCCACTACCCCTTCATCAGGCACATTAAGATCAATATCTAAATGTGAACGACTCTGAATGTCACTTACACCAGCAGTCACACTGGTTGCAGCATCCTAGTGTGGACCTTCAGAAGTAACATGTTGCCTCTTTGGAGTTCTTCTAGGTTCAGCTGGCCGAAAAGCACTTGTTGCTGCAGATCCTTTCTAGCCTAGCTCTCCTGTACTCCGTAAAGGACTGGCTGGAGGTATGAAAGTCCCCTTTGCTTTAGCAGCCAATGCAATTGGCATTGCTAACCCACCGGGTTTTTATATAAGGGTATCTGAAGCACTTGAAGTAAGAAAAAGATACAGCAGAAGCTGCTGCATCATCTTGATTTGTGTCTTCCATGGAAAAACTTTCATTTAAGTCAAAATCTAATTTTACGCTTGTGTCAGTGGCTCCAACAACAACTGTAGTAGCCATCTGCATTTCTATTATAGTCTTGTCATCAACAACATCCACTACAGCTCGCTGTCCGTCGTGTATTGCAGAGTCCGAATTTGCTTCGCACGTAAATTACCGGATCGCGGTGATAATAGGAAGGTAGACACTCTCCTTAGAATCCCAATCGTCATTTTTACACTTAATCGAATTGGTCCCGTTCGTATGTCGGTGTTGCTAGGATAGGATAAAAATAAGCCGCCGCCATTCAAGAGCCGGAGAATTTTGAAACATTTTTGACAAATTGCTATTCTAAAAAACACATGACGATTTCTTCTTCAAAACACCGTTTTGAAGAAGAATCAACTTGCCATTATTGACGATGACATTCTCGAAATACACACTTATCAACCTTCCTTTCTAGCCTCAGCATATTATTCGACATTTTTGAAGACCAATGACGGGCACGATAGGATCAGAAAGTCTAACATCGGCTCCAATGAGGATGAAATCGCCGCTTGGAGGTGCCAAGAACCGCAGAGCTTTGGGAGAGCAGACAGTGCCTCCATCCATTGGGCTATGGAATCATTATTCTGACAAACATACTAAAGACTGATAAATCCACTTATTAACTGGAAAATCGACTCAAACTGACTCGATGCAACTGAAATGACTGAACTAAAACAAAAGTTTTTTGAAAAAGGGCAGCAGTCCATCAAGCTCTTAAAATCATGATGGCAACCACCTGCATACTGATGTGATATGTACAATCATGGGTAATGTGCCTTCCAATGTAACCAATCCAGTAGATGGCTACACCCCAAATTTCTGCTCTTACTCTCTTTGAGCAGGCAGAATGATGAACCTGTAGGCAACTCAAAATAACCACTGAAACCAAAGCTTATGATAATGAACCAGGCAATATTTATCCTTTCTAATGCTTGCAGAAGAATGCTGAAGGGGTCTTGAAAATCCTGAAGCACTGGCTTATCTGGAGATCCAGCTGCAAAAATACAAGTATTCACTCCATTCTGATCTGAAAGGACAATTGATTTATGAGGGATAGAAATGCACAGAGAGGTATCTGCCATCTGAGTGTTAGCTGTAGGTTCCTTGACCATGAGAAATTCTGGCATATATTCCTCAACTTCATGATCTAGGTCATTCTTAAACAAAAAACAATCTTCAAGATTATCAAACATGACAACCTTATCATCTTTGCGAAAGAAAAAATTATCTGTTTGCTGATCTACACAACTGATTACAAGACAGTCATCTTTTTCAAAAGAGGAAGAAGTTTCACCAACACTTTCCTGACTATGTGTGCACTGCAAATCTGCTGTAGCTTGGGCTGTAACAAGACCTTTCAAAAGCAGATCTATCTCATCTTCAGACAAAGGAGACAATGCTTTTTGTTTTCTTCTGCTTAAACAATAATTATCTTCATATGACAGGGCATTCAAACTATCATTTATTACTGAGTTATTGAAAGGAGATTTATCACTTACTTGCACAAAGATCTCATTCTGATTTTCATGAACTGACTGGATTGCTTCTTCATGAAGGCTGTGTTCTAATGATGGGCTGACAGTATGACTGAGAACATTTGGATCCATTACTGTGTCTTCTGCATCCCAGATGATTTCAACAACAGAGTTCTCCTTGATGGGCTTCAACACAAGATATGCTTGGTCATCATGATCTAAATCTGAATCTGAAGTAGTTGTCTGGACATTATCACGATCTGAAATTAGAACTGGACTTACTTGCATGCTGCTGTCTTCTGTGGGCAGATCTGAAATGACATTCTCCCTTTCATCATTTTCAGCCATATGGCCATCAACCTGCTGCAAAGTCTCCTGAGCACCTTGATAGGTATCCTTTAGGTTCTCTTCATGTTGCTGAAATGGATTTTCATATAGGGCTTCCATGATCTCATCATCCATGAAATTATCATCTTCATAATATTTCTCAAGGCTTTCAATAAAAGTAGAAGCATGTTTGCAACAATCATGAACTAAATTTAATGATGGATAAGATACTTGATATCTTTCAATGAACAGAGCATGAAAATCCTTTAAACAATAAATACAGGCCAGCGGCAAATTTTCATACCAAGATTGGGCTTCACCTTCCAGAGTGGCCAGGAATATCTTCATCAAACAATCTTCAGGAAAAGCCACCTTCAACTTGCGAATATGCATGTGAAATCTAATCAGATGTAAAGCAGCATCTTTCTTACCATCATCATTAAACGTAGGCAGATTCCTTGACCAATCTACCTTGGGCATCTTATTCGGAAAACCTGGAATGTGATCTCGGCTCATGGGAGCGTATCTTCTTGCAATCCGGTCCATCTTGACAATTCTGAAGCTACTGATCTGCCTGCAGTGAAATCACCATGGAGCATTTGATTGTCTGGATTGTTTAGTGTGTGAAGTCACCGGGTGAATGATTTCAGCCTTGCGGTGTCTGACTGCTGTCCACCATCAGCATCAGATCTGCAACTTTGTTATCCTTTACCGGGGAAAGATCTTCCCCAGTATGGTCGCCACTATGTTAGCGCTCGAATCTGCCACAGGCTGAAAGAGGCAAAACTCGAGGCAACATCAAACCAAGCTTAGCCTCGTAGCTAGCCCTACGAGGACAGGAGAGGGCTCTCTCCGGGTCAAACTCAGTGAAAGATGTCCAATAGGATCTGAGATGACCTAAATGAAACACTGATATTGATTTTAGGCTAGTAAATAAATATGAAAAGGGGTATTTGATAAATGATGGGTTTCTGGGCTGTGTGGGGCAAAGACAGCAAGAGCAGAGATTAAATGAAAAACGCAGATTATCTCCTGAGGCAAGATAAGCATGAAGTTTAACAATCAAATTGGAATTGTATGGAGTGAAAGACAGCCGAGAGGCCGAAAAGGGCATATATAATGAATCCTTCTCAGACAGAAGAAGATACACAAATACTGAACGCTCCTCCAGGGCAGAGCAGTAAACTGGATTCTGGCCTTCTACTTAAAAGCATTCATCTAGAAATGATTATGAAATGAAACAGTAAACATAACAAGGAACGTATGAGACAAAGAAGAAACATATGTCAAATGTCATACCACAGGAATCTCAGGAGTCAGAGCCGTATTTTTTCATTAAATCCCTGTACAATGATAGTGCTATTTTTCTCCTCCACACACCTCTCAGAACTCTCCTCTCCTTTACAAATTTTTTTACAATACATTAAATAAACTATGCTAGAAGAAAACAGATCGACCCAAAAACAAGGGCGCTGTTTCACCTGAAGTTACAAAAATAGAGATAGAGTCATCTCTTTGTTCTAAAAACAGAAGATCGCTCCCCTTAAAATCCTCTGATGGCCAATTTAAAGACACAAACTGGAGCGCAAATCCATTTGAATCATTAGCTGAAGTCTTAAATAGGAATCGAATCCTATTCTTCTGCTGTTGTAAGTAGTCTTGTTTTATTTTTAGCCTTTCGATCTCTGACTGCCACGTTACATTTTTCATTTTAATAAAAACAACCTTTAAACTAAAATTCTGCCAATTTCAGCTCATGATGACAACTGTGCTTATTTTTTGCAGTGACACACGCAAGCTAAACATCTGAAGGAGAATGGTGCATTCATCTGCTGTAGATATGGCGGCAGAACTTTTGACTGGGAAGGCATTCATTCAATCACTACCCGTAGACCAGGAAACCATTAGATCTATACCTTGGGCTTCACTGCATCCATAGATTCACATCTAT
This sequence comes from Pinus albicaulis, assembly GCA_034641835.2. Taxonomy (NCBI): domain Eukaryota; kingdom Viridiplantae; phylum Streptophyta; class Pinopsida; order Pinales; family Pinaceae; genus Pinus; species Pinus albicaulis. The sequence goes on from JAXQQM020061324.1 coordinate 44,198, forward strand.
CTGCAGATGTAATCTTCATCAAAATCCCAATTAGAAACAAACTCTCCTTCCTCAATTTCCCCTTCTCTGCAAGTTGAGAACGCAACGATTCTGTAATATTCAACTCATAATATAATTTTTTGGCACCCTTTGTATATTCTATCTTGATGAAAAGCTTCAGATTTTCGGTAGATTCTTTACAAAAATGCCTTAATTTATGACGTGACACAGGATTTCCAGGATCAATTGTCAGATTCTTTTCCAATATACTACGCAGGCCCGCATGTTCATCAACCCCATGGTCAACAAATATCACATCTTTTGAATGAAACTGCAACTCAACTGTCCAGTAAATGCATTTCCACATTTTTTTTCTTCTGTCAGATGTGTTGCAAGATGATCGTGGCATTTTGGTATAAATCCGGACGCAATGGCAAAAATTCTGGGTTTGAGACTGTATGGGTAGCGCGCCTACCCAACGGGCAGCGCGCGGCAAGTGGGTAGTGCCCGTGTTAATTAACACTGGCTGTGGAACTTATGTGGGTAGCGCGCCTCATATGGGTAGCGCACCTCCTGTATGGGTAGCGCGCACCTCTGCCAGCTCCAATTCCTTGGACTCCATAAAGTACTTCCAACTTTTGATACCTTCGAATTTGATACAGCTCAGAAGGGCATGTAGAGATTAGAGATCAGAAGCAGGATGATTTAGATCATGAAGAAACCGCCATACAAGTGCCATACAACAAGTGGTCACATCTATATTCTCTGAGTGAGATATAATGATGTGGGAAATGCTGATCCCTTACAAACTACAGCCATGTGTAAATTACCCAATGATAATCGGAAGTTGTGGAAAATTCCTCCATAGGATGGCTTAGAAATAAGAAAAAAGGTTACTGCCATGGAGACTAGATGTATACAACAGAATGTGAATCCCAGCCTCCTTCAGGTTCTTTTCTCTTCAATAACATTAATGCTGAAGCTGTTGTCTGATTAAATGATCTTGTATGACTCTCTGGAGAAACACGTCTGTCAACAATTGCAAATTGTTTAGAATCTCTAACTTCTAAATCAACTGCTCAAAGATTCCAACCAAAGAAAATCCTCCATATGGAATGCAAAGTTATGTGTGAGTATCGGTATGTACATAGCAAGAGTCGACGTAATAAATAACCTCTATAGAGATCGGAATTAGACAGGTCCGTATGTCAAGTCAAATCCAAAACAGTTCAAGGGCCTGACCGATGGGTATGTTTAGATGAGTGCATAGCAAGACCTGGATGAGAATTGGAGGCAAATAAGATGTTAATTTTAATACCACCATTCATTTCAATGGGACAGTTGGAGACCCATCCCTTTTGATGCATAAAATTATGACCACTTACAGTAGCAAGCTCTGAACTTGTCACACATGCAAAAATTTGAGAGGAACAACAAGTGATCAAACCATCTACCACTAATCCTTCATCAGGAACATTAAGATCAATATCTAAATGTGGATGACTCTGAATGTCACTTACACCAGCAGTCACACTGGTTGCAGCATCCAAGTGTGGACCTTCAGAAGTAACATGTTGCCTCTCAGGAGTTCTTCTAGGTTCATCTGGCCGAAAAGCACTTGTTGCTGTAGATCCTTTCCAGCCTAGCTCTCCTATACTCCGTAAAGGACTGGCCAGAGGTATGAAAGTCCCCTTTGCTTTAGCAGCCACTGCAATTAGCATTTCTAACCCACCGGATTTTGATATAAGGGTATCTGAAGCACTAGAAGTAAGAAAAGATACAGCAGAAGCTGCTGCATCATCTTGATTTGTGTCTTCCATGGAAAAACCTTCATTCAAGTCAAAATCTAGTTTTACGCTTGTGTCAGTGGCTCCAACAACAGCTGTAGTAGCCATCTGCATTTCTATTATAGTCTTGTCATCAACAACATCCACTATACCTGCTTGCCCGTTGTGTATTGTAGAGTCTGAAATCTTCTTTGCTTCTGCTTCTGCATCAGAAATTACTGGATTGGTAGGATAATAGGAAGGTAAACACTCCTCCTTAGAATCCCATCTGTCTTTTTCACACTTAATCAAATCCGGTCCCCGTTCGTAGCGTCCGTGCTTTGGCAGACAGGAGGTGCTGTTTCGCCGCCATTTGAAGAGCTGGAGAATTTGCAACATTTTGACAAATTGCATATTCTAAAAACAAAACACATTTAATGATTTCTTCTTCAAAACAGGGTTTTGAAGAAGAATCAATCTCACATTATTGACGATGACATTCCTGAAA
>JAXQQM020076463.1:0-130675 GCA_034641835.2 Pinus albicaulis
TGCACCACATTTCATCAGTTTACAAACATCGGTTGATAATTTATGTAAGAAATTTAAGACATTAAATTGAATAAACAAGATACAAAAATATAGGTGACACATAAAATTCAAGATGATTTAAAAGAACCAAAAAAATATATAAAGAATAAGGGTGGTGAACTCTCTAAGATATGATATATTAATGAAGCACTCATTCAAGAGGTTGAAGAATTACAATATGGGGTCAATGGATTGAAAGAAGAAAATGAAATTGTTCAAAATTAATAAAAATAAAAGGATCTTGGATGAAAATACTACTAAAATACTTGAAGAGGAAATTTACAAGAAGGTTGAGGAATATCTAAATATTGATATATAATTGAAGAAGGATTTTAGAATTTGAAAGATGTGATCATGTTGAAGCCTCAAAAGGAGAAAGAAGACAAGATTCAAGAGGGTGACCAAAAGATACTTGAATAAGTTGAAATCCATATATATGATATACATGTCAAATGTGATGGTATTATGCCAATGCTATAGTAATAAAATACCAAGCAAATTTGATGGAGGATGTCATTGCCTTTGAAAAGAAGATATATGTATCGATTTTGAGAAATGAAAGAATATTATCATATCTGAAACCATATCGATGCCATGATTATAAGGGAAACTTACAAGGAATAGAAATATATTTACGTTAGTATTGTCAAGGAAGAATATGGAAAACTCATCAATATTCATAGAAAACAGAATTATAAAACCATTATTAAACATGATATTATCATAGAGCAAAAAATACTACATAAAATTAGAGAAGTTACAATAGAAATACATGGAACCAATGGAAAAAAATTCATGCAAGAAAAAACAATCAAGGATTCAAGATGAAAATAATTGAGTTAGATGGATGGATCATCATCAATGGAAAGAACAAAGAAAGAAATAGGAAAATTATATTCCTTGGTTTCATAGCATCTAAATAATTTAACTGAAAAGCTTTTAGGTCAAATATTTTTGAAGTTGGGTATTATGGTATGAGCACAAGGGGGCATATATGGTGTTAAAATAACATGTAATAGGTAAATTTATATGTAATAATGGTCAACCTAATAATAAATGGGCATTATGTGCAATGTTTGAATGGGTATATTTAGAGATCATGTAGTCATTATTGAGGACATGTGATTTGGATGTATGAATATAATGGGGTATTTGGAGGATGTTCCCCTATTCATTAATGATTTATTTTGTTATTCATATTTATTATCTATAGTATATTTTGCTCCATGCTCGCATTGGTGTACATAGTGTCTACTCTAGTTTATTATGTTATCGTTAGTAAAAGGGAAAAATGATATATTAATTAGGTTTTTAAGATATTATTATTGATAATCTAGCATTGTAGATGACTAATGTAATTAAATTATATTTCAAATTATTTCTTGCCAAAAAATAACAACAAATATTGGACCAACCAACAAGGCTTAATTAACCATGAAAATTCTTTTACTGAACTAGAAACCATAATTATTTAGAAAGGAAATAAAAAAGGGAAGATGACTCACTTGAATTCTCTATATTATATGGTGAATCTTCTTAGCCTAAAGTGAAGAGTCATGATAGTCATCCAAGTGTGGTATACTTGACCTTCACACTAAGCGCCAAATTCCTACAAGATAAGACTTGCTCTAATCCCCTATATATAATTATATAACCAATAAACACTAGAACTATTATTGCACAGATAAATTAGTGAAATATGAAGAACATATAGACCTAGTTCCCTCAAAAGGGATGATTGCTCCATTTCCCTAACCATGGTGGAACCTTTGATTTGGTTTTAGGTTTAAAAATTCTAAGGTATGAGTGGAATTAGGGGGGAAAATACACTTTAGGATGAACCAATAAAATATAAAATGTTGAACCAAGTTTGCTAAAGAAGTCCCCATGGAGGTGCTCTAGATAATAAATGTAAGAATCCCTAATTGCTTAAAAACGTTGAAGGGGAATAATAAATAATTATAACTTATCCAAATGTGCACTTGTAAATTATGGTTTTTAAATTTAATAGAGGTTCAATATTTGAAGAGACCTTACAAAGAGGAAAATAAGTGTATTAATAGATAAAAAGGTGACCTCAAGGTGTAAGAGAACATTGATTAGAAGTCAGGGTACTTGAGTCATATGAAATTGGCACACTAATCCTTTTCATTATTGTCATGGGTATAGTATAATGTTTTTGTGGATTTTCAGGCCCAAAATGACCCTCTATTATATCACTTATCAATTGATAGCCATGATATCCTAAGGAAATGTATAGTCTAGTTAACACAAAAGGACCAAGAAATTTTATGGGTTTCAATCAAGTTACCATATAAGTAGAAAATACCAAGTGGTTTTGGGAGGATATAGACCCAAATCAAGGAATTTGAAGTGACCGTGGACCTAGCTTATAGGTTCACCCCCCCTATTACACATAATTTTGTCACCATGACACTTGATAGTTAAAATGGATCTCTTGCTATCGATACACATGTTTCAATGCACTCTCTTGCAAGTCAAACATATAAAATCCTTGAATAAATCATGAATTTTGGGTAAAATGAACTTTTAACCTTTTTAGCATGACTTGTGCACTTTTTCTAGTGTATTTCTATGCATGCGCAGTTTCTTCCATTGAACCCTGAGAAAGAATGCGCTCTGTCTTCCATTATAGATTGTGCACATGACTCAATGAAAAGCAAAAACAAAAAGTAAGTTCTAGAACCCTTGTTGGGAGAATATATCCCAACTAGAAGCTTCTTGGTCATAACTATTCAAGCCAAACCCCTCACAACATGGAGCTAATTCCCTTTGATCAAGGAACCCTAATCCCACTATTAATGGATCTCATCCCTCTTTTGTGGATCTAAAACCTCCTCTATTTGTTCTATAAATTGAGTAGAGGCTAGAGGGTTAGGGGATTTCACAAAAGGTGGTCTTATTCTTGTAAATTTTGATTGGGAAGCTTATCATCCAAGGAGAGGATTTTAGGCATTTAGGAGGAACCTCGTGACATCAAGGAATGATTGTAAGGCTCCTCTTTTATTTGTGAATTAATACAATTAATTTTTTTTTCTCATTGCATTATCTTATTGAAATGATGAATGGTTTATGTTCTTTTATGTATTCATTAATATAATTTGAATTTCTAATCTCGATCATTAGATTAAGCTTTTTTTGAATAATTATATTTCATATTCCTTTGATCTCTTTTATTTTTGTGATTGTAGGTCTTATCAAAGCACTGGTGAGTTACATCAGGATGGATTAGGGATATCCATCAAGCATTTCACAAATAGGTAAGAGAAACACTCCCCTTATCTTGTTTTAATGATTTGAATGAATTTAGATTAGGGAAAGAGTTATTCATTTTTCTGTTTGTTTCTATTTTTCCTTTAGGAATCTAGGGAGATCATTTTTTTCCACAAGAGGGATTTGTTTGAATAACACCCCCAACTAGAAACCATGTATTTAGAAAAATCCAAAAAATGTGTGACTCAATGGGTGAAAAAACTCAAAGTAGTGGCCAAGGATTGAAGACCAAAGGTGAGAAAGGACCTAAGGAATCCACTCAAGTGCTATACATACAATTGAGGTAAAACATGTAGGTTAGGGTGACAGAGACTTTAAGAATATGAACTGTCATAATAAAACAATAATTTAGAGGAATCATGTGATAATTATATGGGGCATGGATGAATAAAACATAGGAATGGATTACTTAAGGCATGTAGCGGGTATGCGTATGTGAGTACCTAAGTGAAAATACCATATGCTGCATTTTCCCCTCTTTGTAAGAGTTTTTATCCATGAGGTCAAAGAAAGTAGAGATTTTCATGAAAATAAAAAAAGTAAGAAAGTGCATATGAGTAGCCTAGGAGGCTCTCTAGTACATGCTACTACATTAATGTAATAAAAAATAATTATATTAGTTGGGACCTTATATCACATAATAAATGTCAAAACTCACATGCTTTGAGTATCAGTGTAGGCTGCAAAAGTAAGGGGCTCCACATTGGTTAGTATGATGTTAAGCAAGTAGAAGATAAAAGAGAAAGAAATATTAGTATCTAAATAATGCATATCATGAGGATGAGAGATAAACTAAATTGAACTATTGTCTAAGGAAAAATAAATTAAACTATGAAACTTAGATGATGAGATAATGAACAATAAATATAACTATCATGTATGAAAAAAAATAGCTAAATTATGACATTAGAGGTCAAAAAGATATAACCACTATGGTGGTGAGTTAATAAATAGAGCTTATAAGCAAAGCACCTGAATCTAATGATACCAATAAATTATTGACCATAAAATAATCAATAATATTAAGAGTGAGAAGGAGATACCTACACTTATATGTTAGGTACCATTGTTTAGGTTCATGGATTGTTATGATCTAAACACCTATGTCACAAAGGTTAGTGTCTTTTCTTAAGCAAGGTAAGGATATTGAAACCAACTCTTAGGGATGGCTCAAAGTTGTATGAAAAGGGAAATATGGGTGGTGATAGGAGGTGAAAATTGTATGGTAAATCTAACATAGACAATAGAAGGAAGGTGGTTATGTTAGGGTAGGCCTTGTATATTCTCGTGCATATGAGGAGAATAGGTAAGAAAAAATAGAAGAAGAGTCTAAACTAGAATAATGGACTTTAATATGGGAGGATCCAAAGGATGCCTCATAAATATTGGAATTATAGATAAAGGATACCAAAGGGTAGACCTTAAAAGTGGCTTGATGAAGGTGAGAAGAGGAAGTGAGATCTCAACGAATGAATGTGTCTAAATTTTTTTAAGGAATAAGAACTATCTTTTGAATATGTGGGGAAAATGCATCATTACATTCAACACAAGGTGGCCAAAGAGGATGTTCTACTTCAGTTATATTAGGATTGCTATGTAATGTATCTTTAGTGTATTAGGGTTAATTGATAAGGGTATCTCGATAACCTTAGGAGGTTTGGTCTCAAACTTGTTGAACCCTCAAGATTCAAAGGAATAAGAGGGAAAGGGTAGCTCCTAATGGCATGATGTACATACTTTTATTTGATATTAATGGAAAATATAAGGTCCATGATGAATAACCAAATCATGAAATTATCACAGTGGATATTAATAAAGGATAAGTTGACCACGTTGACCTTTTCCTTTGTGGAAGAGGGGATGCTATAAAGGTCAAAGGAAAAAGAAGGGCCTCAGACTTGAGAAATGTCATTAACTAAATTGAATAATACCTCAATCATATGGTCCCTTGTTCAAGAGATGAAATAAGGACATCCATGAAGAATATTTAGAAGGTGTAAGAGGAGAGGTTGTACACAATGTATGTAGAGGGAGTTGAGGAATCTAGAGCTTAGATGAATGGAAGAGGAGGAAGGATTAGAGGCTCTATGCTAACTATGAGTATTGGTATCCTCTGAATGAGAAGATAGAGTACCTTCAGTGTAAATGAGGATGAGGGGTAGTTCAAGCATAGGTATGTATGGAGAGACACCAACCGAATGAACTAGAAGGATAATACATAGCTCAATTAGTTAGATAATGAATTAGAAAGAAAATTATACCTCTTAGGATATGAAACAATCATATTTATAATATAATAAGTTAAAGCCCTAGGTTTTCCCTAGGTTCACATAGGGTATTTTACATCATAAGGACCCTTTGTATGACCTTATGATGGTAATTAAAGGAGGGATCCATGAGTGCCTAAACATCATCTTCCCTTTTATCAAAGGAATTAGAGGTTGGTTGAGAAAAAATATTATTTTTATTCTTGGAAGTAGGGTAATGGTATTGTATTGGGTCCTTGTATACCCTAATCTTATAATTTTATTCTATGAAAATGATTTTGGGTTTAGGAGTTTCATTATTTTAGTCCCTTTTAGCATTTAATTTTTTGAGTTTTTGGCACTCTTTGGAATTTTTTGTTTTGGTTGTGGTACTCACACAAAATAATGACAATTTAGGTATATGAGTTAATTTTATCCTTTCCTTCAATATGGAGGATGGTTCGAGTCTCAATTTTGGGTAGCAATGATTTTTTCAGCCCATATTTTCCTATTACATCTTAGTTGGAGACTAGGGATTTAGGTTGTTTGGATTTACTCTCTCACATAGAATATTTCAAGTATGCATTCTTAATGTGAAGGAGGAGGTCAATGACATGTTCTATTGGTTCAAGGTTTCTAAGAAAAGCTTGGAGTTGTTTTCTTGGTTTATTCCCATGTTAATATATCATCCAAGGATCTTAGATGTGTAATTGTGTAGATCCTTAAACCATCAATGTATGAGTGTTGAAAATTCTTTCTTATCTTATTTATTGAGGCACATGAGCATGAAAAATACTAAATGCATTCCATATAAACATGTTGAATTTAACTATTTAGTGGTATACTATTGTATATTGACCTTTTAGGGAGATAATGAAACCATTGAATGGTGTCACCTATAGAGAATGGAAAAGAAATAAACCAAGATGTCGTTATCTCCCATGAACTAAAAGAAATACATAAATAAAGCGTCTAATGCTGAGAATAATTTTGGCATTAATGTCAAATGGGAAAGGATGGAAGATGCATGATGGATCAAGATAAGAGGGAATCCTATGGTCGTTGTAGTCTTTTGTAGACAATCATCATAGTAGAAAAATACACAAACGAGCTATCAAATATTATAGCTACGATGGTTTTTTGGACCAATATTTGAATTATTTTCTTCCTTAGTATATTAGCTTAGATGATGCTTGAAGTACCATAATTGGAGAGTGCTCATAAATATATTTCCAATGGTATATTGAAGTTTTCAAATGGCCTCTTGGACCTGGAGTTATTTCCAATCAAATTCAAGAACCCCAAATTCAAATTTTCATAGCTAAAGGTGATTAGAGGACTTGTTTGGAGGACGTTAAGTTTGGAGGCATTACCAAATGTAGCAGAGCAGGAAGGAGAGTTGCTAAAGGAGAGGAAAGGGAAAACAAGGCTCTAACAGAAGGGGAATATGCATTTTTATTGGCCCAACAGTGGACCCACTAGAGAAAATTTTAAGAACCCCCCTAAATTTATATGTATAATAAATGGGCGAATCCCCATGATACATAGGAAAAATGGATGACGATTTTATTAATAATATAATATGTATATATAAATTTTTCTTGGAGAATCTCTCACGAGATTATATTATCTTGTAAAATCATCGTGAATCACCAATAAAAAATGGTGAATCACTAGTACAAAATGGTGAATCATTGTCTATTGGAGTTGGGGGGTGTTTATTCCAATGAGGATATGCTAATTGAGCTAGGAGTTGAAGGAAGCGAACCACTGAGACCAAGCATGGCACGGGGTGACTCATGAGGGAAGTAGTTCTCGTGCGGTTTGGAAAATGCGTTCTTCTAGTTCCGTTACACGTAGTGTTGTTGCTCATGATACTACTAGCATTGATATTGAGGTTGGCGAGGAGTTTGAGGACTCCTCGAACTCCGAGCCAAATGATGTTTATGTAGCTCCCGGTGATGATCCCATGTGTATTAATGGTGATGAGTTTGATGAGCGATCATGAAGGCAACAGAATATTCAAATTTAAACAGGGACCCATTACACATAATCCATGAAGAGAAAACTCTATAAAAAAATATTGTCGTGCAAATCTAGATTTTACAGAATTATTAGAACTCCCCGATTCTCTCGCCAATAGAGCAATGAGATGAAGAATCCGGTAAAAAAAATGGGGACCGATATTTTTTTATGGGAAGAAAAACTATTCCCTGTTCAAATTCTTTTCGATGCGGGAGACTTGATAGTTTTCGATGAAGGAAATATTTCTAAGCTTAGGGATTTCTCGAACCCTTTTAGAGAGAGCACCATAATGTATGAAGCCAAATTATAATTTTATAGGTTATATGCATTGTAGATGTGGATGTTAGAAGTGGAAGAGAACACTTCAAATATTAGCAAAAGATATCACTACAAAGTTTTGCACTATACAAATCTTTGCGTTGTACAAAGTTTTCCACTATACAAAGTTTTGCATTATACAAAGTTTTGCATCTGTAAAAAGGTTTTATCTAATATGCAAGCAATAGAGGCTTCCTTATATGACTTCAAAAAATAGTATCAATTTAAACAATATATTTTCTCGCTATGTTGAATAAAGAAGCTTTGATGTTGTAAATTCATCCGATCATGGCAAAATTCGACTTGTCGACTTTTCCACCCACAACAAACTCAAATGGAGGAGCCTTAGAATAACTCCCATCAACCTACACAACAATATGATCACATCCCTCCTTTTTTAGAGCTCACACACGGAAAGAAATAAGTTACAAGGAGAGAGCAAGTGCCACCTCGGTATGAAAATTCATGAGATGTCGAGGAGACCCCTTACCTCCACCTATGAGACCCTTGCAATAGTGTTTCTGTCCGGGCCCTTTTTAGAATCACATAAGACACCCTCGTTCCCACCGATCTAGGTCTCTGCAAAGAGCAACCTATATGCACAAGATCGGAGACACACGGTTTCTCCTAGTCCTCCCTAATTAGTAGGTGATAACTCCTCCAAACATTGATCGCTTTCTAGGAAACCTTCAATCAAGATATTTATCCCAATTCTCAAGTTCTTGAGAGGGACCCTTTCTTCTCGGGGACTCTCGGCTTTGTAACATTTTATATCTTAGATGAAGAATTTGACCCTTTAGGTATTTGACCTTAGAAGTTAGATATGCCTTTTATAGGAGCCACGCTCATGTTCCCACTACATACTGCTTATGTTGTACCTTGAAATCCATTGGACCTATTTTTCATGATTTTCTTTTTTGAAGCTCTATGTTGCATCCCTCCACCTACAACTCTCTAGGGAGCTTGAGTAGAGGAAACATAGAGCTCGAGGGAAGTCTCGATTCCAACTTAAGAACTAGATATTAATCACATATTTACACTCCATACCACAATTGAGGAAGCCCGACACTTTGCTCCTCGAAAGTTTATTGTTGTTTCATAGACTTTCAAAAAAGGATTTTGACTTTGTCCACATAGAGCCTTTATTCCACATACTCGGAGATATTGGCATCTCATAAACCCTTTTTTTCAGCCATTATGCGTTTTATATGAGTCAATCCTTGGTCATATATGCACCAACACACGGGCTATAAGATTTTATCTTAATTATCATTGGGGAGAAACAAGGTTTCCCCTTGTCCCCCACCCTATTTGGATCTATATTGACAAGATGGAGTCCTTGCATGAGCACATCCAAGATGGAAATGGTTGACTTCTACACCATGTCTTAATTTATATTTTGATGTTTGCGAGATGATGTGGCCCTTCTAGTCTCATCCCCCAAAAAAAATTGGAAAGACATCTCGATGCCCCCGACCCTTTTCTCGTGATATTCATTAGTTGACGGATCAACCTAGGCAAGAACCAAATTCATCATATTCAACATGTTGAAGAAAATAATCCCTAATCACCATTTCTTTCTCAAAGGAGAAGAGATCAATATCATCAACTCATATACTTATCTAGGGGTACTATTCACAAGACCTTTCTTTATTTTGCAACATGCACTTTAGCCCTAACTCGACAAGGGCTATGGGTTCTTAGCCCTTCTTGAGAGGCGAGTGTTTCATAAATATTTTTCAAGACATATCTACCAAGACGTCACTCATGCACACGCTTGCCCAACCCATAGTTATAAATGGTTCTAAGGTTTGGGGACCTAGTTTACTAGAGTCTAACCGGTCTTCAACAAAGAGAGTACATATCATCCTCCTTTGCCGCATTGTTCAATTCAAGTAGCCAATTCCTCAACCCATAATCTTTATAGAGTTTGTAGCTCACCCCTTCCTACTTGAGACAATGTTTGGTCCTATATCTCTTCTACACTATGCTCAAAACTTCATTGATACAACAAAGGGGGCATGGCCGATATCCATACTTGGGATGTTTCTCATCGGAGTCCAATGCAACAACTACTCCTTTGGCTTGATGTCCTTGCTTCAATTAGTATTATGATGGACCAACTTCCTCCATTCAAATATTCCCCTATCTACACCCGATCATCTCTTACCAACCAAACAAAATATGAACAAAATCATGCAAGTGTATATCTATAGGAAATATATACAGTTCAATTGGATACGGTGTGGATCACCTCTAAATATGCCTTTCTATACTAATCACTTCATGGTGATGAGAGGTGGAATCATTGTTAGGACCCATTACATGTTTTTTCCATTTCATGCACGCCATTCGACCCCCATAGGGGCAATTCAAATTTTTCTCTCATAGATCGCAAATTGAGACTAACCACCAAATTGACCAATCTTGGACCAACCGAGTTAGGTTTCTCAAGGCAACGTGGGATATTGGAAATATTCAAGGGAGAGGCAACCACCACCATCTAGAGCAAGACCGATTTGCCATAAAATTGCTAGTAAGAGTTTCTCTTAGCCTCTCGGATGGTATTCGGAATTTCGAGTTCAATGGTTATAGTCTCAAGGCATGCTATGTACATGAAATTCCTTTGTTTTGGCTTCTAGATGTTCTATGTGTGTGTGGTTTATCGATGCTATTACATCTTTAGCCCACATTTTGGCTTCAACCTTTCATCGTTCTTCTTGTTTATAGTTTCGGTGAATTATTTTTTGTTGGTGTTCCAAGAACTTTTGTCGGGGGTATGGTCTTTATGTTTTATCTGGAGTTGGTCCTTCAAGTTTATAGGCTCCAAAAATCTATGGATCTTAGGCTCTCTTGTAGTGTTTTTTGGTATGCAATGTAGTGTGGTTTTCCCTATATCTTGAATTCATGGTCTCGAATGAAAGTTCGAACCCCTTAAGAACTATTGGTCGACAAGTTTGTTTCTTCTTGCCTATAATAAAAATGGATTAGAGAAGCCTAGGAAGTCCAAGAAGTTATTTGAAGACATAATCCATTCAATGCAAGAGAACTTCCCTCTTCTCTGTAACTACAAAATTATATGAAAAACTACCACTAGGGCAATTTTCAAAATTCCATAATTGAGAAAAAAAATCCAATAAAAAAAAGAAAATCGATTTCATGGAGGAAGAATGAAGTTGTTGAGAAATATGGTCCTTAATCTCAAAAAAAGTATCTCATTCTATTGTTTCAAATCATAGGATATCAACAAATTCGGTTCAAGAAAATTCCAGAATTCAAGGAATACATATTTCACCAAATGATAGAAGACATGGATCTTGGAAATCATGACTCTTCCTTCAAACATTGAGGTCGAGAGAATCCAACGAGTTGTCATGTTTTTCATAAAATTTTATGTTTAGTAATGAAACTAGAATACTAGTTGTTTTCTTAAGGCTCGTATAAGCGTAAAAAAAATTGGGATGTATACATTGTTGGTATTTGCAGAAAAAAAATGATATTTATAAACCGTTGATGTTTGCAAACTGTTGATAAATAGTTTGCATTCAAATATTTTCAAAATGATTTTTTCATATAGCTTTTTTCGATGATTCCTCTTCAAATTCAAGGGATTTTCACATGGTTTTTTTCTGTTTTCAGCAACGATGTAAAGAGGCTTCCTTATATGACTTCAACAACAATACCACTTGATTATGTTAAGATGAATAAACAAGCTTTGATGTTGCAAATTCATCCATTCGGGGCACTAATTCGACTTGTCAAATTTTCCACCCACAACAGACTCAAATGGAGGAGCCTTAAAATAAATCTCATCAACCCACACAATAGGATAATAATTTCCCTCCTTTTGTAGTCTCTCACATAGAAGTAATAATTTACGTGTAGAGAGTTGTGCAACCTCGGTATGCGTGATTCATGAGATCTCAAGGAGACCCCCGACCTCCACCCATGAGAACCTTGCAATAGTGTCTTTGTCCGGGGCCTTTTTACAATCACATAAGACAACCCCCTTCCCATCGATCAAGGTCTCTACAAAGATAAACCTATATGCACAAGATTAGATCTTCCAAAACTTCATAGCTTGCAATTTATCAAGAGTCCTCCATCAGGGGGGATTCTTCACTTGAGCTTCAAATGGTAGAAGAGATGCACCTACTAGCAATACGATTTTAGAGGCCGGAAATTTCTCCTTATTCTCCCTAATTAGTAGGTGATAGCTCCTCCAAACACCGATCACTTTACGTAGGCAAACATCAATCAAGATATTTCTCTTGATTCTCAAGTTCTTGAGAGGGACCCTTTCTTCTCTTGGAATCTCATCTTTTTTAACATTTTATATCTTATATGAAGAATTTGACCCTCTAGGTCTTTGAGCTCGAGAAGTTGGATATTACGTTTATAGGATATGCACTCATGCTCCCACTACATATTTTTTTTGATGTACCTTGCAGTCCATTCGACCTATTTATTGTGATTTTCTTCTTGAATCTCTATGCTACATCCCTCCACCCGCAACTATTTAGGGAGCTTGAGAAGAGGTGACATAGAGCTAGAGGAAATGTTGGATTCCAACTTGAGCACCAAATTATTAATCACATCTTTACACTCCAGGCCATAATTTAGGAAGCCCAACATTGTTCCCGGAATGTTTACTGTTGTTTGGTAGACTTTTAAAAAAGTATTTTGACTCTTGTCCCCCATAGAGGCTTTATTCCATATACTCGGAGATATTGGCATCTCGTAAACCCTTTCGTCAACCATTATGCATTTTATATGAGTCAATCCTTGGTCATATATGCACCAACACACGAGCTCTAAGATTTTATCCTAAGTATCATTGGGGTAAAACAAGGTTTCCCCCTTGTCCCCTACACTATTTGGATCTATATTGACAAGTTGGAGTCCTTGCACAAGCACACCCAAGACGACAAGTTTTTCCCTTATACACCATGCCTTAATTTATATTTTGATGTTTGCGAGATGATGTGGACCTTATAGTCTCATCCCTAGAAAAATTGCAAAGACAAATATATGCCCTTGCCCTTTTCTCGTGATCTTCATCGGTTGACTCGTCAACCTAGGTGAAAACCAAAATCATCATCTTCAATGTGTTGAAGAAAATTATCCATGATCACCATTTCTTTCTCAAAGGAGAGGAGATTAAGATCACAAACTCATATACTTATTTAGGGATACTACTCACAAGACCTCGCTTTAGTTTGCAACATGCACTTCAGCCCTCACTCAACAAGGGCTATGGGTCACCGGCACTTCTTGAGAGGTAGTGTTTCTCAAATATTTTTCAAGACATATCTACGAAGATGTCACTCATGCACACCCTTGGCCCAACCTAGCGTTCTAAATGGTTCCAAGGTTTGGGTACCTAGTTTACTAGAGTCTAATTGGTCTTCTACAAAGAGAGTATAGATCATCCTCCTTTCTCGCATTGTTCAATGCAAGTATCAAATTCCTCAAACCCATCATCCTTATAGAGTTTGCATCTCATCCCTTCCTACTTGAGACAATGTTTTGTCTTGTCCCTCTTTTACACTATGCTCAAAAAATACGTTGATACAACAAAGGGGCATGTTCGGTACCCACACTTGGCCTTTTTCTCATCGTAGTCCATTGCAACACCTACTCCTTCGGCTTGATCTCCTTGCTTCAATTAGTATTATGATGGAGCAACTTCCTCCATTCAAATATTCCCTATATGCAATTGACCATCTCTTACCAACCAAATAAAAGATGAAAAAAATCGTCCAAGAGGATATCTATAGGATGTAAAAAATTAAAATGTACGAAGTAAAAAAATTAAACGATGTAAAAAATTTGAATCACACATGCTTCACTTTATAGGACGAGTTTGAAGGCCTTAACCTATGAATGTTGTGTTTCTTAAGGTTTGATTAGAAATACTAAATAAATAATAATAATAATAATAATAATAATAATAATAAAAATAAAAATTAAAAAAAAATCTCCATCATGTTCCATCTTTGTGGATATCTCAAAATACTTTTCAAACATAAAATTACAACATCACGTCACAATGATATTACTCACAGTTTTAACATATCGGACTTGACATCTTATATTAACATTTTCCTTTTACATGATGCCAACCTTTCCGCCTAGGCCTTAGAACCATGGCTAAAGGGGTGTGCTACATGACCGTGGGTTTTTTAATTCCATTCGAAATAATTATAAATAATTATGAGAACAATATAGAATTTATTATATACCATATTTCTTAAATTAAATATTATCTTATCTTATGAATTACGAGTGCATAGATAGAAAAAAAAGATGGTTTCCAACAAAAAAACACCCGTAAATGCAGCAAAAATTCGGAGGAGATACTTATTTCACTTCTTTGTTGTTGGTATTTGATGACCACCATAATCATCACTTCCAAATTCATCCTCCTACACCTCAAGATCCGCAGTATTACTGCGCTCTGCAAATTGATCAATGAAGTGAAAATTACAATTAAAACATTATATATTTTAACGAAGAGTTACAACGAAAATTCACAAGAATGACACGAAGCCTTATCCATTAAGCATTTCCATGCTAGTGAAGAATGTATACATAGGTCATAAAACATTATTATCGAAGTCAATCCTATATAAAGAGGATAAACACCGAACCCAACTAAACATTTCCATTTATTGGAACTACCCATCATCAAAAGTAAGTAAAACCAATCTACAAATTTATGATTAAATTACAAGAATTTTATGTCACGGAGGAAAATTTTCTTAATATAAGGTTCCTTGCCACTCGAAGGATCACAAAAAGCTGAAGTATAATATGAGACTAAATAATTATTTCAACGAGTTTTTCATTGGCAAATATTTTATTTAACTTCCACATTATTGTCTAATAAAGTCTATTATTTAACAACACATTAGTATTAATATGTAAATATCACATTTTAGAATACTATTATACTAACATCTAATTCTGTTTCGTATTATTATGATACTATCGAAAGTCCGAAATCCAGCCCAACAATTCCAACCCTCCTTCTTGTCTAACTTTTAGGGGATGCCGACTTTTCACCTGGAAAAATAGGGTCTTTACAAACGATACTAAAATATCATTGGAACATCACACAAGAGCCTTGACACTTGTGTGCATAATCAATAATGTTAAAAGAAATAATCTTTACAATCAAAAAAAATTTAGAGCCCCCTGCATCCCAATATAATCTTAAAACAATTTCCACAATTTAAAAATATGTGGATATTCAATGCTAGTTATAATATGCGTTTGACTAAAATATTATTTCCAAATCAAAGTGCCCATGAGAGAACCTCTCTCTATATTCCTCTAGTTCCCATATCTTCCTCCACTCTAGATATCCTTCATGTATCAATGTGTCAAATTGTGATTTTATTGGCATAGAATTGGGGTTGTTTTTTTAACCAGTCAACAATAATTGCTACCAAATAAATACAAGCACTCTCCCTTGGAGCACGTTCACTTCGTTGGTCAATTGAAGCAAAAATTACTTCAGCTTGATACCTTCATTTGTCCATCTCTTCTAACCGAGTACTTTATGTTCCCAACTACTAATGGTAAAGTTGTCATATCCAAAGTTTAAACACCTAGACATGTTTAGAGCTACACTCGAATCAATCTCATTGACACCTGCAATGATAAACGAGATATTGATATCAATATCTACTAGATATTGCAAGAGATAGTTAAACACAAATCAAGCAACAAACAACGAGGGTTCTATCAGCTTTCTAAATTGATGTTGAAGTAAATTCAATACTTGAAAAATAATCCATATCTAGAAGCATCAAAGCTCGTAATCAAAAGTATTCAATCCAAACAAAATATCTCAAACACTCATGAGTCATGCCAAACTAAGTAACGCGCATCCAAACTTGTTTGTAGCACCAAATGAAGCCCTCAAAAAATGCCAAAAATAGTACAAGCACCCATCGGTATTACACTAGTACTTTTCACTATGGTATGAATAATGTGACATAGTTATTAGGGAAGAAAACATCAAGAGACGATTTGTATATCACTAGGTAAGGCCACATGGTGAAGCATTATTAAAAGGAACCCAAGTCACCAATCATCTCCACTTTGGATAAAAAAATAAACATAAATTCATAAAAAACAAACAAAATGTTTGATCTGTTTTTTACTTAAAAATGCAAAAAATCCCAAATTGTAATCACAAGCATTCGAGCAAACACATTACCATACATGATAAACAATTGTTGATTGTAGCACCAAAATAATGCAATCAAATATGCAAAAAATAGTACAATCATGCATCAATATTTCACTAGAAGCTTTCCTATATTAAATTTATGTATTGTGCGAGTGATATGGTTGGGAGTAGCAAAAATGACAAGAGACAGGATTCCGTACCATCTCTTGGGGGGGGTATCTTTGTAGGAAATCTTGATTATCCGTGATCAAAATCAATATTATCTCCACTCTCTTCTCTGCATGCCTTATTCAACAATGGTTTTCCCCTCAATTGTGCTACTCTAAAAGTTACATTTCTTCTTTTTCCATGAAATAAGACTCGCATGGAAGTTTACCGCAAATGGTGATTAAAGTCTAAAGAAGATGGATCCTCAATCAAATTTGGAATTAGTTCCGGACTTGGTATACTAGTCATCATCCAATTGTTACCAGCTACTTATTATGTAGAGTCTAGATGAATGATATCTTCAATGAAAAGATTAGTTGCGGTCAAATTTCCATAACTCAAGGACTTCTTAAATCTAGAGAAAAGCCCGTAATCGGATCCACCCTCTTCACATTCATCGACGAAGCTAAGTTAATTGATCTCGATAAATTCACATTCCTCACTCCTTGGAGACATTCTTTCATCATTGAACAAGAAGGTTAACAAGTAATCCAGATTAGAAAATACCCTTAAATCACCGATTTTGCACTATTTTTCTTCATGAAAAAATTTGATGTTGTATTTTGAGCCTTCTAATGGTGAATTTTTGGCTGATTTGAGTGTCCCAGGTATGTGAACTCTGGACTACTAATTCAACCATTGGTCAAGCCGAGCATAAAATACCGCAACAAAAACATTGATTTTATTAAAGGAAAAAATCAAACTTCAGGGAATAATTTGTTTCTGCAATTTCATAAGGGAATAAGGGAATAATATGTATCCTCCTTCTAGTAACTACGGTTTGCATTCAAATATTTTCAAAATGATTTTTTGCGGATAGCTTTTCTAATGATTCATCTTCAAATTCAAGGGATTTTCACATACTTTTTTTGCATGTTTTCAACGACGATGTAAAGAGGCTTCCTTATATGACTTCAACAATAATATCACTTGAAATAATAGATTGTCACGTGATGATGAATAAAGAAGCTTTGATGTTGTAAATTCATCCGAGTCGGGGCACAATTCGACTTGTCTTATTTTCCACCCACAACGGACTCAAATGGAGAAGCCTTATAATAACTCCCATAAACCCACACAACATGATGATCACTTCCCTCATTTGTAGTGCCCATACGCAGAAGCAATAACTTACGAGCGAGAAAGAAGTGCCACCTCGATTATGCAGATTCATGAGATATCGATGAGACCCCACGACCTCCACCCATGAGACCCTTGAAATAGTGTCTCTGTCCGAGGTCCCCCTTTTTACAATCACACAAGACACCCTTCTTCCCATTGATCCATGTATCTCGCAAAGAGAATCCTTGTTGTGTATTTTTTCTCGCTGGTCATAAGACAAATATGTGTTTTGCGTTCGGGACAAGCATCATGAATATACATTATTTTTTGGCTATGCACATCCAAAGAGTGTAGGGGGATAGTTGGAGTATATTATATTTTGATGTTTGTAAATGATGTGGCCCTTCTAGTATCATCCCCGGACAAATTGCAAAGACAACTCGATGTCCCGGCCCTTTTCTATGATATTCATTAGTTGATAGTCAACATAGGTAAAAACCAAAGCCATCATCTTCAACGTGTTGAAGAAAATCCTCCTTGATCACCATTTATTTCTCAAAGGAGAAGAGATCGAGATCACCAAATCATATACTTATCTAGGGGTACTATTCACAAGACCTTGCTTTAGTTTGCAACATGCACTTCAACCTTGACATTCTCCAACATTCTCGAAAAATATCCCAAAGGAAAAAGCCGTTGTTGGCTTCTTCTCACAAAAATTGAAATAGATTTTCTTCATATTTTCTATCCTCGACATACCTTTGATTCTAAAAAATAAGGAAAACTAATATGTACACCTCAAAACACACAAACATAGTGATTTGTTTTTCTTTGTCTTCAACACCTCCCTAAGATAGGGTCAAAAAAAATCAATTTTGGACCCAAATTAAAAGAAATTAATAGCCCAAAATCATTGAAGCCTAAAGTAAAGCTAAAATTATGATAATGTGTATTTACCACGAGCAAGCTCTTCGAATTCTTGGTAGTTGAGAAGCACTCGCACACAATCTACACGAGCATATCGAGACAAATTGTTTCTTCATATTCACTACCATCAATACACCTTCCACATTTGTCACAACATACAATAAAAAAATGTACAATCCCGACACTAACTATTTGGTATTTTTGCTTTTTGGAAACTTTCATTGGTGTGGACATAAAAAAAGCCTTCCATTCCCACATCTAAGGCAAGCTTCAATATCAATTGTACTCGTCATCATCATATGAAAGTGAATAATAGTGACCATTAGGATAAAACCATGGTTTTACTAAATGAGACTTCGTTGTAAACTACCATCCAAAAGGTAATTCAACTTCTCAATGTGTTGTCTTGTTATCCCAAAAAATACCACTAATTCTCAACTTTGCTTCAATCCGTGCATGTTGCATTCTCTCGTGTTCTTTGACATTTTTTTACAATGCCATCAACATTCAACCTTGTGCAGCTTGGAAAACATAACTATAAAGCCCGAGAAATAAGTGCACCACATATTGTTAAGGGAAGAGTAGGAGGTACCAAGAAAAAAATGATATTTCACACAAAACTTCTAAATTAACGAGCTTAACTTGAGCAAGTGTAAGATAACAATATAATTTCATGACAAAAACATAATACACTTGATAACAAAAATAAAAGTCCACAATAAATGCACAATATGGTTTTTAAAAAGAATGGAAAAAAGCCGAACAAGAGAAAAAACCTACAATAAGTACCTTCCATGCAACATTATTTTCACATAAATGCATTACCTACCCATGTTTCCCGAGATATCTAATGAAAATTAAGATATGCTAGGAAAGTTGAGGAGCAACCACCGGTGTGTGCAATAATATAAGACAAATTTCAAACACATAAGAACATGGAATACCAAATGGAAGAGTTGCACCGAGTGTCTCCCTTGAAGGTTTCAACATTTTGGGTGAATTCTACCTACATTTCCTTCAAAAAAATAAGCTTATAATATTTTCGGTTTCTATCATTTTATCATTGTATTTAAAGGCTACTAGGGGTTAAATTCACATGCAAACATCCATTTAGTAACCCGCTTTGAAAACATTTTACAGGGAAGCATAATTCCATTTCACGAAACCCATGCAATTACATTAACTAAATGTAACTGTTTGGCTTTGCTAATCATGCCAAAATGAAGAAAATATATATTCAAAAAAGTAAATATATTGTTGTCTTCAAAATTTCAAGTGCAACAACAAATTCATCTTTTTGTAATTTCTCAAAAATTAGAAACCAACAAAGATAGATACCAACCTTTGTAAGCTTTGGATTGATGTCAAATACTTGCTTCGGTCCATGATCTATAATTTTCAAGCGTTCCACTAAAGTCAATTTTTTGTAAATCGGCCTTTGATACCTTTTAGAAAGTTTTAAGAGGGAACCATTAGTGAGCCTTTCACTTAGAGGATACTCCACATGTATATTTTTCCATAAACAAGGATCATCTTTCACTTCAGCATGCAGATACTTGCAAAAATTTTCAATGGACAGAAGATCTTGCAAGCCCAAATACCAAAGGTAAAAATGAAGCCCATCATGGGGTTCTCTTTGTAATTCTCCACCACTGCTACCTTCCATGCTTCCCAAAACAGCCTTGGTTTCACCCTGAGAAATTTGGAAAGAATCATAATAAGCTAATGTGGTTCCTTTAGTTCCACCAACATTGTTGGCATGGTCAGCTGTTGGTGAAACCAATATTATAATCTCCTTAGCATTATGATCAACTGCCATTGTTCTTCCGAGGTCAGCGAACTCAGCACCACCTTGGCATCAAAATTGTAATTTCATAAAAGGAATGTCAGTCTCATGTCAATAGGTCTCCTACGATGAATGCGCAGGAACCTAGTACATAGACTGGTTTTCTCTTCACTTAGCTACCCAGGGCTTATTTCCCTTTCCAAATATCAATAATTATTTTCCAAGAAAAATGTATAATAAGAAAAATATTTTACTGTATTCTAAAAGGTGAAGATGTTGAAATCATGCCACAAAGAGAAAGGAAATAAAATAGCTTTCCTCAAACCACCAAATATATAAAAAAAACAATAATAATTATAACAATAAAACTAGATCTATCGATCTATTCATGATATGAGAACCATAAGCATTCAAGGGACTAAAAAAATCTTTGACCAAAACAAACCAAAAATTTCAAACTCAACAAAATCCTCCAAACACAAGCAACAAGCAAACCACTAAAATTTTCTAAGGTATCAAAGCTAGACATCAACACAATTTCATGTACTTGAATAAGCCCATTGTTGCTTAGCGTTAGACTTCTTAAATCAGTTATTTATCATTTAATACTAGGACACGATCTATGTGAAAAGAAATAGGTCCCAATTTCATCAAATCCGACTTCATTTCCAGTCAAAGATCAAACCCATCTTCATTTCCATTACCAATATAAAATCACACATTTTCAAAATATCAATAATTATTTTCCAAGAAAATATAAAACTCAAAACTCAAAAAAATTCCCCAAACACAAGAAACATATAAACAATTAAAATTTTCCAAGATGTCAAAGCTAGACATCAAGGTAGTTTCATGTACTTGAATGAGCCCATTGATTCTTTGCATTAGTCTTGTTAAATTAGTTATTTATCATTTAATACTAGTCAGACATTATCTACGTGAAAAGAAATACGTCCCAGTCTCATCAAATCCAACTTCATTTCCTGTCACAAATAAGAAACAAACAATGTAAGGATTAAATATGAAACATCAATCTTAAAATAACACGCAGGAAAGAAATGTAGCTGCAATGTTACAATGAAAAATACAAAATATAGAACCCATTTTTACCTGAATTTGACATATATTAATCTTGCATGATCAACGAAACATGTATACGAAAATAAGAGTCCTAGGGTATTTCAATTTCCCAGTTCTCATCTTGGTCATCATTTTCTACATTGTGAACATGATCTTCTCCAAATGAATTGTCATTATGAGCCTCCAAAACATTACGTTCTGTATCAATTTCATTAGATAAATTTGTTATATTGTTTTCTCCCCTTCTATCACAATCTGATCGCCAAAGCGCTTGTGCTATTTCATATGGAAAATTGTTAATGTCATACTTTGTTACATATAATATTAAACATGTATCCACATGTTTATCAAGCTTGTTCCTCAACTTTGACTTCAAGAATGATAGTGCACTAAACATTCTCTCATCCTCCACTGGTCCCAAAATCATGGTTTGACACAAATATGCTAATTTGAAATATTTTGATATGTTTTCTTGTAGGTATTGGCTAGCACTTAAAGTAGTCCATAATCTTTTTATAGCACTGTTTTCATTAGGATTCTCCAAAAATGGATATTTCTTCCACATTGTTTCAAAAAAGCATCCACCTTGTTGATACAATTTTGATGAATCTAAAATACCTTTAATCTGTTCTCCATGTATTGAGAATTTCTTGCAAAAGTGGTCTACTAAACATTTTAATCTCTTTTGAAAATTGGCTTTTAAATTTCTTGGACATTGAATATTGTTCCAATATTGAGGGTATACCACACACATGGCCTCCAACAATTCATCTCGAGGAAATCGTTCTCGTATCTCTGATGATAGTGAACTTGCAATTTTTATCAAACTTTGTCTCACTGAAATCACAATATTATCAAATTAGTCTCTTGACATGGGGAAATCTTTGGTGATTCATCTTGTCTTAGTAATATAATGAAAGAGAACCATATACCCACGCATTGGGATACATAGTATCCATTTTTCATCAAACGTCAAAATTTTTTCATTATTTTCTATATTGATGATCTTAGTCCAACTTGTAAACTCTGAACCAGTAAAAGAGTCCGACATCATATACAAATTATCCAATGCAAGGCATGCTGAATTTCTCGCATTTGTGTATTCGGAAATATACATTGTGTGATTCTGAGACATTTTCAAGATGAAATTCATTTCATGTAGCATAGGAATAATTCCAGCCAATGTTAATAATGTCTCTATATCATTTAGTCGAAAAAAAAGATCTTGAGCTTTGTCTACATTGTAGCAAATTTCATACATCAACCCTACCAAATATTTGAACTCACTAAATAGTCTTTGCGCTGGTCAATTTAAAGAGATCCATCTTGTATAAACATCTTTCCATAGTTTTTTTTCCATCTGTAACACCATCTGCAAATTGTTGAAACTCTAAATATCGTTTGGGACTATAAGAAAAGTATGCATGAGTCTCATGTACAAGATCTTCAGCTTTTGAAACTGATGGAAACTTGCTTACTATTTTAAATGTAAGATTCATCCTATGAGACATACAATGAATATTAATCATATATGGCGAAGCTGATATTTGTAGTCTAACACAAATTCCATTCCTTTGTCCTTGCATTACCGATGCTCCATCTTCTCCAACACATACCAAATTTTTTGCAATCATTAAATGATCCATACAGCTTTCCTTCAAACTATTAAGAATAAGTTCATAAATATTTCCAACTGTAGAAGTCTCTCTCATATTTTTAATCCCAAGTAGATAGGAATGCCTAATAGGGTCATTAACCATATAAATGCTCATGTAGATCCATTGAAGTATTATCTATAGCCGTAACCTCATCCAAAGACAATGCCAAAAACCTAGCATTTGCAATCTCCTATTTCAAATCATCATTTTCTACTTGAGCTAGATATCTTCCCCATTCCCAACCACTGGTTACAGACCAATGAGAATATGGAAATTTTGGCACGTGAAGAAAATATAGAAATTTCATGTGATCTGGAGAATCTCTCATAGAATGAATTTTACATTAGATGTGAAATATGGTGCTCAATTGTATCGTCTTGGATACAAAAATTCTTTCCATCTTCTTTTCAAATTGAGATATGATGGTTCCTCCACTTGCCTCAAGTTTCCTCTTACTTATTAAAATTTTTTTGTATTCTCCCACACATTGGATATCTCGAAATCCATCAAAATATTTCCATCTAACAACATATTTCGCTTTACCATTTACAATTTTCTTTTCATACACCTTTCCTGCATGCTTTTGTATTGTATCTAGCTTCATATGAAATTTCACTACCTTGCAACTTTTCCAACTACACGCAATACATATAACTTCTCGCAAAACCTCATTCACAAATGTAGGAGGTATTTCTTCAATAAATGGAAAACTTGACACCCAATCATCTTGGAATTGTCTCCCTACAATCCACTAGCCTTTTTTCCTTTTCTGTGAATGGTTTGTGTCACCTTCCAAGGAAAAATATATAACATTTTCATCACTAATTTTTGTTGAAATTGCATTTATCTCACCCTGGTCACTTAAGGAACCTATTCTTTCATCCATCATATGGATATCAGATGCATTTTAACAAGAGTTAACATCTCTCTTAGTAACATATTGTTCAAAGGATCTTGAAGCATGAAGAGAATGTGTATTATTGGATTGAGGCTTTTGAAAGTATGATAATACATCCATTTTCCTTGATGGTTTCTTCCCAAGATTAGCTTTTGACATCTCACTGAATATTCCAGAAGTAAAATTTCAAATCGATCTAGAAACCTACATCAATAGTTTCCAAGAGTTGAGAATTACTAGATTTGTAAGTAGCGTTCAAAGTAAAATATGTGTAATGTTCACAAAAACCATTAAGCATTTTTTTATTAAAATGTTGTGCCAAGGCCCAAGCCCAAAAGCAAAAATAAATCATTATACACAAAACAATAACATCATGAGTCATCATCTATAAAACATAGAACATCATTCAAATGTAAAATATATAAAAATTTCCATTAAATTAATTCATATCTCCAAATCACCTAATGAACACTTGAAAGCTTTAAACAAAACAACAAAGTATTACAATAACTTTAATCATCCTTTGAAAAACACCTCTCCATACAAAGATTATATATAAATATATATGGTGAGAATGTTCTCCAAGGTCAAATATTAATTAGAATAGGTGTTTCTTGCACCTATAGTTTTCCACTATGTTGTTTCTAAGATTGAAGTCTTTATAAGCCAACTTAGACATACTCAAGAATAAATAGATATTTACTTATTGTATCCCCACCATACAATGACTCAAAAGATGCTAAATTTCATACATTCATACCTGTGGTTTTTGTTTCTCATGCTAAAATACATGTGGCTTTTGTTTCATGCCTTGTGGGCCCTCTTTGGCTTGTGGTTATTATCTATGAGATGGCCATAAGAATAAGAATTCATTCTACTCCAGAAGACTAAATTCATCCAAACTCTAGAAGACTGAAGTTGGAAAAAATGGGGGGAAGCATGGACACAACCCAGGGATGCATGGAGAGAGGGATGCTACATGGGGGTCGTCGCCTGGTATCTCATCACTTTGAAGTTTGTAGCCCAGGAATGTACCTTCTTCACAAGCCTTGTGTCTAAGTGTGCATAAGTCGCCCAAATTTCACCTCAGAATATTTATTGATGTAACTTAGCCTTGATTTTTAGGAATTATGGGGGTCTTAAAATTGTCACATGCACTAGGATCCCACCCATGATACATGCAATAGTCTTGGCTATTATCCAAATGTATTGATTAAACAATGCATTACACCCTTTACAATGATTGAGGATTTATCAGACCCCTCCTTTTTATTTGGTTGTGGCCTCTAGTTTCGATGCCACTATATGTGTTCCTTTTTTTTGGTATTCTCATTCTTGGCTTCATTTCTTCTCGTGTATTTTTCCTTGTCCTCTCTTAGAATAGTTTCTTAGCTTCGTGAAGCTTCACTAACTGCTTATTTTTTAACATATTAAGAAAAATTCAAGCAGTTAGACATGTTGTTTTACTTATCTTCCCCTTGATGAATTGGTTATAGGAAGTTGAAACATATCCTCTATCATTTTCCATGATAAAAGTGAGGAGGAAGGCAACTAGTTAGTTACTAGTGACATTTACACCCTCCATAGAGAAGATGAAGGACTTGGGATAATTAAAAACCATGCTCCAAGGACAGTTTTAGCGACTAAATGGCGTGCAAGGAAAAATGAAGGAGAATATCCTTATGAGGTAGTTTTCAATCATAGGATAGAAACAAATTCACATATACACAACATCCAAGTCCCTAATGATTTATGATATAATCATTGGTGCAAATTCCTTTAATTTTCCTAGATGAACAATTCTCAAAACAATTTGGAATCATTGCAAGTAATATTTCATGAGCTTGACTAGGATTTAAGGATTTCTAGGAGTGTTCTTACACAAAGACACCAAGTGGGCCACATTTCTAGATGTGCAAGAAAAAAATTATCAAATAAAGGTTTCATGTGTGAATAAATTTACATTCAAGCTTCTGAATTCCTAATGCCTCTCAATTGTATAATGAATATTGATGTTGTAGATAAATTGATTTTATGTACAACATCAGTCATTATGAAATAATAGAGTGGGAACATCATTCTACAAAATCTAACATGTTTAGGATTTAGAATCTTCTCTTGCAAAGCAATCGGGGGCCTCTTTTCTAATGCCTCAACAAAAGTGTATTATATGTGTATTTTATCTACTATTTTACTTTATTCAACTTAACTTGTGACTTTTAAGGGTGTCTTGGTCTAAATTGATCACTCATCTAAAATTGTATTTTATAGTCATATACCTGAGAAAATTGATCAAAGATGATTGTGTTCCACTAATTTCATACTACTATGTATCTAAATACAATCTTGAGTGGGAAGCATGTGTACAATTCAACAATCTCCTCTTATATTTTTCATGCTTCCTCCCTTGTTACCGGACTTGTATCTGAGTATTTTGCATTGTTGTCACAATGTTCATATCAATTGGTATCAAATCCTAAATGATAGGGCTTTTTCATAATTCCCAGTGGTTCAGGTAATTTATATGCACCTCCACACTTTCTTTTCCTGTTTTTAAAATACAATTATGTGCACCATTCTTCAAGTTTTCAATAATCATGATCTATGTTTATTGACATCTCTTTGTACCACAAGTATACCAATAGTCGTGAGGAAATATATATATATAATCCCCATCACTCACCAAGATTACTTGGAATAGCTAGAAAGTTATACCAACAAAAACTATCAAGTATTTGAATTTCGGATTTTGGGCATTCCCTGATTGGAGGGGAATTTTCCATATGAAAGAGCACTAGCACTTTGGCGATCAAATTGTGATAGAAGGGGGGAAAACAATCTAACAAATTTATCTAATGAACTTGATACAGAACATAATGTTTTGGAGGCTCATAATGACAGTTCATTTGGATAAGATCATGTTCACAATGTAGAAAATGATGACCAAGATGAGAAATGGGAAACTGAAATACCCTAGGACTCTTATTTTGGTATACATGTTCTGTTGATCATGCAAGATTACTATATGTCAAATTCAGGTAAAAATGTGTTCTATATTTTGTATTTTTCATTGCAACATTGCAGCTACATTTCTTTCATGTGTGTTATTTTAAGATTGATGTTTCATATTTAATCCTTACATTGTTTGTTTCTTATTTGTGACAGGAAATGAAGCTGGATTTGATGAGGCTGGGACCTATTTCTTTTCACATAGATAGTGTCTGAATAGTATTAAATGACAAATAAATAATTTAACAAGACTCACGCAAAGCATCAATGGGCTCATTCAAGTACATGAAACTTCCTTGATGTCTAGCTCTGACATCTTGAAAATTTTTAATGGTTTATATGTTGCTTGTGTTTGGGGAATTTTGTTGAGTTTCAAGTTTTATATTTTCTTGGAAAATAATTAGTGATATTTGGAAAATGTGTGATTTTATATTGGTACTGGAAATGAAGTTGGGTTTGATCTTTGACTAGACATGAAGTCGGATTTGATGAAGTTGGGACCTATTTCGTTTCACATAGATAGTGTCCTAGTATTAAATGATAAATAACGTATTTAAGAAGTCTAACACTAAGAAACAATGGGCTTATTCAAGTACATGAAATTGTGTTGATGTCTAGCTCTGATATCTCAGAAAATTTTAGTGGCTTGTTTGTTGCTTGTGTTTAGAGGATTTTGTATAGTTTGAAATTTTTGGTTTGTTTTGGTCAAACATTTTTTTAGTCCCTTGAATGCTTATGGTTCTCATATCGAGATATCTAGTTTTATTATTATAATTATTATTGTTTTATTTATATATATGGTGGTTTGAGGAAAGATATTTTATTTCCTTTCTCCTTGAGGCATGATTTTTACATCTTCACCTTTTAGAATATAGTAAAATATTTTTCTTATTATAGATTTTTCTTGGAAAATAATTATTGATATTTGGAAAGGGAAATAAGCCCTGGGTATCTAAGCGAAGAGAAAAACGGTCTATGTACTAGGTTTCTGCGAATTCATCGTAGGAGACCTATTGGCATGAGACCGACATTCCTTTTATGCAATTACACTTTTGAATCCAAGGCGGAGCTGAGTTCGCTGACCTAGGAAGAATAGTGGAAGTTGTTCATAATGCTAAAGATATCATAATGTTGGTTTCACCAACAGCTGACCATGCCACCAATGCTGGTGGAACCAAAGGAACCACATCAACTTATTATGATTCTTTCCAAATTGCTTAGGGTGAAACCGATGCTATTTTGGGAAGCATGGAAGGTAGAAGTGGTGGAGAATTACAAAAAGAACCCCATGATGGGCTTCATTTTTCCCTTTGGTATTTGTGCCTGCAAGATCTTCTGTCCATTGAAAAATTTTGCAAGTCTCTGCATGCTGCAGTGAAAGATGATCCTTGTCTATGGAAAAATTTACATGTCGAGTATCCTCTAAGTGAAAGACTCACTGATGACGCCCTCTTAAAACTTGTTGAAAGGTCTCAAGGTCAGTTACGAAAATTAACTTTAGTGGAGTGCCTGAAAATTACAGATGATGGATTGAAGCAAGTATTCAACATCAGTCCAAAGCTTACAAAGCTTGGTATCTGTCTTTGTTAGTTTTTTATTTTGAGAAATTACAGAAACATGAATTTTTTGTTGCACTCGACATTTTGAAGAAAAAAGTATATTTACTTTCTGAATATAGATTTTCTGCATTTTTTCATGATTAGAAATTTCAAACAGTTAGATTCAGTTAATGTAATTGCATGGGTTTCGTGAAATGGAATTTTGCTTCCCGTAAAATGTTTTCAAACCGGGTTACTGAATGGATGTGTTTGCATGGGAATTTAACCCCTAGTCTCCTTTAAATACAATGATAAAAGGATAGAAACTTAAAATATTAGAAGCTTATTTTTTGAAGGAAATGTAGGTAGAATTTTCCCAAAAATGTTGAAACCTTTAAGGGAGGCACTAGTGCAACTCTTCCATTTGGTATTCCATGTTCTTCCGTGTTTGAAATTTCTCTCGTTTCTTGATTTGTCTTATATTATTGCACACATTGGTGGCTGCTCCTCAACTTGCCTGGCATATCTTAATTTTCATTAGATATCCAGAAACATGGGAAGGTAATGCATTTATGTGAAAATGATGTTTCATGGAAGGTACTACTTGTAGGTTGTTCTCTTGTTCAGTTTGTCCATTATTTTCAAAAACATATTGTGCATTGATTGTGGACTCTTATTTTTGTTATCAAGTGTATTAAGTTTTTGTCATGCAATTATATTGTTATCTTACACTTTCTCAAGTTAAGCTCGTTAATTCAGAAGTTTTGTGTGAAATATCATTTTCTCTTGGTAACTCCTACTCTACCCTTGACTATATGTGGTGTACTTGTTTATGGGCTTTGCAGTTATGTTTTCTAGGCTGCACAAGGTTGGTTGCCGATGGAATTGTCAAAAATGTCAAAGCACATAGAGAATGCAACATACACGGATTGAAGCAATTGAGAATTAGTGGTCTTTTTTGGATAACAAGGGACCACCTTGATAAGTTGAATTACCTTTTGGATGGTGGTTTACAACAGAATTCTCATTCAGTAAAGCCATGGTTTTATCCTAATGGTCGCTATTATTCACTTTCATATGATGATGACAGTACAATTGATATTGAATCTTGCCCTAGATGTGGGAATGCAAGGCTTGTTTATGACTGCACCAATGAAAGTTTCCAAAAGAAAAAAGACCAGACAGTTAGTGTCAAGATTGTACATTTTGTATTGCACGTTGTGACGAGTGTGGAAGGAGTATTGATGGTAGTGAATATGGATAAACATTTTGTCTTGATATTCTCTGTGCTGACTGCGTGTGGGCTTCTCAACTACCAAGAATCTGAAGAGCTCGCCTGTGGTAAATACACATTATCAGAATTTTAGCTTTACTTTAGTCTTCAATGATTTTGGGCTATTACCTTGCTTGTAATTTGGGTCCAAAATTGATTGTTTTTACCCTATCTCGGGGAGCTATTGAAGAAAAAAAGAAAACAAATTGTTATCTTTGTGTGTTTTAAGGTGTACATATTAGTTTTCCTTATTTTGCAAATCAAAGGTATATCGAGGACAACGAATATGAAGAAATGATATTTCAATTTTCATGAGAAGAAGCCAACAACGGTTTTTCCTTTAGGAGATCTTGGAGAATGTTGGAGAATGTCGGGGTTGAAGTGTATGTTGCAAACTAAAAGCAATTTCTTGTAGAATATTACCCCTATATAAGTATATGAGTTGGTGATATCGATCTCCTCTACTTTGAGAAATAAATGGTGATCGAGGAGGATTTTCTTCAACACGTTGAAGATGGTGACTTTGGTTTTTACCTAGGGTTGACCATCAGCGATGAAGATCACGAAAAAGGGCCAGGGCATCAATTTGTCTTTGCAATTTGTCTAGGAATGAGACTAGAAGGGCCACATCATCTACACACATCAAAATATAATATACTCCAACTATCCCCTACACTATTTGGATGTGCACGACCAAAAAATAATGTATATTCATGATGCTTGTCCGAACACCAGGACACATATATGTCTTATGACCAGCAAAAAAACTACACAACAAGAATTCTCTTTGCGAGAGACATGGATCTATCGGAAGGAGAGTGTCTTATGTGATTGTAAAAGGGCTTGGATAGAAACAATATTTCAAGGGTCTCATGGGTGGAGGTCGGGGGTCTCCTCGAGATCTCATGAATCTACATACGAGGTGTGCATTTGCTCTTTGCCTCAGTAACTTATTGTATACGTGTTTGAGCACTACAAAGGTGGGAGGTGATCATCATGTTGTGTGCGTTGATGAAGTTATTCTAAGGCTCCTCCATTTGAGTACGGTATGGGTGGAAAAA
Source organism: Pinus albicaulis (assembly GCA_034641835.2). NCBI lineage: Eukaryota > Viridiplantae > Streptophyta > Pinopsida > Pinales > Pinaceae > Pinus > Pinus albicaulis. Next base: position 30,625 of record JAXQQM020076463.1, read on the forward strand.
GGCTGACAGAGTCGAATTGTTCCATGATTGGATGAATTTGCAAATTCAAAGCTTCTTTATTCATCATCACAAAAAATCTATTGTTTCTGGTGATATTGTTGTTGAAGTCATATAAGGAAGCCTCTTTGCAGTCGTAATTGAAAACATGCAAAAAAGTATGTGAAAATCCCTTGAATTTGAATATGAATCATCGGAAAAAGCTATCTACAAAAAATCATTTTGAAAATATTTGAATGCAAACTATAGTTACTAGAAGGAGGATACGTATTATTCCCTTACAAAATTGAAGAAACAAATTCTTCCCACGAAGTTTGATTTTGCCTTTAATAAAATCAATGTTTTTTTAAGTGAGAATTTATGCTCAGGTTTGACCAACGGTTGAATCCCAGCGATCTAGAGTTCACATACTAGACACTAAAATCAGCCATAAATTCACCATTAGAAGGTTCAAAATACATCATCAAAAAATTTTTTACAAAGAAAAATAGTACCAAAATTGGTGATTTAAGGGTATTTTCTCAGAATGGAATACCTTTGTTAACCTTCTTGTTAAGTGATGAAAAAAATGTCTCCAAGGAGGTGAGGAATGTAAATTTGTTGAGTCAATTGATTAGATTCGGTGATGAATGTGAAGAGGAGTGGATCTGATTACGAGATTTTCTCTAGATTTAAGAAGTCCTTTTGTTATGGAACTTTAGTTGCAACTAATATTTTCATTGAAGGTATCCTTCATCTGAGACTTACCAAAAAAAGTAGTTGGCAACAATTGGATGATGACTAGTATACCGAGGTACGGAACTAATTCCAAAGTTGATTGAGGATCACATCTTCTTTAGACTTTTTATCACCCTTTGTAGAAAAATTCCATGCAAAGTCTTATTTCATGGAAAAAGAAGAAAGGTAAGTTTCGGACTAGCACGAGAGAGGAGAACCATTGTTGAATAAGGCATGCGAGAGAAGAGGTGGAGATAATATTGATTTCGATCGCATACAATCAAGCTTTCCTACATAGCTACCCCCAAAGCAATGGTACATATTCACTTTTGTCTCTTATTGTTTTTCTACTCCGAGCCATATCACTCTTGCACTAATACACAAATTTAATATAGGAAAGGTTCTAGTGCAATACTAATGCATGATTGTACTATTTTTGGTGTTTTTTGATTGCATTATAGTGGTGCTACAATAAACCACTTGTGTATCATGTATGGAAATGTGTTTGGAGTGAATGCTTGTGATTACAATTTGGGATCTTCGCATTTTTAAGTAAAACTAGATCAAACATTTTGTTTGTTTTAATGAATTTATGTTTATTTTTTATCCAATGGAGATTATTGGTGACTTGGGTTCCTTTTAGTCAAGCTTCACCATGTGGCCTTACCTAGTGATATACAACTTGTCTCTTGATGTTTTCTTCCCTTATAACTATGTCACATTATTCATACCATAGCGAAAATTACTTTGGTGTATCTTGATGGGTGCTTGTACTATTTTTTGGCATTTTTGAGTGCTACATTTAGTGTTACAAACAAGTTTGGATGTGTTTTACTTAGCTTTTGGCATGACTCATGATTTTTTGCAGATATTTTGTTTGGATTGAATACTTTTGATTACGGTTTTATGCTTCTAGATATCGGATTATTTTCAAGTATTGAATTTACTTCAACATCAATTTCATTGTTAGAACCATCGTTGATTGTTGCTTCATTTGTGTTTAACTATCTCTTGCAATATCTACTGGTATATATTGATATCAATATCTGTTTATTTGTTTGCGAGGTCAATGAGGGTTGATTCCGGTGTAGCTACGAACATGTATGGGTGTTTAGACTTTGGAGATTACATCTTTACCATTAGTAGTTGGGAACATAAAGTATTGGTTAGCATAGATGGATAAATGAGGCTATCAAGTCTGAACTATTTTTTCTTCAGCTGACCAATGAACTAAACATGTTGTAGGGGAGAGTGATTGTATTTCTTTGGTAGCAATTATTGTTGTTGATTACAAAACAACCCCCAATTCTATGCAATAAAATATCAGTTTGGCACATTGATATGTGAAGGATATCGAGAGTGGAGGAAGGGTAGCTGGGAACTAGAGGAATATGAGAGAGGTTCTGCGATGGGCACTTTGGTTTGGAAACAATATTTCAGTCAAACACATTTTATAAGCGGCATTGAACCTCCACATATTTTTAAATTGTGGCAATTGTTTTAAGATTAGATTAGGATGCGGGGATCTCAATTGGTTTTGATGGTAAATATTATTTCTTTTAACATTATTTATTATGCTACACAAGTGTCAAGGCTCCTTTGTGATGTTCGGTGATATTTCAATATCGTTTGTAAAGACTCTATTTTTCCCGGTGAAATGGCATCCCCTAAAAGTTAGACAAGAAGGTGGATTGGAATTGTTCGTTGGCTTTGAGACTTGAAACAATATCATAATAACATGAAATAGAATTATATGTTAGTAGAATAGTATTATAAAATGTGATATTTACATATTGATACTACTTTTTTGTTAAATAATATACTTTATTAGACAATAATGTGGAAGTTAAATAAAATCTTTGCTATGACAAACTGTTGAAATAATTATTTAGTCTCATATTCTACTTCGATTTTGTGATCCTTGAAGTGGAAGGCACCTTCTATTAAGAAAATTAGCCTCAGTGAGATATCATGCTCGGAAGGTTAATCATAAATTTATAGATTGGTTTTACTTACTTTTAATGATGGGTAGTTCCAAAAAATGGAAAACTTTTTAGTTGGGTTCGGTGTTTATCCTCTTTATATAGGATTGACTTCTAATAATAGTGTTTTATGACCTATGTACACATTCTTCACTAGCATGGAAATCCTTAATGGATAAGGCTTGGTGTCATTCTTGTGAATGTGCGTTGTAAATCTTCGTAAAAATATACAATATTTTAAGTGTAATTTTCTCTTCATTGATCTGTTGCGGGGGCAAAGTGGTACTGCGGCTCTTGAGGTGCGGAGGATGAATGTGGAAGTGATGATGATGGTGGTCATCAAATACCGGCGACTAAAGAAGAGAAATAAGCGTCTCCTATGAATTTTCTTTGCCTTTTTTGGGTGTTTTTTGTTGGAAACCATCTTTTGTTTCTATCTATGCACCGTAATTCATATGGTAAGCTAATCTTTAATTTAAGAAATCCGGTATATAAGAAATGTTATATTGTTCTCATAATTAGTTATAACTATGTTGACTAGAATTACATAACCCCAGGTCATGTAGCACATCCCCTTATCCATAGTTCTAAGGCCTAGGTAGTGAAGACTAACATCATGTAAAAGGAAATTGTTAATATAAGATGTCAAGTTTGATATGTTAAATACGTGAGTAATATCCTTGTGACATTATGTTGTAATTTTTTTATGTTTGAAAAGTATTTTGAGATAGCCAAAAAAGCTGGAACATGATGGAGATTGTATTTGTTTTTCATTCCTAATCAAAGCCTTAAGCAACACAACATTCATAGGTTAAGTCCTTAACACTATCCTATAAGGCTGAAGCATGTGTGATTCAAATTTTACGTGCGTTTAATTTGTTAGTTCGTACATTTTAATTTTTTACATCCTATAGATATCCTTTTGGATGATTTTTTTTCATCTTTTATTTGGTTGGTAAGAGATGGTCAGGTTTATATGAGGAATATTTGAATGGAGGAAGTTGATCCATCATAATACTAATTGAAGCAAGGATATCAAGTGGAAAGAACAGATTTGTTGCAATGTGCTACGAGTGAGCAAAAGGCCAAGTATGGATACCGATCATGCCCTTTGTTGTATCGGCGTGTTTTTTAGCATAGTGTAAAAGAGGGACAATACAAAACATTATCTCAAGTAGGAAGGGGTGAGCTGCAAACTCTATAAGGATGATGGGTTGAGGAATTGGCTACTTGCATTGAAAAAATGCAACAAAGGAGGATGATCTATACTATCTTTGTAGAGAGACCAATTAGACTCTATTAAACTACGTACCCAAACCTTGGAACCATTTAGAACTGCGGGTTGGGCCAAGAGTGTGCATGAGTGACATCTTGGTATATATGTCTTGAAAAAATATTTGAGAAACATTACCTCTCAAGAAGTTACGAGGACCCCATAGCCCTTGTTGAGTCGAGATGAAGTGCATGTTGCAAACTAAAGCAAGGTCTTGTGAAGTCCTTGCTTTGCTCTAGATTTAAGAATTCCTTGAGTTATGGAACTTTGGTTGCAGCTAATCTTGTCATTAAAGGTATCCTTCATCTAAACTACTGCGTGAAAAAAGTAGTTGGTAAAAATTGGATGATGACTACGTATACCCTGAGTTCCGGAACTAATTCCAAATTTGATTGAGGATCCATATTATTTAGACTTTGATCACCCTTTGCAACAAATTTCCATGTCGAGTCTTCTTTCATCGAAAAGAAGAAAAGGTAGGTTTCAGGAGTAGCATGAGAGAGTGGAGAACCATTGTTGAATAAGGCATGTAGAGAAGAGGGTGGAGATAATATTGATTTTTATCACGAGAAAAATCAAGCTTTCCTACACATCTACCCCTCAGCGACGAGTATAGATTCTTGTCTCTTATCATTTTTGCTAATCTGACCATATCACTCTGCTACAATACATAAATTTGATATAGGAAAGGTTATGGTGAAATACTTTGATGCATGAGCTGTACTATTTTTTGGCATATTTGATTGCATTATTTTGGTTCTACAATCAACGATTGTGTATATGTATGGTAATGTGTTTGGCTTTGAATGCTTGTGATTAAAATTTGGGATCTTTTGCATTTTTAAGTAAAAATTTGTTTGTTTTTATTAATTTATGTTTATTTTTTATCCAATGGAGATGATTGGTGACTTGGGTTCCTTTTTAATCGAGGGCTTCATCATGTGGCCTTACCTAGGGATATACAACTCGTCTCTTAATGTTTTCTTCCCTTATAACTATGTCACATTATTCATACCATAGAGAAAAGTACTAGTATAATACTGATGGGTGCTTGTACTATTTTTGGCATTTTCAAAGTGCTTCATTTGGTGCTACAAACAAGTTTGGATGTGTGTTCCTTAGTTTGGCATGGCTCATGAGTGTTTGAGATATTTTTTTTGGATTGAATACTTTTGATTACGGTTTTATGCTTCTAGATATGGATTATTTTCAAGTATTGAATTTACTTCAACATCAATTTAGAGACTGATAGAACTCTATTGTTTGTTTCTTCATTTGTGTTTAACTATCTTGGAATATCTCGGTAGATATTGATATCAATATTTGTTTATCTCTTGTCAGTACAATGAGATTGATTCCGATGATAGCTACTGAACATGTACAGGTGTTTAGACTTTGGAGATGAAAAAATTTACCATTAGTAGGCGGGAGCATAAAGTCTTTTGGTTAGCGAGAGATGGACAAATGAATTTATCAACTAAAGTATTTTTTTCTTCAATTGACCAACGAATTGAATGTGCAGCAGGGGAGAGTGCTTGTATTTCTTTGGTAGCAATTATTGCTAGCTGGTTACAAAACAACCCCAATTCTATGCCAATAAAATCACGGTTTGACATATTGATATGTGAAGGATATATAGAGTGGAGGAAGCTTTGGGAACTAGATGAATATAGAGAGAGGTTATCTCATGGGCACTTTGATTTGGAAACAATATTGTAGTGAAACATGTTTTATAATTGGCATTGAACCTCCATGATCGGAAGCCCGGATCAAGGACCTAAGGATTAGCTCAAAATTCAAAGTTACGGGATTGGGTTGAAACCAAGATGGTTGCATAGGTCTCGTCTTCATCGATGCCGGCGCCACAAAATGTTCAAAAAATGGACACCGTATGAAGAAATTATTTAACTTTGAATGTCGAGTGGGTCAGAGCAGAGCACGAAGGGGCCAACCCTCCTCCCATGGAACCTCATCATATGACCGATGTGGGAGCTTAATGTTAAGAGCGCTTAAGGAGCCTAATATCAGGGTTTAATATTTAATTAAGCTTCGATTAAGTGGATTTTAATATGGCAGAATTCTGGAGGCACTCCCAAATTTAAGCGGAACTTCCACTTTTAGTGGAGTTAATCGCGGTTGCCCCACATTTAGTGGAGGAAGTTGGGGCAAAGTTTTTTTTGGTCGTAAATCTCTCATTATTGAACCAAATTGGATGAAATTTTAGTCAATTTTGGGTCTCGTCGACCTCGAGAACACTTTGGGATAGGTTTCAGGGTCGAATGGAGGTGATATTCGGTAGCGTTTTCTTCGGGGGAAGATGAACGAGCCATCGAGGCCACCATGAGACAAATTCGGTTTTAGAGCCTAACCATGGGAGTTAGAGTTCTTTTCTAGAGTTCCAATAGTCTAAATTGGATAATTCATATGTCATGAATCTTATAGAAATGGTTTTCGAACTGCACGAGAGAACGTTTGAAGACTGAAAAGCTTCAATAAAGTTTCATGGGCCATTAGTGCCGGATTTTGCCCGACGGTAGATGATTGAGACCATTTGCAGGGTGAACAGGTGGTCATTCTTGACTAAAAAACGTCATTATGAATCTATTTACGAGAGGTTTCAGCAAGTTTTGAAGACTTTTAGAAATTGAAAACTCAATAGAGAAATTTTCATTAACCACAATAGTGCCGGTGCCTATGAGGTGATTGAGGCGAAACGAGAGCGATGTTTGGAGGCTATGTTTGATGAATAAAAATTCTATATTGACTATTTCGGTCATTTTGGAACCAATGGAAGTGGTTTCGAGACATTTTGAGAACTTCTAGAGCTCGAAAAGCCGATGTGAAGCTACGGGCAGCCTTGGGAAAACCATGGAGGATAGCCTATTTGGGAATGCGAGTGCTCAATTTAGAGCAATTTATCGGTTGGTATTTTATGTCCGATGTGTATTGGATACAACGATGGTGTTTTCGGTGACAAAAATAGAATTACGAGAGAGTTTTTTTCCATTTAGAAGCTCGGAGTAGCTTAGTGCATCGCACGAAGGAATCATGTCAACAAGAGCCTAAAGTACATTTTGCAAAAATTTGGACGACCAATTGAGGGATATTTATGGTATTTTCAGTCCTTTGGATCCTTTTTTTATTCATTGGAATTAAGCATTTACTTGTAAAAAAAACTTACCATAATCCCAAAGAGTGGAGTCAATATGACCAAGCTCGAAAGGGAGACGTAGCCACATGAGATTTGGGTGAACTCCTAGATTAATTGTTGTTGTGTTTGAATATTTATTTGTTGCTTTATTTTTTTGTCATACATGTTAAATTACAGACAGAAAAAAATGAACTTAAGACACATAAACAATAAAAAATTCATACACCACTTTCAAGTAAATAATTCCGCAAAATTTTCAAGTACAAGCTAGATCATTTTAATGAAAAATGAGTGGTATGTTCTTCGAAATACATACAATTTATCTAGACCATTTTTAGATCAGGATGGTATCAAAGCATAGTTTCTTTCTTGATAGAGCATTTGGTTGCTTGATTGTATAGCTTGAAAGGTGTTCAAACGATGTAAAAAGATTGAATGTTTTCTTGTTTGCAAAGCTGATTGTTATTTGAGTTTGCTTGAGATTTGGGGATAGATATTGATTAGCTAAGTCCTGTAGAGGAAAAAAAAGGAAGAAAAGGCATTAAGGCATATTCCTTACCCCAAGGGACCTCAAGGTCACTTTTGGAACAAACCCTCTTGACGATTGTTTGTTAGGAAGCTCTTGGAGTTTGTTTGTTGTTTGTTTGCTTGAATAAGAGCTGCTCTCTACAACCATTTGGTTAAAAAAAACTTTGTCATTTGTTTTGAAAAAGAATTGAGAACTTTGTTGAAGTTACTTTTGTTCATTTACATCATAATGAAAACTTCTACAAGTGAATTTTCCTCCACAAGATTCTTCGATGATGATATGAAGCGTGACATTATTATGTCAGAAGGACATGGTGCGATTTTGTTTAAGGATAGACGAGAAAGCACTGGGCTTCGTGAACAATTGTTTTCCATGAAGGAAAATAACGAAGAAATTCTTCAAAGATTGCATGATGTGGAGAGGCAACTCCATCAAGCCCAAGAGGCTTTGACCAAGAAAATGCATGAGGAAGAGGTAATCCATTCTAACTTGTCTTTAGTTTCCTCTTTGGAAAGATGTGTTGGTTCTTTACGAAAAACATACAAGGGGAATGGGATCCAAATTAATGATTAAAATGAGCTATGAAGGCAAGGGATTAGGCAAGAATGCACAAGGCATGGTTGATCCCATTTCGGTTGAGGAACGACCCAAGAATATTGGTCTTGGTTATGTGCAATTTAATGGCGAAGACTCCAAAGCCATGAAGGCATGTGAGGCTAATTCAAAGAGAAAATTTGTTCCAAGTTCTAAGATGCAAATATGTCAAATTTGTTTTCAAAGATGATTGTCATTGCTTTAAGCCTTTTTTGGAGCAAGAAGATGGTATACATGCGACTTATGGCGAGCATGCAAGTTTAGACGAGTTTTCAAGACAAGAACGGTGATGTTGAGTACGCAAATGAAAGTTGTAGCCTCTACTAGTTCATATTCTCATGAAGACAAAAAAGGATGAACATTCAAAGTAGCACAAGAGGTATAAATATTCTCATGATCAATTTGATTATGTTTACGTGAAGCATGATAATTTTACATGCTTAAATGAAATAAATATGTGTTGTACATATTGTGGTGGATTTAAACATGTTGTTTCGAGATGCTTGGATGAGGAAGAAAGCATACGAACGGATAGAGGCAAAGACAACTTTCAAAGAAGGTGCATAATTTTTTGCATATATTGCCAAAATAAGAGACATGATGTCTCTTATTGTTGGACTTTGCATCCAACTATTCGTCCAAAGCACATGCGGTAAGAGGGAGCAGAAATATTGGCACAGTGGAACTATGGATTCCATTATCGATGTGAAAATGGAAGATTCACATGAAGAAGTGTTGCATCGGCAAAAGTTTCCATGGAGATGGCTTGGAAAGAAGTGGATGGACTTATTAACATAGTAAGAAATACTCCATTGCACATATGTAAATTTTGGTTGTATGCATGTATTTGCAATGAAAATTTTGATGCAAGATTGCATATAAATGCGGTTCGGTTGAAGGAATTTCTTTGTTGTTGCAAAAATTTCACCATGGAGGTGTAAAATATGAGTATGATACTCACATATGTTGTAGAAATATCTTTTAGTTCAACTCTTTAGTCACCCACATGTTTTTGGGATTATGTACTTGTTGGTACTTGAAAGGAAGAGTTGAAGGTTTACATGAGCATCAAAGTTGTATGTGTAAATAGCGAGCTGTAAATAGGTTCATTGTACATTAATACATGCACATGTGTTTTTCAAGATGTATCATGTTGTTTATTGACTTGTGTCGATTGTGTCACACATGTTTGTCGACTTGTGTTGATTGTGTTGCACACTTTTTTACATTGATTTTGTGTCAATTGTATATACACATTTTATGACAACTTGTTGTTGATGTCGCATGTTGACGACTTATGATTGAGCCACCATGGATCATTGATCAAGGCAACGATGTTCAGATTACTTCTAAAAATTTCTCGCTTGAGAAATTTTTTCTTAGTGAGTGCAAGAAAAGGCAACTCTTGACGGGGAGGATAAGCGCATCGAGGGAAGGGAAGTGTGAATTGCTTTCTAGCTATGGTTAAAAGTCACAAACCATGCAAGGGAAGTGTTTGGAGAGCTAAAGAGAAGAGGGTGCGATTACTCTCATTTTGTTGTATAGATCAGTTTTAGTATTCCAAGAGAGTTTTTGGGGTCCAAAAGCTTCTCATTTGGGAGGTGTGATCGGAGCTGAGATCAAGGACCTAAGGATTAGCTCAAAATTAAAAGTTACAATATTGGGTTGAAACTAAGATGGTTGCATAGGTCTTGTCTTCTCGATGCCCGTCACCGCAAACGGTTCAAAAAATGAACAACGTATGCAAGAAGTTATTGCACTTTGAATTCGAGTGGATTCGGCGGAGCACGGAGGGGCAGTCCCTCCTCCCATGGAACCTCATCATATGACAAAGTGTGGGAGCTTAATGTTAAGAGCGCTTAAGGAGCCTAATCTCAGATTCAATATTTAATTAAGCTTTAGTTAAGTGGAGTTTAATATGGTGGAGATTATAGAGGTGCCCCCCAAATTTAGGGCGGACTTCCACTTTTAGTGGAGTTAACTAGCGATTGCCCACATTTAGTGGAGGAAATTGAGGCAAAGTTGTTTTGGTCATAAATCTCTCATTATTGAACCAAATGGGATGCAATTGTAGTCAATTTTTGGGTCTCTTTGACCTACTGAAACACTTTGGGACAGGTGTTAGGTCGAATTGAGGTGATCTTCGGCGACTTTTTTCTTCAAGGAAGATGAAGGAGCTAATAAGCCCACCATGAGACAAATTCATTTTTAGGCCTAACCAGGGGAGTTAGAGTCATTTTCCAAAGTTCCAATAGTCTAATTTGGATAAGTTAGATGTTATGAATGCGATGAAATGGTTTGCAGAGCTCGTAGAGAAATTTTGAGAAGGCCGAAAAGCTTTAGGTAAAGTTCAGGGGCCATTAGTGTCGACTTTTGCCGGTAGTAATGCGAGGGGCTTAGAAAGAGTTGTTTGAGACCATTTTAGCGGTGAACCGGTGGTCATTATTGACTAAAAAACATCATTCTAAATCTATTTACGAGAGGTTTCAGCAAGTTTTAAATACTTTTAGAGGTCGAAAACTTAGAAAAGAAGTTTTTCATTAACCCTAGTGCCCGGTGTCGATAGGTGATTGAGGCGAAAACGGGAACAAACAAAGGCTATTTTTTATCAATAAAAAACTCTATATTGAATATTTCAGTCATTTTGGAACCAATGGAAGTGGTTTCGAGAACATTTTGAGAACTTACAGAGCTCAAAAATCTAATGTAGAAAGTTTTGGGCAGCCATGGGAAAACGATGGAGGATAGCCTATTTGGGAATGCATTACTAAATTTGAGCAATTTATCGGTTGGTATTTGATGTATGATGTGTATTGGATATATAATTAGTGGTTTCGGTGACATAAAAATACTTCGAGGGATTTTGTTCCATTTAGAAGCTCGAGTAGCTTAGTCGTCATTTGACGAAGGAATCGTGTCAACAAGAGCCTAAAGTTGTTTGCGGAATTTGGACAGCCAATTGAGGGATATTTATGGTATTTTAAGTCCTTTGGATCATTTTTTTATTCATTGGAATTAATTATTTACTTGTAAAAAAAAACTTACCCTAATCCCAAAGAAGCTGAGTCAAGATGACCAAGCTCAAAGGAGACGTAGCCCACAGATTTCGGTGAACTCCTAGATTAATTGTTGTTGTGTTTGAATTTTTATTTTTTTGTTTTTATGTTTCTGTAATACATTTTAAATTACAGCAAGAACAAATGAAATTAAGACACATAAACAATAAAAATTCATACACCACTTTCAAGTAAATAATTCCACAAAATTGTCAAGTACAAGCTAGATCATTTTAATGAAAAGCCGAGTGGTAGGGACTGTTGAAATACATACAAGTTATCTAGACCATTTTCAGATTAGGATGGTATCGGAAGCATAATTTCTTGCTTGATAGAGCATTTGAGTTTGCTGATTGTATAGCTTGAAAGGTGTTAAATAGTGTAAAATATTGATTGTTTTCTTGTTTTTGCAAAGTGATTGTTGTTTGAGTTTGCTTGAGATTTGGGGATAGCTACTTTGGTTAGCTAAGTCTGGAGAGGGAGAAAAAAAGAAAATTCTATATTGTTCTCATAATTAGTTATAATTATGTTGGTAGAATTACAAACCCCAGGTCATGTAGCAAACCCCTTTAGCCATGGTTCTAAGGCACTGGGTAGAAGAATGGCATCATGTAAAAGGAAATTGTTATTATAAGATGTCAAGTTTGATATGTTAAAGCGCGAGTAATCTCACTTGTGACATTATGTTGTAATTTTGTGTTTGAAAATTATTTTGAGATAGCCACAAAGCTGGAACATGATGGAGATTGTTATTTCAGTCCTTCTAATCAAACCTTAAGCAACACAATATTCATAGGTTAAGGCCTTCAAAGTACGTCCTATAAAGTGAAGCATGTGTGATTCAAATTTTTAGATCGTTTAATTTGTTAGTTCGTACATTTTATTTTTTACATCCTATAGATATCCTCTTGGATGATTTTTTCCATCTTTTATTTGGCTTTTCGGTAAGAGATGGTCGGTGCATATCACGGAATATTTGAATGGAGAAAGTTGGTCCATCATAATACTAATTGAAGCAAGGAGATCAAGTCAAAGAGGAGTAGTTGTTGCAAGGGAATCTAGTGTGGAAAAGGCCAAGTATGGATACCGAGTCATGCCCCTTTGTTGTATCAACAAATTTTTGAGCATAGTGTAAAAGAGGGATAAAGACAAAACATTGTCTCAAATAGCAAGGGGTGAGATGAAAACTCTATAAGGATGGTGGGTTGAGGAATTGGCTACTTGCATTGAACAATGCGACAAAGGAGGATGATCTATACTTTCTTTGTAGAAGACCAATTAGACTCTAGTAAACTAGGTATCCAAACCTTGGAACCATTTCGAACTTTGGGTTGGGCCAAGAGGATGTGCATGAGTGACATCTTGGTATATATTTCTTGAAAAATATTTTGAGAAACACTACCTCCCAAAGAAATTTCCAAGGACCCATAGCCCTTGGTGAGTCGAGTTTGAAGTGCATGTTGCAAACTAAAGCGAGGTCTTTTGAACAGGTACCCCTAGATAAGTATATGATTTTTTGATCTCGATATCCTCTCCTTTGAGAAAGAAATGGTGATTAGGGAGAAATTTATTCAACACATTAAAGATGATGACTTTGGTTTTTACCTAGGTTCGAAATTCAACTAATGAAGATCACAGAAAAGGGTTAGGAAATCGAGTTGTCTTTGCAATTTGTCCGGGAGATGAGACTAGAAGGGCCACATCATACGGAAACATCAATATATAAATTAAGACATGGTGTAGAAGGAAACCATTTCCATCTTGGATGTGCTCATGCAAGGACTCCAACTTGTCAATATATATCCAAATAGTGTAGGGGACAAGGGGCAACCTTGTTTTACCCCAATGATACTTAGGATAAAATACGATAGCCTTTGTGTGTTGGTGCGTAGATGACCAAGGATTGACTCATATAAAATGCATAATGGGTGACAAAAGGGTTTATGAGATGCCAATATCTTTGAGTATGTGGAATAAAGCCTCTATGGGGACAAAGTCAAAATCCTTTTTGAAATTCTACGAAACTAAACAATAAAATTTCAGGGAACATTGTTGGGCTTCCTCAATTATGTCCTAGAGTGTAAAGATGTGATTAATAGTTTGGTGCTCGGGTTGGAATCCAGCATTTCCTCTAGCTCTATGTCTCCTCTTCTCAATCTCCCTAAATAGTTGCGAGGTGGAGGGATGTAGCATAGAATCTTGAAAGAAGCAAATCACATCAAATAGGTTGAATGGTACTGCAAGGTAAATGTGAAAAAAATATTTAGTGGGAGCATGAATGTAGCTCCTATAAATGGAATATATAAATTTTGAGATCCCGAGACCTAGAGGTCAAATTCTTCATCTAAGATATAAAATGTTACAAAGTTGAGAGTCCAAGAGAGAAATGAGTCCCTCTCAGTCAACTTGAGAATCAGGGAGTAATATCTTGATTGAAGGTTGCACTGCATGAAAAAGTGATCAATGTTTGGAGGAGATATCACCTACTAATTAGGGAGAATAAGGAGAAATTCTCGGCCTCTAAACTGACATATGTCCGTGGGTAGAATCTCTCTCTGCCATCTGAAGCTCAAGTGAAGCATCCCCTAATGGAGGAATACGGGATAAATTTAAAGATGCGGAGTTTTGGAAGATCTAATCTTGTGCATATAGGTTTCTCTTTAGCGAGAGACCTTGATTAGTGGGAGACAGGGGTTTCCTTATGTGATTGTAAAAAGGTCACAGACAAAAACACTATTGCAAGGGTCTCATGGGTGGAGGTTAGGGGTCTCTTCGAGATCTCATGAATCCGCATACTAAGGTTGTACTTGCTCTCTACCTATAAATTATTGCTTCTATGTGTGAGTACTACAAAAGAGGAGGTGATTATACGTGTTGTGTGGGTTGATGGGATTTATTTTAAGGCTCCTCCATTTGAGTCTATTGCGAGGTGGAAAAGTCGATAAGTCGAATTGTGCCTCAATTGGATGAATTTGCAACATCAAAGCTTGTTTATTCGAGCATAAAAGAAAATCTATTTTTCAAGTGATATTGTTGTTGAAGCCATATAAGGAAGCATATTTACGCTATCGTTGAAAATAGGAAAAAAATCATGTGAAAATCCCTTGAATTTGAAGAGGAATCATCGAAAAAGTTACATGCAAAAATCGTTTTGAAAATATTTAAATGCAAATTCTGTTTATCAACGGTTTGCAAATATCAACAATTTATAAATATCAATTTTTTTGCAAATATCAACGATTTGCAAATATCAATAGTTGCGGGATATCAACAATGCATACATCCCAATATTTTTTTACGGGTATATACCCTTAAGAAAAAAACTAGTATTCTAGTTTTGTTACTAAACATAAAATTTTATGAAAGACACGACAATTTTTGGTTTCTCTCACTTTAATGTTTGAACGAAGAGTCCTCGATTTCAAAGATCCATGTCTTCTATCATTTGATGAAATATGTATTCCTTGAATTCTAGAATTTGCTTGAACTGAATTTGTTGATATCCTATGATTTGAAGTCGCGGAATGAGATACTTTTCAGAGATTAAGGACCATATTTCTCAACATCTCGTATTCTTCCTCTAGGGAATCGATTTTCTTTTTTATTGGATTTTTGTTCTCAATTATGGCATTTTGAGAAGTGCACTAGTGGTAGTTTTCATATAATTTTTTAGTTACGGAGAGAGGAAGTTCTCTTGCATTGAATGGATTATGTCTTCAAATAACTTCTTGGACTTCTTAGGCTTCTCTAATCCATGGATATTATAGGCAGAAAAGAAAACAAATTTGTCACGCCAATAGCTCTTAAGGGGTTCGAACTTCCATTCAAGGCCGTGAATTCAAGATATAGGGAAAAAACCACACTACATTGCATACCACAAAACACTACAAGAGAGCCTAATATCCACCAATTTTTTGAGCCAAATAAACTTGAAGGACCAAATCCCGGATAAAACCTAAAGACCATACCCCCCAACGAAATTTCTTGGAACACCAACGGAACAATAATTCACTGAAACTATAAACAAGAAGAACAATAAGACTAAAGAAAAAATGTGGGTTGAAGATGCAATAGCATCGATAAACCACACTAGAAGAACATCAAGAAGCCAAAAACAAAGGAATGTCATGCAAAGACATGCCTTCATACTATAACCATTAAAATAAATTCCGAATACCATCCAGGGGCTAAGAAAACTCTTACAAGAAATTTTATGACGAGATCAATCTTTCTCTATATGGTGGTGGTTGCCTCTCCCTTGAATATTTCCATTATCCCACCTTGCCTTGAGAAACCTAACTAGTTGGTCCCGAGTTTGGTCAATTTGGTGGTTAGTCTCAATTTGTAGTCTATGAGAAAACTTGATTGCCCCTATGAGTCGAATGGCGTGCATAAAATGGTGAAGCATTCAATAGGAGCTACAATGATTCCTACCTCTCAACACCATGAAGTGATTAGTATAGAAAGGAATCTTCGGATGTGATCCACCACGTGTCAATTGACCTATACATATTTCCTATAGATATACTCTTGGATGATTTTTTTGTCATCTTTTGTTTGTTTGTTAGTAAGAGATGGTCGGGATACAGGATAGGGGAATATTTGAATGGGAAGAAGTTGGTCCATCATAATACTAATTAAGCAAGGAGATCAAACCAAATGAGTATATTTGTTACAATGGACTTTGATGAGAAACATTCCAAGTATGGATACGATTCATGCCCCTTTATTGTATCAATAAATTTTTGAGCATATTGTAGAAAGACGAGGACCAAACATTGTCTCAAGTAGGAAGGGTTGAGTGAAAACTCTATAAGGATTGTGGGTTGAGAATTGGCTACTTGCATTTGAGAAATGCGGTGAAGGAGGATGATATGTACTCTCTTTGTTGAAGACCAATTAGACTCTAGTAAACTGGGTCCCTAAACCTTAGAACCATTTAGAACTATTAGTTGGGCAAGATTGTGCATGAGTGACATCTTGGTAGATATGTCCTAAAAAATATTTCGCAAACAACGCACTCTTAAGAAGGGCGAGAACCCATAGCCCTTTTTGAGTCGGGGTTGAGCGCATGTTGCAAACTAAGCGCAGGTATTGTGAATATTACCCCTAGATAAGTATATGATTTGGTGGTCTCTATCTCCTCTCCTTTGAGAAAGAAATGGTGATCAAAGGATTATTTTCTTCGACACGTTGAAGATGATGAATTTGGTTTTTATCACGGGTTGACTATTAACTAATGAATATCATAGAAAAGGACCCAGGGGGCATCGAGCTATCTTTGCAATTTTTACGGGGATGAGACTATAAAGGGCCACATCATCTGCAAACATCAAAATATAAATTAAGAGATGGTGTAGAAGGCAACCATTTCCATATTTCATGTGCTCATGAAAAGACTCCAACTTGTCAATATATCTCCAAATAGTGTAGGGGACAAGAGGGAAACCTTGTTTTACCCCAATGATACTTAAGATAAAATCTGATAGCTCGCGTGTGTTGGTGCATAAATGACCAATGATTGACTAATATAAAATGCATAATGGCTCACGAAAAGGGTTTATGAGATATGAAATATCTCTAAGTATGTGGAATAAAGGCTTTATGGGGACGAGTCATAGCCTTTGAAAGTCTATGAAACAATAGTAAACTTTTGAGGAGAAATGTTGGGCTTCCTCTATTGTGGTTTGGAGTGAAAATATGTGATTAACGAGTCTAGTCCTTACGTTGGAATCTAGCCTTTCCTCGAGCTCTATGTTGCCTCTGCGCTCAAGCTCCCTAGAGAGTTGCGGTGGAGGGATGAAAAATAGGCTTCAAAAAGCAAACAACCACAAAATAGGTCTAATGGACTGCGGGGTACATCATAAACGATGTGTAGTGGGAGCATGAGTGCGACTCTATAAAAGGCATACCTAACTACGAGGTCGAAAATACCTAAAAGGTCAAATTCTTCATATAAGATATAAAATGTTACAAAGTTGAGAGTCCCACGGAGAGGGTCTCTCTCAAGAGACTTGAGAATCGAAAATATATTGATTTAAGGCTCTTTTTAGAAAGTGATCAATGTTTGGAGGATATATCACCCACTAATTAGGAGGACTAGGAAGAAAGCCGCTGCCTCTAAAAGCTCGTATTACCCAGTAGGTGAATATATCCTACCATCCGAAGCTAAAGTGAATAATCACGATGGAGAAATTTGGATAAATTGGAAAGATCTAATCTTGTGCATATAGGCTTCTCTTTGCGAATACACAGATTGGGTGGAACTAGGGTGTCTTATGTGATTGTAAAAGGGCACGGATAGAGACACTATTGCAAGGTCTCATGGGTGGAGAAGTAAGGGTCTCCTGAGATCTCATGAATCAGCCCATCTTGATGTGGCACTGCTTCTCTCGCTTGCAACTTATTTCTTATGTGTGTGAGCTCTACAAAGGAGGGAGGTGATCATCCTGTGTGTACGTTGATGGGATTTATTCTAAGGCTCCTCCATTTGAGTCTGTGCAGGGTGGAAAATACGACAAGTCGAATTGTGCCCTAGCTGGATGAATTTACAACATCAAAAGCTTCTTTATTCAACATAACTTAAAATACATTGTTTCAAGTGATACTATTTTTGAAGTCATGTAAGAAGCCACTCTGCTGCATATTAGATAAAACCTTTCTCATGAGTGAAAAAAATTTGTACAATGCAAAACTTTGTAGTGATATCTTGCTAATATTTTATGTGTTTTATTCACTCCCTCTAACATCCACATATACTATGCATATACTATAAAATTATATATAACTTCATACATTGTGGTTCTCTCTCTAAAAAGGGTTAGTAGAAACCCTAATCTTAGAAAAGATTTCCTTCATTAGAAAAACTATCACGTCTGCATTTTGAAATAATTTGAACGAAGGAATATTTTTCCCTTCCCATAAAACATATCGGTCCCCATTTTTTACCATATTCTTCATTTCATGGATTTATTTGTCGAGAGAAGCAGAGAGTTCTAATAATGTTGTAGAATCTAGATTTGCACAAAAGTATTTTGCTAGATTTTTCTCTTCATGGATTTTATGTAATGGAGTGCCTTAAATTTGAATATTGTGCTTCCTTCATCGATCACTCATCAAACTCATCACCAATACTACACAAGGGATCATCACCAGGAGCTACATAAACATCATTTGGCTAAGAGTACGAGGACTCCTCAAACTCCTCTCCAAACTCAACATCGGTGCTAGTAGTAGCATGAGCAACAACACTACGCTTGGGAGAGCTAGAAGAACACATTTTCCAAAGTTGTACAGAAATACTTCCTCACCGATTCACCATGTGCCATGCTTGGTCTCGGGTGTTTGCGCTTCCTTCAACTCTTGGTTCAACTACCATATCTTCATTGGAATCAACACCCACAACTCCACTAGACAACTATTCACCATTTTGTACTGGTGATTCTCCATTTGTCTTGGTGATTTGCCATGAATTTACAAGATAATATCATCTCGTGAGATATTCACCAAAAAAATTATATATACATATTATATTATTAATAAAATCACCTTCCATTTTTCCTATGTATCATGGGGATTCGCCCCATTTATTATACATAGCAATTTAGGGAGGGTTCTTAAAATTTTCCCTCCCTAAAGACCCAATAAATCGCGAGAGAATTCCAATCACCTCTAACTTCCAACCCCAACCTAGGGTGAAAATATAGGGCAAATGTCACTCTAATCCCCCCTCAGTAGATTAGTGCGTAATGCAATTCAAAGTGCTCAAACTAGAAAAATCGGGAGGTGAATCCAAGGTTTAATGGTGTATGCGACTTTATGTTTTTGGGCTAAAACTTAATAATTAATTATTTTTAAAATAATTATAGGGCTAACTATACAAAAGGGGTTTTATATAAAAAATTTGCCCCTCCAAAAATCTAAAACCTTTTAAAATTCACCTGTGGGCTGAAAATTCACCCCTAAAATTTTCACTTTGGGACCCACTATACATCTCATCTTGACGAGGTTCCCCATAAGGTTCAAAGTGTGTGCGATTCAGACCCGCGAGATGACATAAGTCGGGGGATGATGTCAGCGAAGGGTCCAACCACAGGAATAATTTAAATGGATGTAGGAGGAGAACATGGGATGGTGCATAACCCGGACTAGTATGGTAGAACAAGCATTGCAGACAATAAAAAAGGTTGGGGGATCTCTTTAAAATTTAACAAAGATATTCAATGCAAAACCAAAGCTCGAGACCCTTTTTCTCTCTCCTCTGTCAAACAAACATGTGGGATATTTTTAATGGACCATTATGACATCAACATGATGTCAATACAAAGGGCATATGGCATGAAGATTCAACATTTATAGGTATCATAGTGGGCCACATGCTGGGTGACACATGTCACTAGTCGGGAGGGCGCCATGTGGGATTGATGATGTAATCTCGACATCATCCCTAAGAATTATCGAGAATAATTAGAAAAGGGTGCACATGTAGAATTTTCAGGTTAACAAGGCAAAGGGCTAGCATGGAAGACACTTTATTGTTCCACAAGTGCATTTCAATTCCCACCTATTATATGGAATCTATGATTTTGAGCTGAAGTAACTTCACATAGACTCGGTGGCCTAGCACTGGAACAACATAAAGACAAAGAAGTTATTGTTTCCCTTAAAGTAAATAGATAATGGGATTAAGCCTGCATGTGGTATGTCGTATTCTTCTACTCATTTCTTGGCTTTGGATGCTCCAATCTTATCTCTCGTCATTATAATTAGAACTCTGAACAATCATACAACACAATCCAATGATCTATGGTATCTATGTAGCATCATCTAAATATTTCATTCGATGGATTAGCATGGCATCGAAATACATGAAATCATAACATCAAATATAGGAGAACAAATAGATCTTATCATTAATAGAAATGGAAGGAGTTACAACCAAATATAGGATTTGATCTTGTAAAAGATCCTCCAAGCTTTCCATTGCTCCTTCTTTGTCACGAAAGTCACACCTCTAATGACCCTAATGCATGGAACGATAAATCTTCATAGCATCAACATGAAGGTAGAATTATATCTACAAAAATCCAACCCTAGCTTGTGGATGGCCATAAATATATATGATTAGGAGGGTAAGTTGGGATTTCTTGTCCATTTACCAATCTAGCCTTTGAGATCCACTCTTGATGGGAGGATGGGATCAAAGGATAAGGGATAGAAACTCCAATGAGAGATAGGATAAGATTAGAGAGTTTAATCTAAGGTAAATAGTTACAAAAATCCTGAAAGCTTCTAGAAATGTGAGGCTTTGGGATTCTCTCTCTTTTTCTGCGAATTTCTAGAACAACGCACCCTAACATGGAGTAACCTATAGTTTGATAAACCCTATCTAGCATGGAGAAACCTATTGAGTGAACGCGGGTCCATAGGCATACATATTTTTTTGGTGTAGCAGAAGTGTTATTCAAGGCTATTTCAAGTAGAAACTCGAAAGGGATTATGGAGAGTCATGCTTAAGGCTTTGTGCGATGATGATGTTAAGGGATGAAAGGACGTTGATTGATCCATTTTATAGGTTGACTAAATAGATGTGACAAAATGGCTTATAACATATTTACCCCTAAAGAACAAAGTCAACAACGGTGACTAATGACAAAAAGTGCTTTCACTTTGTGACAAGTCGGGATCCAGAACAACCGATGAGATCATCTTATGTTACAATAGATTTACATCATGATGTTTTTCTCATGGAGGCATACCCATACTCATACATAACCAAACATTACATGTGAAATGATAAAACGATGCTTCCATGGATAACAAATGGTTGAACCATGACTAGATGACTATGTATATGGTCATCTGCCATCATACATTGTGATTTTGTATTAATCCCGAAATATCAACCTCGATGGATGAAACTAGATCGAGGGTATTCTATCTCGTTCACCGACCTTTCAAATGTACGAGTCTAACCATGTGAATCAATGGGAGATAGAGGTTGAACATTGTGAGACACCATCTCGAATCTTCTGAACAATGATGTAAGTTGTTAACGGATGCGAGATAAACCAACGATAATGTTAATGGATCTTAAGGTACTAGAGGTACAATATATATGGTTTGAATGAATGAGTTGGATTTGAACACCACACAAAATATTTCAATCAAACGCTAATGATGTAAATATGTCGCCAAGAGAGAGAAACATGCTGCATTGATGTATGCAAGAACCAAGGTACTAAAGGGTTGTTTCTAAAGTCAACAACTCTGGATAATGAGTTTATGTCGATAAGAAGTGATTCATCGTAGGAGGGCTTTGATGTATCCCCCATCAACAAAACAGCAAATGGGTATCATGATTTGAGTCGAGAATGATGTGGATACGCAATTGGATCGGGAATCACGTCAGAGATATGGAATGAAAGGCTTAAGGGTGTTGTAGTAGATATCAATTGAATACTTCTCTTGAACACAACGACGACATCGAATGGATTTGGCGGCATTGACCCAAAAGCTGAGAATGGAGGATTTGAAAAATGGTATGATAAACCAAATACGAGCGACTACCCAGCAACGACCACGAAGATGAGGTGGAAGAGTGTCATGTTCCAGAGTGACTCGTTAAATGGATACGTTTGTTTTCCCAATTTCCCTAACCATGCTTGGTTAGTACCCTCTTTATTTTTTAACAAGCTTGAGAAGGATAACATATGCTTGATGCAGCAGGATTCATCCTTCGAATGAATCCCTCTCAGGTGTGTTTTCGAGACCCACGAGAAGGAGTGGTTTGGTCATGTCATGTTCGACAATTCCATTGTTGTTTGATGTTTTAACGAGACCATCGAAGGGTAAAAGCTCGATATCTTTTCCATATTTAAAGAGTTTCAAAAATAGGCGAAAAAAGGAAACTCCAAATGTTCCTTTTAGTAGATGGTCCCATGGGTCACGAAAATGTGAAAATGATACTCAGAAAGAACTTCATAGCCATGCTCGACTAATGTATTCATTTTTCGTAAATAGCCTATATCATTCTAGAAAATAGTTAAAGTTATCTCGAGTAGATGTCTTTTCATTCGATTTAATAAGTTTGAAAAGACAAGTGCTTGGTAATATTTTCATATTTTTGGGAGTCTAAAAAAGAGTTGAAAAAGAGGACTCCAGGGTTCCTTTTTGCGTGAGTTTGTGGAGTGCGAAAAAAGTGATAAAAGTGTACTCCTTGATTAAAATGTATCTGTGAAAAACATGAAAAAAATCCGTTAAATAGCTATCTACCCTGCTCAAAACATTAAAAACAAGATCAAACATACATATTTCATGATAAAAAAAGTGAATGATTACTAGGTCAAAATATCAAATATGATAAAATAATGGGAAAACAACCACAAGTAATGAAAAGTACTACTCATTTTTTTACCATTTCACATTTACCTTCAATAGTTAGAGCTTCGAGACTTTTTTTCCCTCTATATTATGCATCTTATTGCGGCAAATTCGATGGATCATTTCAAGTGTCATAACTTCCAAGTAGGAATTAATACCTTTCGCTTTCAATTCATGGTTCCATTTTTTGACTTCATGAAATTTTTACGGGGTTTTAGAGCCCTTGGGTACTGTAAAATTCACCCTAGGACCAACACAAACCCTCCTTGTCTAAAGGAACATTGTAGCTAGGTGTAAAGCACACATAGTGCAGGGGTGCAACACTTTGGTTTACTTTCCGGGGAAGCATTGGGTGCAATTTCGGGAAAAACAATGTCGATTTTCTCAAAATTTGTCATTTTTTTAATGAAAAGGATCCTAATGAGTCTCTTTTTGATGTCTCATTTCTTCATTAGCACAAAATGATTTTTTTTGGAGAGAAAAGGAACATGAAGAATAGGAAATTCAATGCAACAAATTATCCTACCACCATCGGGACTTAAAGATTGTGGACTTTTGAAATTATTTTGGCTACCTAGGATCGGGGAAAAAAATGGAATTACTTGAGTTCCTTGTTCGTTCATGGCATTTGCAAGCATAGGCATTCAAGTTAGGGAGACATCTAGTTGAGATATAAGTGGAAGACATATACTTTCACGACAAGTTTATCCATGAGTGTTTCCCTCATCTCTCTCCTATGTGGGAGAAGGGGTGGAGAAATAGTGAAATATTACATTATAACTTGTTGTAGACCTCGAGCCTAGCCAACTATATATGGTAATATCAACATTAGAGTTGTGACCTATTTTCCTCTAAGAAAAATCGTATTTATCATCACCCAGATTAGTTGGTGAGACAAACAATTCATGTAGCTAGAATATCATACATGCGATGTGGTTTAGAGTGTTTGGAACCAACAATATTCAGCGGAGTGAGGGGGTATTGGTCAATATGAAGGAACAAATGACTAAAGAAAAGGATGGAAAACTAAAAAATTTGGCTATGAGTTCAATTCAGATTTCTTTTTTCCCTTGAGAGGATTCCATTATTACATCCTCGGCATATCATGTCCAATCCCATTGACGATGGTTCCACGGATGAGGCGCTTAGATAGAGAATTATGTCCTCGACATGTGGGTTCGTTAGCCGGTCATCTTCACACCAACATTTTTTAGGTGGTACACGTGAAGCAGGTTCTATTATGATTGATGATTATCCAGTATAAAGGGTTCGATTTTCGTGATGATCTGAGCTTGTGATTCTTGAGGGTGAGAAATGGGGTGTTATGGGTAAGACATTTTAACCATTTTTTAAAGTTTTTTTAGGAAAGTTTTACAATTTTTTGTGTTTTTAGATGTTTAGGAGACTAAACTATATGATTTTTACATGCAAATGTTGGACCCATTCGAGCCTCTAGGAGCTTCACATATCCATCATGTAGGAAAGCCACGGAGGCCAT
Organism: Pinus albicaulis; assembly: GCA_034641835.2. Lineage (NCBI taxonomy): Eukaryota > Viridiplantae > Streptophyta > Pinopsida > Pinales > Pinaceae > Pinus > Pinus albicaulis. The sequence continues at coordinate 54,804 of JAXQQM020076463.1, forward strand.
AGTACCAGGCATTGATTTCACATTAGGACATGAAGCACTACGAGGATCTCGATGTAGCAAAGCACATGGATGGCTTGACACATGGGATTGATGAGACCGTGGTTGATCAAATCCTTGTGCGGCTTCAACGGTACATATTAGAGTGCCTAGCCGTATTTCTCAACTCTTTCGCACAATATGTCTCATGCAATAGCACATTATCATGAGCACTATTAGTCTATTGAAGTTCATAGTCTTATTTGCATTTATTTTTTGATATAATTTGTGTGGCCATATGTGTCCTAGGCACAAATTTTTGTAAAACCAAACTTCATATATATATATATATATATATATATATATATATCTTCGGTGTTTCTGTGTTCCTATTGTTACTTTAAATTGATGTGATGTGTGTTGAAACTTAATTTACATTTTTTGCAAAATTTTTATCTAAAACATGATTAGCTAGCACATTCACAAGTGTATTTAGATTTCTAGAAATATGTTGATATTAGATGAAATAAAAAAAGTCTTTTCTATAAGGCAAACCCTTAAGAACATGTAAAGGATGGTAGGACTTGAAGCTAAATAGACATTAGCTAATTGTAGTACTACAAGTTGTGATTCAAATATGATGAATAAACATCGAATACCATGTGAAATAGCATCGAGTAGCTAGACCATTGTTCTATACTCAGCTGATGTTGTTGGTAGAGAGACAATACAAATCCCTTGTAGACTCACTAACTACACGCCATTTGGAGAAAAGATGGCGTACATTACGGAGGATAGGTTACGAGTACTACGACTAGAACCATCATCGTAAATGATATATGGTTCAAGGGATGTCGACATATGCAAACCAAACGTAAATGGGATCAATAGAAAGCGCAAGAAGCTGCGAATAGACACACTACAAACACACTCATTACACCTATAAATAGTATGTACACGGTGTACTACACACAAGATCAAGCATAGTATTTTTTTAAGGTACAACCCATTTATAGGCTACACCAATGGGACTACTCTGTCCAAAAATAGACTAGCTCATAGGCACATTTAGCAAGAAGAGGCTTGAAAATACATAGGCCTAACCACATTGGTTGGAACATTCCTACTCCTAATTTTTCAGATTCTTGTTCATATAGAACAACGAGTCTCCCTTCCGAGAAGACACGAGGGCTTGAAACTTTTTTCATACTATTCCTTGACACATTTCGTGTAGGCTTCATTGTAGCCATAGCAAAATCTCTGCGAGTCTCATCTAATCGGTTCATATGTAAGAGGTGTTTCTCTTCTACGGAAGTGTAGCGGGAAGGAGTTCTAGAGCTAGTTTTAGTGATGAAATCCCACATTGGATTGGGAGGATTGATTCTAAACCATACACCAATTGGAAAGGAGTGAGTTAGTATCATTCCCTAACAGTACGTTCGGTATGCCCAAAGGCGGTGTAGAGAAGAAAATTATTGTCCCGGTTTATGGGCCCCAATCATGCGCTAAAGCATAGTTTTAATAACTTTGTTAATAGCCTCAAAACTGCCATTAGCCTAAGGGTAGTAGGGAGTTGAACTTTCATGAGAAATTCCTAGCTTAGCGATGAGAGTGGTCATCATATGATTTGATTCTTCCCACGATATGTGACTCTAGCTTGTGGAACACCAAACGCGTGCAATGACATGATTGAAGAAAAAAATATGTAGTCGTTTATCTAGTGTTGTTATATGTAGGCATTGCCTCACTACCATTTGGTAAAATAATTCTTGCTACAATAATATAACCATTCCCACCACACGAGTGAGAGTTTACATGTCATGAAATCGATACCCCGTTTCACAAAAGGACCTACAATGATATTGAGATGAAATGGAGTGGACGAATCATGGGTCTTACAATTGTAAATATGGCATGCTTGATACTTTTTTATGACAAGGATACAATCGTGAAATATGGTGGAACAAAAATAACCGACATTAATATATTTTGTGCGGTGGCATATCCCGAGATAGATGATCACCACATGCCCACCCGAATGGAATTCATTAAGGACTTTTTCAGCCTCCTCATGTCGGAGGCACCTTCCAAAAATGGTATCAATACCACGATGATAAAGAGTGTTGCGATGATGATGTAGCTCTTGGCTTGGTATCGAATACATCGTTGCTCACAATGAGAGGCATCATCTTTGGAATTGTGGGTTTGAGAGATATATAAGGATATCCCCATACCATGTATCGGATGATGATTTCAGAAACAATAGACTCATATGGGATGGAATCCTAGGGATGTCGAGTCAAAATCAGGAGAGGGAATGTCACACATTTGTAGGTTTTAACCACAGAACGGAAATTATCTACACACGAATATTATAACGAGAAAATAAACAATAGCGAGAGCATAAAAAATAAAACAAATAAACATAGAGATTTTCCCCTGGATCCCAAATTGGGACGACCGGCTTGATTTTTCATTATATTCCTTTTTGAGTGTTACAACACATATATATACATGCTGAAGCATACATAAACGATCCATTAACCACGGATTAGAACATAAATCACGTAGTTCCCTTGACCGAATTTTACAAAATACCAAGGGTCGAAAATCATCATACCCCAAAACCATGTGCAAACTCATGCACAAAACATGGGTGGAGTCTGCCTATGAGTGGGTACGCATACCAAAACATTTTTTTCCGGGAGGGCCCACTCCTCCTCATGTGACCCTGCACGCGCCCGGCGCAGCGTACAACACGTGGGGCTAGTCGTGGAAAGAATATAACACATACCCAACATTCTCCCACTTGTTGTTTCTTTCCACGAGGACACAGAGAGAGCTTAGTCATTGGGCCAATTCTTCAACACTCATTGTTTCTCTACACCAAGACAACTTCTGAGTGCTCTAGAGACTTCGTCGATGCATACCGCAACATTCTTCAAAGTGTCCACCTTTACCAAGCACATTTCCCTTTCAACCCTCAACCATATGCTTTAACAAAGTGATATTGAACATCAATATGCTTTGTATGCTGAATGGTAAGTAGGGTTCTTAGCCAGAGAAAATTGCACTTTGGCTATCTACATTCTATCCTTATAGCTTGATGTACCAACCCCATGCTTGAACACAATCTACTCGCAGCAAATTGCTTCCTTGCTTGCATGAGTGGGTGCATATGTATTCGCCTCGTGGTTGAAAGAGCCACTACGGTACTCTCTTTTACTCATCCAGCCGGTTGCATGCCTCCAAATAATATAAACACATACCCACTTGTAGATCTTCTTTGGTCCGGATCTCCCGACCAGTCCGCATCAACAAAACCATGAATGTCCAACATTCTTTCCAATCTTGGTCTTCCCACGGTAGCACAAGCCATAATCACTAGTGCCACGTAAATGTCCCGAAAACCGCTTCATTACTGCCCAATGCTCCTTCCACAGGTTTGACATAAACACCGCTCAATACTCACTCTGCATGTGCAATGTACTGATCTAGTAAAAACCATTGCATACATCGTGCTACCCTACTTGCACTTGCATATGGAACATGGGACATATACTCCTCTTCTTCTTGTGTCTTGGGACAACATTGCATGGATATCAACTTTACACCTACGAGGAATAGGAACATTCATTGGTTTACTATCCCACATATTGAGTCTCTACGCAATATAGTCTCAACATACTTCCTACGGTTTAACCATAGCTTCCTCTTTGCAGATCTCTCTTAATTTCCATTCCCTATATAGTTTACTGACACCAAGATCCTTCATGTTGAATTTGGAGAAACAGATTGCGTCTTCAAATCTTGGATAATTTCTTTGTCATTTCCAATCAACAACATATCATCCACATAAAAGACCAAATAAATAACACGGTCACCAATTAATTTAAATAAACACGGTGATCCTCATTGCTTCTAGTGAAGCCAAGTCCTCGTATATAGGTATCAAATTTCCGATACCACATCCTTGGTGATTTTTTTAACCCATACAAAGACTTCTTCAACACCCGCATACCAGTTCTTTCTTACCCTTCACCATAAAGCCTTCGGGTTGCTTCATGTAGATCTCTCTTCTGGATCCCCATGAAGAAATTTTGTCTTCACATCCATACTGTTCTATCTCAAAATCAAATGCGGCAACAACAGGATAAAAGTAATCTAATAGAAGTAACTTTAGCAGCAGGAGAAAAATATCACCAAAATCAATTCCCTAGACTTGCGAATAACCTTTGCTACCAACAAGCTTTGTATTTCTCCACCTTGCCTTCTACATCATCTTCTTCTTAAAGCACCCATTTTGCTCCCAGATGGGCTTCCTTCCAACCTGGCAACTCCACCGGATCCCATGCCTCATTTTTGTGCAAGGATGTCATTTCATCAACCATGGCCTCCTTCCGAGTTTTCCATCCTTAGAATCTCTCGCCTCCTCGACATTTACAGGATCATCATCGGTTCTAGTTAAGGCAAAAGCTTAAACAGCGTGATGGACTATACCTTCTAAGTTGCCTTCTTTCCCCAAAGCCGATCTTCTCACAGCTGGAGTTTGTGGCTCTTCCTCTTCACGGGTCTTCTACGTCTGTAGAGTCGATTCATCCTCCTTTAGCTCAAACTCTATATTCTCGGGTTCCTTTGGTAGGACTTCATGTGTAACAACATCTTTCACCTCTCTAAACATCCCATCTCGGTACGTCACACAACCTTCCTTGTTTTTGGGTTCCAAAGCTTGTAACCCTTTAAACCATCCTTATACCCAATAAAGATGCACCTTTCGGTTATTATCCAACTTGGTCCTTTTCTCCTTTGGAACATGTACATATGCATCACATCCAAATACCCTTATATGTGAAAGAGAGGGTTTCTTACCGTGTCCACTACCTCATGGGAGTCTTATCCTCCAGCGACGATGAAAGGTGATCTATTAACTAAGTAACATGCGGTATCCACGTGCTGCCCTTGAGAATTCTTGTCCCTAATCCGGTACCACTGAGCATGCTTCTTGCCTTTTCCATCGATGTTCTATTCATTCTTTCTCGCAACTCCATTTTGCTAAGGTGTGTATGGAGTGGTCTTCTACTGTGTATACCACACTACTTACGGAACTCTTCAAATTCTTGTGCAGAACTCCCCACCATTATCTGTCCTCGGTGCCTTTATCTTCTTCTCCTCGTACGGTTTTCCACCGAGCCTTAATTCTTTAAATCCTTCAAAGACTTCAAATTTATTCCTCGAAATATATCCATGTATTCCTTGAGAAGTCATCTATGAATGAAACATAGTACACATACTTTCCCCGGTGATGGAGCCCGACACGGGTCCAAACACATCAACGTGCAAAAGTTCTAATATCTTGTTTTCCCTCTTAGCACCGAGAAGGAAAAACTCACGAGTCTGCCTTCCCATATACACAATGTTCACGAAATCGAAATCCGGAGAGAAATTAGGCATACCTTCTGCCATGCCATTTCTATGCAATATCAGAAGGCCCCTTCTCTCCAATGTGTCCAAGCCTTTGATGCCATAACGTGGTCTTTTCTCCCGAGACAGCTAGGGTTTTCCGCTCCACTTTCGGGAACCACATAGCTCGTACACCCATCAATAATAAGTGCTACCTTGTAGCTTGTACAGATTTCCGGTCCAAACTCCCGCATTAATACCCGGGTGTCCCGAAACATCTTGCGAGCATCTTTCTCAAGCATCACAGCTTTTTACAACCGCATCATCCATCTTGCTTACTAGACATCAGATTTCGGCCAATGTCGAGAATATGCGAACACCGAGAAGTGTTCTAATCCTTCCACCTTGTAGCTTCGGCTTGACCTTTCCACGTCCAATGATTCGCTTCCTGTCATTCCCTAGGAAGACATCACCATCATATTTCTCATACTCGCGAACCACTCCCTATGGGGGAGTGAAGTGAAAGGATGCACTGAATCAATCAACCATGACTCATGATCTACATGTGTATTTGAAGAAGAAGCCAAATACACATCCACACCTTCATTCGAGGTGGTTTTTGCCTGCTGGAAAGGAGCATCATCGAGATCCCTTTCCTTTCTCGAAGAGCTTTAGATCTGCAGTCCTTTTTGTAGTGCCCTTCCTTTCCGTATTTCCAACACACCTTTACAAATTTTTCCTGGAGATTTAGATCTCCCTCTAGATTTAAATCTCCCCACTCAAAAACTTATTCTTGTTTACGTGCTGGGACCTTCCTCGTACGGATAAGGCATCTCCATTACGACCCTCCATATTTTTTTGTCTCATTTCCTCACGTGCAAGCAATGCTTGAGACAATGTCATCAAAATTCACAAGGTAGTTGTGTTGCTACCTATTGCAATAACTAGATCGTCCCCACGAATACGGTAGAGAACACAATAAACCGATGCACTTATCTTCATCTCAATATTTTAATATCAACGGATGAAAAAGCCGACTTACCACGGTATTGAAGGCATTCGGATGCTCGTCATCAAGGTCTCCATCCTTCATCCTCAAGTTATACAACTTTTTACTAGCGGGAACAACTTATTCACCGAGAGACTTAGATTGGTACAAAGTCCCAAGTTTTTCCCACAAATTATTTTTCGTAGCTTCCCCGGGATACATTCAATAGTACGCAGATCCCGAGACACACAACCGTATTGTGCTCTTAGCCTTCCGTCCAGTTCTTCCAATCTTCATCGACATTGTTGTTGGTTTATTACCTGGATCTATCGTGATCCACTGATCTTTATCCATAACGGTCCTCCATCTTGAGCTTCCACAACTCAAAACTGCGACCATTAAATTTCTCGATCTCTATCTTCTCGTCGCTCACCATCTTCTTTCACCGCAAGAATCGATCCCGCAGATCTCCCATGAACGAGGGTCTACCTCGGGCCGAAGAAAAAAAACCCTCTAACGACAAGGCGTCCCCTTGGGCCGAAACATCTCTAATACCAAATGTAGGTTTTAACCCCGAACATAAATTATCTACACACGAATCTTATAACGGGAAAAATAAACAATAGCGAGAGCATAAAACATAAAACAGAGATAAACACGAGAGATTTTCCCTGGATCCCAAATTGGGACGCACTGACTTGATTTTCATTATATTCCTTTTAGTGTTACAACACATATATATACATGCTCGAAGCATACATAAACCCCAATCCATTAACCACGGATTAGAACATAGCAGTAGTTCCCTTGACTGGGATCTAAAAAATACCAAGGGCCGAAAACCATCGTACCCCAAAACCATGTGTAAACTCATGCACAAAACATGGGTGGGTCTGCCTATAGAGTGGGTACGCACACCAAAACATTTTTTCCGGTGGCGCCGCCTCCTCCCTTGTGACCCCCCTGTCTGCGCCGAGCACAACGTACGAGTGCGTGGGGCTAGTCGTGGAAATAATATAACACATACCCAACAATATTAGCTCGAATAAAAAATAAGGATTTATTTGATTTTGATTTTAGGAATTACAAATAAAACTCTTGTAGGATAACAATACATTTAGTGTACTTCGAGTAATTGATGTGATAGGATGTATGTCATGGGTTTGCAATTGGAAAAGCGATGATATTTTTTCAGAAGAAATATATAATGATGAAACCTTTAGATGGATTGAACAGGACACAAAAGCTAATTTTTTCCCTATGAGTGTACTTGATTTCATTATCGCTAAGATTCCCATCGAAGTAATAGATGGTATTTTCGGTCCCTAGATCATACTCTTGGATCAAAACTATCGAATATAGTGAGAAATGGTAGCAACAAGATATAAGAAATAGTCACGGCGATAATCAAGGGGATATAAGAGAGATGCTTGAACCTACACATATTTCAAGGCATCAAACGATTTACGACGACGTCATCCCAATGGAAGGGAATCCATTTTTTTAAGCAAGAGAGTGAATCCTTTGGTCAAATCAGACATAATTAGGGAAAAACACTCCATATAAAATTAACTTTCCCTTGGAGTCATTGAAGTTGAACAACATAAGAAGGCGAGGGGAAAAACAACAATCGCCTAGACTTTTAGAGGATCGATACGGATGCGTGTGTTTTGAAATGAAAAAACAAGAAAGCCATCTAGAACTAACACAAAACACAAATTTGTGCGGAGTTAAGTCAAATATTATATTTCCTATACCATAGAAAAATGGCCCTAAGATGCATTGGGTGATCAACTCTGATGTTTAGAATGAGTAGGGGAGATCGTCTAAATAATGTTACATGATATGATTAATATCATGGAAAGTGTAATCCATAGCTCGTTTAAATGTAGCCCCAACGTTCTTTAAATAGAAAGGAAGTTCTCGCGTAATTCAAAGTACCAGGGAAAAAAATAATGCAATTTTAAGTTGATCTGGGTTGGGAGAATGTTGATTTGATTGTGGTTTGGAGAAGCCATGCATGAATGAATATAGTTCACAACCAACACAACCATCAATAAACTAATATATAAATGGGATTGGATAATTTTAATTTGCACAAGAACGAGTTTACATCACCGATAATCGATGCATACTCGAGATTGTCCCCCTATTTCTTCATGATAGGGATGACATTTGACACTCGATCGGTTAAAGGAACAAGATAGATAAAAACAAAGGCATGGAGAAGTTTTTCAACCCTCGATTTTGAATGCGGAAACCTTCTTGGGATGGACCGAGACAAGGTGCTTTCAAAGACCGGTTAGTATCATGATACGTTTTAATCTCGTGCACCACTATATTTGGGACAATACCTGGAATTTCTTCATAGGTCCGAGAAAAAGACATCCCGAAAAGTCCTAAAATATGGATTTGTGGGTCTTAATCTAATCAAGATAATAATATGTGTAGATTTTTGACAATACCCAGGTTTAATAGATATTGCAAAGAAAAGTGTCGTCTCTTAGATATTCAGGAGGTATTTTTCCGGGATTGACATTGTGAATGGAGAAAAAAATCAAAAATTTTCAACGATATTAGGTAGATATAAGTCACTGAAATATTATCCTCTATGTAATGGCAAGGAGGAACAATGGTGATGATCATCCCATAGTGCATCCTTTGACATCATGTTCTCCATGATGCTCTCATTAGTGGGGAATATGTGAAATAATATATCAAAAGACGTGCCATAATATAGTGATCGGTTGACCTAATTAATCGACAAAAGGGTATCGGAACAAGTCGCACAAGCCGAATAGATGGCATCGTAATCAAGCTCAATGGGGCTAAGTGACATTCGGTCGCCAAAAATATTGATGTTAATTTTGTTTGGTACTATCCATTAATCCGCTAAGGTAGCTGAAATATGATATCATGTTGATACAAGCAACCAAAGGTGAGCTATCGGGGAAATGAGGAGGAGGGATCGAGAAAGTTTCCCATGAGGAATCCTTAAGAATGCCCGATCCCGAGCATGTTGATAAGAATGTAGATTTTTCCCCTACAAGAGGGACAATTCCTATCACATGATAATGAGAGGAGAAGAAGGTGAGTTGGTCTATGGCCACATTATCCCCTTGTGAGGAAAGGAAATCATGTGGAAATAATTTTAAATGATAGTGGCCATAGCGTAAACCCATATTTGTCGGTCAAATAGAAGGTTATAATAAATAGGTCTCGTCAATTACTTCAACTTCTATGGATACATTTTTCCCATAATTATTGTAATGAATTCAAAATACCACATGGTTTATATGTTCATCCATCAAAAAATTCAATGTGGTGGATGAATGACTAAGTTGAGGGAGAACCAATCACCTTCTAGAAAGAAAAAGACATGATATAAGTGAAGGCTCCTTCATCCACAATATAGCGATGAACGTTTTTACCATAGAAACAACAACCTATATCATAAATTCCAATTGAGCTAGGGATTCAAGGGAATAGTTCTCATGAATGAAAAAAACTTAGGTTGGAATCCAAGAGATCAACACATCCGATAGCATAAAGCGAAAGCATTTTTCGGGGCAAGACAATTTTGTAACACCAGAGGAGTCGATATAGCTAATGGAGGCCGAGCCAAGTTTTCTACTACATTATAATTTTTTGTATCTCTCACATGAGGGTTAAAATAAGGCTTATGAGTAACGCCCTTCGTAGGATTAATAGTTAATTCTATAGGAATCGAGGATGGAATATGATATAAAGAGTATGGTGTCGAACTAGAAAGTTTATCGATGCTTTGCTCGTCCCAAGAGGAGTTCACATTACCCTAGTACTTTTGCTGGGTAGCCACCATACTATCGATTTAGGCTTAGTGAGACAAAATTATTAAAATCATGTTAGAGGAATTAGGGTCTCGTGGAAACCATGTGGGTCTCACGATTAGGAAACGGGTTGGTCAACACAACAGGAGGATGGAAGATTTAAAGAAGCTGGTTCACTTCCATGCGATAGAGGAAAGTCACGAGTAAAGTGCTCTCATTACAAATCAAACATGGATAGTGAGTCTTTCATTTCTCATCGGAGGACTAATTTGTTTGTTTATCCTGTTGTGAAGAGTATTTCTTATTTTTTCATTTACCTTTCTTCTTACTTCATGGTTATTGTTGAGATTTCCCTTTATCAAAATGAGCGACATTGATCTTGGGAAGTAGAGAGGCTGTGGGAGGATTGGATGAAGGGTTTTGGGAAGATGCAATGAGATCATTATGAGATGGTTTACCTCATGACATGGCTAGCAGAACCTATCTACGCCATCAACAACATGAGATTCTTTACCAAGGAGTTTAGGAACAGGTGTTCGAAGGTATCATAGTCTTTGGTATTTTTTTGTAAAGCATTCCCGATTGGGTATAAATGAGGTCCAAATATTATGCATGAGAAATTACTTGCTCTTCGGTCACGACTCCACCTTTAGCTACATCTTCGGTTATAGGAGATAACGGATATTTAGTAAATCCACTAACAAAGCTGATTGGGAGCATATGTTTTAACCAACCAACGACGATGTCACCACTCATTAATGTGATACGATATATTAGTGGAATGCGATTGTTTAAAGTTGGTAAAAAGTTTCATTTCAGTTTTGTATCTAGTGGGAAACTAGAAATGTGTAAGGTAGGTGGTAGCTAAGGAACTAAAATCATGAAGCGAATCTCTAGTTAATTCAATATACCAATTAGTTGTACGTTGGAAAAGACATAATAGAATCAAATCATCATTGAGGGAGTTCAAAGAACACCATGGATGATATGTCATGGGCCTTCTCAGGATTCCCATTTAATTTGGGAATGTTAGAGGAAATTTAGTATAAATAATTGAGCACCTAGAGAATGAGCGATGGGATCATTGGTGAGCTAAGTCAAGTCTAGAAGTTCTAGAGTACTGCGAATGGAAATTTCCTTTTAAAATATGGAGGATAACCTAGATAAGATGGGATGGCTACAAAAGCAGATAGTTACTTGTGTTCCATAATAAGAGTTCGATAAAGAGGAACTTGGGTACCGAGAATAAGGAGGTATGATAACCTGATGACTAGAATATCCTGTTGTCCTGAGGGTTTTAACCTGTTACAAAAAGTTATCCACAAACGAATTACTAAAATACAAAAAAAAATGTTGAGAGAAATAAAATAAATATACATATATTTTCCTTGGATCCAAAAACGAACTACAGATTGATTTTTCATTATATTTCTTTCAATATTACAATACACACACACATGCACACACACACACACACATAAACTCAATAGATTACCTAGATTAGAACATAAATGTGGTTCCCTTGACCGGAAATAAAAAAATACCATGGAAAGAAAACCATCATGCTCCAAAAACCATGTGCAAAACCCATGCACAAAACCATAGGTAGGTCCACCAACCTATTATAGGGTCCAAAAATATTTTTTTTGGGCGTTTCTCGAACTCATGTGGGGGCTACTGCGCTGCACACGCAAACCCTCGACAAGGGGGGATGTACCGCTTGATGTGCTCAATTAAACGAACAAGGGGGTTGTCGCTGAGACCCCATGCGTGCGAATAGTCATGGAAATAATATAACATGTCCAACTCCGAGGATGACCTTGTAAATGTTGGAATCGTTGGGTTTTGGATTTGATGACCTAAATAAGGCGTTTGAGGAATACCTTGAAAAGGATGATATGACCAAAATCTCGGTAGACATGCCTAAAGTACACTATTATCATTGTGATCAATTTATTAGTATGGTAATCCTTGCCAAAGTGCACATTTTGAGCGAGAATTAATTCTTAGTACGGAATAAATTTAGGATCCCATTCTATTATTTAAATGTGGTTTCAATGGTAGAGGAAAGAATGTAATTATTGTAGAATTAAATTACTAATAATAGAGTATTAATGTGTTACAATTAAGATCATACTTGTACCCTACTTGGTTGAAGTAAAATTGAGCCCATGCACTTGATTGTACTGAAGACTAGCATGCCATGTTTCTAGAATGAATACGTCTCGGTAGGTCACATTGATCTTGGTGTAGCTATTGAATTTTGTTTTTAGGAAAACACTAACTAGATGGGGGAGAATTTTTGTATGTGGTGAGAGACTATGAATTGCGATGAGAAACTATGTGTGTGCATAAGGTGAACTATAGCTAAGAGCTGATTCAAGGTCATGTGCATAACTAATGGATCTATGAAGTGTGTAGCATAGAGAGGGGGCTATAAAGCACTAGAAAAGGAATCTTTTGTAAAACGGATCAAATTTATTATATCTCTATGTAATTTTTTGTAATATTATGTTTCTCGCTTTGAAAATTGTATGAAAAAGTAGGAAATTTGGTGAAGCGGGTTGGGGCCTACATCTTTAAGAGGTTGGTACCTCTTAGCAAGTTGTGGCTTGTAATATTTAACGAGGTTGAGGCCTCCTTAGAGTGGGTGCTCACAAACAACAATAAAAAAATAGCTTGGTGGTTTTTCCCATTTGGGTTTCCACGTTAAATATTTGCGTCTATCTATGTATGTTCATGAGAATGATTTACCATGTTTCTTATGTGTTGGAGCCTAGAAAATTTTTGTTAAATTTTGCAAGTGTAGGGATACACATTAAGGATGAGGAGTGCGGGAGGTATGAGAGAAGTGTAGCACAGGATGGAATAGGGATTGTGGCCCCGACCTAGATGGATGGCATGAAGGTATGAATTGGTGTTTCCTAAGGATGGAAAGGCACGTGATAAGGGAATATCGGCAAATACGATTCTATAACGAAGGGAGTCAGCTAGAGGATGTCGTAGTAGATTAGAGGTTGAATATATTTTGCGTGATGGAGGAGAAGGAATGGAGCTGGAGTTGTCTAGTGGGAAGATATTTTGGAGGTTAGTTGTTACACATGGGCTAGCTTGAGGAGGAAGCAAGAAATATCTTAACGATTTGCGGGATAGCTTGAACAATCGGTAGAGGGTCGGAAAATTTTCAAGGGGTTTCAGAGAAGATAAAGTGAATTTTTGAGGAAAAAATGTGGGTTGATGGTCAAATGTTGGACGCCAAGTAGAAGAGGAAGTGGGACCATAGACTGCGTGTACGGTTTTATAATTTTTTTATGTATTATATGTGTTTTTATGTGTTTTTATGTCTAATTTATTGATGGTTTGTTAGATTTGGTAGCTTTGAAGCAAGGTTATTGTATTGTTCTTACACATATGAAGTTAGTATATTATGATTTTTGGTTTTGTATGTATATGGTATGGTTGTGAACAGCTGGTGATCCTATTGTTTTGTTGAATGTAATTCAATGTATCTACGTTTCTTTCTTTGATGCTAATATAAACTAATGAAGGGACTAGTTTCCTCGTGTATTTTGCATTGATATCTGAATGTGTTACTTATGTGTATTGGTTTCTTGTACGTTAAAGGGTTTATAATAGTTCTAAATACATGTAACTATGTTTAATGGCACGATCATGTATAGTTTTTATTCCATATTTTACTTATGTATATTGATTGGTTTGTTACTATTTTGAACACTTATGAATATGCTTAATGGGTCGAATGGTTGGAGAAGGAATCTAGGGGAAATAGATGATATGTACTGTTTCTTTTTCTGTAAGAGGGAATAAATTTGGGTAAGTATCAACATAACATCTAATGGTTGAGAGCGAGAAGCCATTGGAACTTCACGCACATTGTCGGTTTTAACTAATTCATTTTACGGTAGGTTGAGGAGCTCAATGATCCGCACTAATATGAAGTGTGTGGGAGATAGTAAAGTGTTTTTCGGTGGGATTTTAGTGTCATAGGTCATAAAAAAATCCTATCAAAATGTGGAAACCTCATTCCAATATTCACCCATTAGCATCTTGGGTGAGACTTCACTCACTTCATGGGTGTTGCCGAAATGGTTGGTGTTGAGTAATCTCACTACGTGGTAAATCCAAGGTCTATCGGTATCTTGCGTGTACCAAAATTATTTATTTGATTATAACTACTCATATTGGTGATTTCTAAGTTAAATTTTATTAAAATTTAAAAATTTAATCAATTATTGATTCACTAGCACCCGCCTCTACGGTAATTACTTATTCAACATCCAAATGGCATTAAGCATTTTATCGTATGGTGCATTTATATTTCAGTAATTTTTTATAGATTTAAAGGGACCCATGTTTGTGAAATCTATGGAAAAGACATAATAAAATGAATTATGTATTTTCATGTGCTTTACTTTTCTACTAACATGAGGGTTTTTGATTAGATTATCCTTCAAAAGGGGAGCATGTTTTTAATAGGAGGGGAACCCCCACTACCAATATCCATAAATAGTTGAGGGAAGGGTGTGAAGTTGAAGAACAATAAAATTTCTTTTTGATACAAATTGTAGGGTTCTACCCCCTAAAAAACAATAGTTATGGATGCAATAGTTTTGATATAAATACATATTCAAAAAATTAAAGGGAAATATGTTTGATGAGGCTTCATAGTTGGGAAGAATACTTTTCTAAAGAGCTATGAAGTTATTCGGGAGGTACACTTATCCTTGTGGTTGAGATCAAGTTGGGATTTATATTTATACTTGAGGGATTGTTGGGATGTGTGATTGTTGTGGAATGTATGAGTGCTGTGTAGCAGTCATAGTAATTGGCTTGTTCTATTATTATTATGAAAACTTGACTCACATGTGGGGGTATTTGTTGTGTGGATACATTATTGGGGTAGGGGGCCCTATGAAAGGATATATAAGGATGCTCAGAATTTCCTTATAAAAAAATCAATGAGGTTTAGGGTTGATATTAATGTGTTTTTATGTTTATGTGTCTTATGTTGATTAGCATGTGTGTGCAATTGTCACGGATGTATTAATAACTACGGAATCTAAGAAAAAAGGAATAACAAGGGGATACATACAATATTAGGACAAGTAATGGTTTGTGGTAGTAGAGGCCATTTAGGATATGGAAGGAAGGGGGTTATTTGGCTTTGGAAAGGTACCTAGAATAATGCAAGATATGCTCTCTTCTGATAATGAAGTTCTTGGGTGGATAGTGAAAGATTATCTCCTCGAATAGATGCACGAGGGGACTACTTTCTTCCTATATGTGGGGATTCAGATCATCTTTGTATAAGGGGATAAAATTCCATAATGTAATAACCTTCTCAATGGGGTGTGACCCTCATAGAAGTTAGTTCTAACATCATGAATGCATACTAAATGAAAATGTGGGGAAAAGGTGTCATGAGAAGCCACATAACTCTGCCATGTAATTAGTGTTAACACGAATGACGTATATCACGAGAAGATAGAGGTTCAAGAAAAGGGATATCATAAATAGTGTCTTGAGAGAAATAGCGAGATAGGGAGAAGGGGGAGCTTTCCTTCTTTAGAAGAGAAGTACAAAATACCCCCTATAGTGGGAAAAAGTGGTTGAAAATGGAAGAGAAAGGGATTCTTTGCTCATGAGAGGGAATGGTTGTCAAATACTCACAATGTAGCCACCAAAATGTAGAATATTAATGTATATTTTTCTACCATGAAGCATGAGGGTAGGGATTGAAGACCACCCATATCCACCCAAACACACCACTACAAGAGGGAAGGAGGAAAGAGGAGATTGCGGTTGGATCTAGGTACAAATAGAGAAACCCTTGAGGGTAAGATAAAGAAGGGTGAAAATAAGAGGGAAACATATTATAATAACTAGGACCTAAGATATTGGTAATGATAACCCAAAATTGTACCTAATGGGTAACTTAAATAGGACTCTAATTTGGTTTTACCCGGGGAAAGGTGCTATATTAATTAATAATTTAATATCATGTTATGGTAACATATGGGTATATGTTACTTGGGTAATTCAATTAA
Source organism: Pinus albicaulis (assembly GCA_034641835.2). Classification (NCBI taxonomy): domain Eukaryota; kingdom Viridiplantae; phylum Streptophyta; class Pinopsida; order Pinales; family Pinaceae; genus Pinus; species Pinus albicaulis. The sequence continues at coordinate 71,045 of JAXQQM020076463.1, forward strand.
GATTTATATTCGGCTTTACCAAGGAATTAGCAAAAGTAAATTAGACCAAATAACTTGGGTAAACTTTATAGTAGTTCCTTTTGTGAGATAGAAACCCCCACTACTTCATAAGAAACATGAGAAAGGAAAGGGAAGAATGGAAAAAGCTTAGTTGGAATTCATTGCATATAGATCATTATTTTCTTACAAGATAAGCTGTCTCTATCTCACATCAAACTTACATGGACATGGATCTAGGTTGGATGTTGTACTACTATATCAATAAATTTTGTAAATGCCCCAAATGGCTGTTATGATGTGTCAAAATAAGTCAAACTAGTGATCGAGGGCTAGGAATGAAAGGGATAGGGAGCTAAGGAATTCATGCGAGTGTTAGACATAATAGTGATGTACCATGTCTAACCTAGGGTGAAAGAGACTCTAGAAACATGATCCATCACATTTGAGTAGTAGTTGAGAGGCATTGTCTCATCAACATGTGAGATATTTATGAAAGTGACACACGAATGAATTTCTCACAAGAAATATCATAATGGAACTTATAAGACAACAAGCGATAGTCTTCTTATCCAACTTCACCAATCTTGTCAATGCAATCAATCCAAAGAGTTCACTTCACAATGAGAAAAATATCCGATTTCACTTATGTTCAATGGTTTTTAATGAACAAACATTATATCTAGAATAGCGGTAAGATGAGCAGATGTTAAGCTAATGCCAAAAGTATCAAACAAATCCAAACTTTTCACCTCCTTTTGAACAAATGAGAGCACTTAAAGCCATATGTGTTCAGATTCCAAAGTGCGTAATTTGAGGACAACATTAAACTACTTATATTTCAGCAATGACGAGAAGAAAAAGAGTTTTTCGACACGTGCGGTGAGCTAAAAGAGCATTGTTTTCATGCCATGAATCTAATGGATTATCCTTGGATTTTTTCAAACCAAGTTATAACGACAACAATATTTTGTTACGAGAGACGTGTTCTTCACTTCAAAGATGCTGACTAATGGACTTTATCAATTTAGATGAACGGTCGAAGTAGACCCATTCAAGAACATATCTTTATAGGGTCAAGATCATAGAAAGAGTTCTTTAAGGAGGATTTCGTCTTTTTTGTTGATGATATTAACTCATGACTTTCTAGTTAATGCTTTGCATCCTTGTCGAGATCAAATGCCATTCTTCAAGTATATTTTCATTAGTATAATGTTGCTAAGTCTTGCTTCGAGCCACAAATAGAATTGGGATGATGTCACCAGTCATTTCAAACATATCTTTGCTAAACTTCATATGGGTCACATTCAACTTTATGTTGTTGAGTACTTACACTAGAAACACATTTGTTTAGGTCTTCAATCATGCTTTAATACCATGAGAGGAATACGGAGACTTGGTGCTCTACTTGTCGGACTAAGGACTAACAAATTACGCCATATCACAAGGAAGCTATACGCTGCATCCTTAGTCATGTTATAGAATTTTGGATCATTCCACAAAAAATCTCAAAGGAAGTTTGGACTGTGCTCCAAAAGAGGCTCGAGACTTGGTTAGAACTTGACTTAGAACTTTGGACGGATCTAGGCTCATCATTAAGGGTTCAAAACATTGTCATGAAATAAGTTATTTGCATAGTTGGGAACTTGGATGCTACGAGATCACTCAACTGGGATGCCACAAACTTTGGATGCCACATAAGAAGGAAATCAAGCCATTCCATTATCCGTATACAAGTATCCTCTTTCTTATTGCAACTTCGGTAGAGAAATTCGGACATATAACCTCAATTACCTTGGATTTGAATCTTGGATTAGAGGTAGCACAAAACAGAGACGACTTGTCTTAAGAGCTATCTTGGATTTCATCATACTTTTGCTTATTTCTTTCACGAAAAACCATACCTCGTGGAACTTGGCCTAGCATAGCGAGAGAGAACTCGGATCACCATTAGGAACTCCAAATCATCATAAGCTCGTGCGAGAACGGGTCATATTGCTGATCCTCTCACCATACCACGGAGGTTGGGGCTCGGATGTCTACATTTACGAAGCTCGGATTTCGGAATTCGGTCAATATTACATACCCGAGAAGCTTTGAGACTTCGGCTTAGTTGCGGACACATGTGACGGTTCAAAAATTTGGATCTCTTATAAACCTATGATTACAGAAATAAAACTACGTATGTTTTTCTAATTAATGAAATGGATCGAGTCAAGACTTTGCTCATTGAGAATTCTTACCACATTAATGCAAAAATTTGTGTTCTTTGAGCCATGAGACAATGCTAGCGATAGTTCATTAAATTGGGGAAGTTTGTTCCTTCTCAAAGTTGTTCACGAGTTGTTTGGCTTATTATTTTAAATGAATGACAAGGTCGTGGTGCGGCTCTTCCATGCACGGTATCCAAAAATGAGTAGGAAGAAACTAGAAATCGTAATATCAATTTGAGAGATCGGATGTGTAGTTGCCTTAAATTTTATACACGTACGGGTTTCAATTTCAAAAATATGATTGCCGGATTCCAAGGGATCGGGATAACTAAGAATGATATCTAGAATTAAATATACATCTAGAGTTAATTCTCTTAGGCCAACGTTTTCGAGTTGTCAGGCAAGAAACTAGTACATTCCACATGCAAAAAGCGCGCCTAACCCCGCTTGGACCCGTTGATCGATGGCTACAAACCAACACGAGATCCTTCTCTCGACATCCACCCTTTTTGAGTATGGGTCGGTTGCTTCTCTGCTGCAGTTAAATTTATTTCTATAAAGACGAACTCATCATCTTCTCACATTCACCATGATTTCAAATTGCTTAGGCATTTGGTAAGTTTATTTTTTCCATCGTACGGTATTTTCATTATTATTTCATGACTACTGATCCACCCACTCGATTTTTGTTATAAATTTAATACCAATAACCATTTCGGTTCTTGGGCTGCTCTTTTCGCATGTGGGATGATTACTTGCAATCATTTGAATGGGTTTAACTTCAACTTGATAAAACAATTAAATAAGGTCCATGTCAAACCATTCTTGGCATGTCCATCTTGAAGGGGCATTGCTCTTTCTTTAAAGGAAGCAAAAGAAGAAGAAGGAGGTCAATTACTAATGCTCAATTAGTAGACCAATCCCACCATAAAGAGGGAATATAAAAAAGGTCATGTCCTCAATTTCTAGTAGTTGAGGGCGTGAAACGTATGATGAACATCAATGCTCGCATGATTGTGGTCAATTGTGGTAAAGATGGATGCTTAACTCGAAAATATTTAAACAACATCTTCATAGCTAAATAGATGAGGAAAAAGATGAAAACAAAGTATTCAGCAGATTAGACTCGGAGAATGAATAATTTAAAATAGTTTCATTTCAATTTTATTTGTATATAGTTGCAGAATTACATACAAATCACCATAATGTTTTGTTTTACGAGTTTTATTTTTTCCTTTCTGAGGTGTATTCAAATGATTAATAACCTATTTATTTTCATATCCCACGGATATGTTTCAAAAATTTATCTACCGATTCCTAATACTTCTACCTAAATCATTTGAAATGTTAAGTGGAATCTAATTGCATCCTATTAGAAGGTGACTCACTGCCGATACGATGTTGAGTGGACTAACGAGATTCGAGCTAGCGAGTAATTGGTAGAAAAAACTCTTATCGGCCATCACTTCTTCAATTCTTGCTTTCGTTCAGAATGGCGGTTGAGAAGTCTCCGCAAGGTTCGAATTTGGGTTTCCTTACGGCAAATACACCCGAGTTTGCCATTCATCCAATTGGTGGTGGACATTTTCTCTTTCGGAGGAGATTTTGTATTGCTTCTTGCTAATTTTTGAAACCACATCTTTGTTCAACATGAAACAATATCCTGATGTTGCCTTGTTCGCATGCACCATGCCAATCAGTACATGTCCAACAAAGCCGTAGGCGGCCTTCCAAACCCACATTAAATATGATACCAAACTTGCCCATTCCCCAAATGATATCTAAAATTTGCATAGCAATATTATGCCATGGTCACCCAATTACTTACAATAGGGTCCAGTCATCTTGATAGGAAATTTCAAATTACCTTTATAATGTCAATCTTCTGCATCCTAAGACACATTTCCTTCAATAGCTTGAAAAAAACTCATTCGAGGTTGCCACTTTCTTTTATTTATTCATCTAAATTTTCTTGAGGTCACATTCAATAAAAATCATTTGAATGAGATGTATACGCTTCCCTTTGGTGCGGCAATAGGACAGTGACACTCTAAACCACAAGGTAATTGCAACAAGGGGAAAATAATAGAAATAGAAGAAAGAAATATAACTCATCCAATAACTAATATCATTATTCTCGGGTGACAAACAGATTACAACATTAGCTTTTCCCTCAAGTATTATCAAGTCCTCACAACCTGCGAACTGCTTGCTTACATATCAATTACCTTTGATTCTCTGCTCCTTGTCACACAATCCGCAATCTTCAGTCTTCTTCGCTGTTGTTGCAATTTTTTCCTCTTGTGAATCTGGGATATCCGACTTTCCGGATGTTCTTACGAAATTTCTCTATCTTTTACTAGCTGATGCCTTGAATTTCCCTTAAGGTACACGAGGCTCTTTAACCCATAGCTCATATTGATATTTTTGTGGTTAAAAGACTCTATGCATGAGATGGGGATATTCTTCTTAGGGGGCTAATGTCTTGGAGAAAACATTTGACTACATCATTGAATCTTTTGTTGAACTCGAGCTCATTGTTTCGTTCTCACTCTTTTTAATTTCCATTTAATGCGGTGAAGAGGTGGCGATCATCTTTCCTTTCCTCCCACTGCTTGCTGAAAAAAATTTATTAATTCATCGAGGGTTGTGAAAGTATTGATATTGTGTTCTAGGAACCAATCCATGGCATCCTCTTCTAGTGAAAGTAACAAATAGCTTTGATCTTTAAATCTTCTTGGTTGGGGTATGCCACTACGCCACTTAGCCCACGCATATGTGAAATTCCTTATATGTATCTTGGCACTTATGGCATTTTTTCCTTGGGAAGTAGACAACTTCTCAATGGCCTTGTTGGGAAAGACACGAGGGCTAACGGATGTTAGAAAAATCAATAGGGTTGTACATCATCCATTTCTATGACTACTTGGTCAATGTTAGCTTCAAACAAGATATGGATGTCAGAATGTGCTTCTGTCCAAGATTATCAAGGAACCTCTTTCGAAAGAGACTTGTTTAACCTCTTCCTATAAGCCCTTTCGAGTTCAAGGATGGGGTTAAGCAAGTTACTTGAATTTCTCCTAGTAGAATAACTCGCGGTATTTAGATCTGGTGGAGTCGCCACTTGGACATAAACCAAATTCTAAAGATGAAATCAAGTTGGAATGTCATATTACGGGTCTAAATAACTTGTCCTCGGCAAACAGCGGTGCCAAAAATGTTGTCGCCTTAATCCACACCGGGGATTGTCGTGGAGAAAGTCCTTAACTTCACTGGTGTGGCCTTAGGGGCAAGTTTCGAGTTGAGGGCATCACTAAATTCTCAACTCCTCCCTCTAGGGCTTACTCTTAGCAAAAGCCAAAGGGGTGGGCTTTAAAAATGTCTAATGTTCGGACTAGCTCAAAGCTAGCAAGTTGAGTTTTCTAGGAGTTAATACTTCAAACATATGATGTCAATTACAATTACGAGGCTCAATAAGCATATGCAACCACAAATATAGCAAAATAAGACAAATGCTCAAATATGAATGCTTGCTAAGGATACTCCAAGTAAAGATATAACTTTTCAAAACTTGGAAAAGAAAAACAAATTTCCACAAGATAGTCATTCACACAGAATCCAATACCAATAGATTGATAGCAATAGATAATATTGGAAACAATTATTGAGGTCTAGAAACCCATGGAAATAGAGTATGATGACCTAAGAATATGGATGGAAAATATGTCAACCTAAAGATTACTTGGAGAGCGACTCCTTCTAGGATGAATCATCCACCTAAAATTAAACAAGAACTCTCGAGGGTTAGAGTTTCATGCTTTGCATTTACTGGGACAAAATAATGATGAGATCGGGTAACAAGCGTGTTTCATCCTTTCATCTTGAGAAATCGGATGATGTACGTCATCTATCGCTTTTCTTATATTAGGTTTTTTAGTAATTATATAGTTTTACCAAATACTTTGCCAAAGGAAGGCCATAAGTATGTGTTCATGTGTGTGGCTCTTCACCTGGTTAGTCAATCTCATATGATCATACCCCTTTTACTATAAAAACAATATGGTTCATTGACATAGTGGTTTTTGGAATGTAGCCATCACAGTGATTTGGAACACCTAGGGACATGTTGATGGATCTAATAATGACTCGCAGATTACTTACATTATACATACATATATATATATATATATATATATATATATATATATATATATATATATATATATATGTATATATATATATATATACATAGATATATATATATATTTATCTATGTATATATATATATATATATATATATATATATATATATATATATATATATATATATATATATATGATATATATATATATATATATATATATATATATATATATATATATATATATATATATATATATATATATATATATATATATATATATATATATACATATATATATATATATATATATATATAGATAAAATATATATATATCTATGTATATATATATATATATATATATATATATATATATATATATATATATAGATATATATATACATATATATATATATATATATATATATATATAGATATATATATATATACTATATATATATATATATATATATATATATATATATATATATATACATACATACATATATATATATATATATATATATACACACACACACACACACACACACACACACACACACGTGGAATAAATGTATGGAATTAAATTTTCATGTCGATTCCTTTATGGGAGAAGAGGGAACATGGAATTTCTTACTATTCAACAATTGCACGCAGAGAGACGTGCCATGCATGTGATACATGAAGGAGTTTAGCTTAGGTGATTGTTGATACAATGATGATTAGACACATTGAAATTGATAATTACAATACTCTTAGATTCAAATATGTGACGATAAGAAATTCAAAAGGATTATTACTAATTTGATATAGGTTGATATTGAGTGCTGCTAGTTTTTGGGAGCCTATCATATACTTGTATGGTTGTATTTATTTTTATTGGATCTTTATCATATAACAATATTAATGATATCTACTATGTGACGATTCCTAGCCTAAAATCCATTTTTATTAATTAAACCTAAGTGGTGTAAGTGATGTAGTTGAGTTAATTCACAAGAAGAATTGATGCACCTTGGACGTAGGTTCATTACACATGTGGTTTGAGTTAATGGTCACTCACTAATTGTACATTCTCTTGTGAGATATTTCATGGTGATAGATGTTAAACATATATAACTATGATCATTTTTAATTTCATAAGAAATCAATTTATGTTAATATATGATAAATAAACATATATAAGTTGTAGATATTTTGTTAACTTACTTGGGGATGGTGTTTATACGAACTAATGGTTCCCAAGTAGTCCACATTTGTTACAAAATGACTATTGATGTAATGTATTAGGCATATCCATGCACATATTATACATTGTTGAATGACATTGTGTGCCACTAAAAAGCATTGGCATCAAGAATGATAAAATATAATTGTGGACTTGATTATCAAGCATGTGACACATAATCACCCAAGACCATTTAAACACTATATAGGAGGTAATCAAGTTAACAAGTAAATATGATGTTTATATTACTTGCATAAAGGGAACCATAAAGAAGATGGAAGATGTTTTAATTATGACCCTCAAATATTTCGGTATTCCTTAATGGACAAAAAATCGGGGAGAAATTGTTTGATTTAAAAATTGAGGATACTTGTCACAATGAGGATAGCAAGATTTTAATAGAGGATATTAAGGATAATGGGTGGGTGTATGTGAGTTCCCAAATGCGAATCTAGTGTGTTGCACATTTTGATTAATATAGATATTTTTATTAGCTTAGAATCAACATGTTTTTAATCTTGAAACTATATGGTTAACTTACATTAATATTGATAACCACTTTTTTCTTTATATATATTTTTTAAAACCTTACTAAAAAATAATGTACATAAATGAAAATATATATTATAACATAAACACATTAATTTAAATTTATATACAAACATAATTCATAATTATAACTAAAGATATACCAAAGTATAGATCCATCTTCACTAGGGATCTACCAAGGGCTCGGAAGGAATCAAATCTCTCAAAATACAATAGTGCAAAACTTGGGGAAATGTTTGCACCTTGAGAAGATAGATTCCTTTCATATTTTGATAGGTTTTAGTAAGATAGATCTATATTGGTTCTTAATAATATTATTTATATTATATAAATTTCACATCTCCATAAGCAAAGTATTCTCATTTTTTATTTTATTAAAACCTTAATTTAATCTCTATAAAATATCCATGGAATATTTTTAGTAGTAATGAGGATAGAGGATTTAGATATATCTCAAAATTATTATAAATTTTTTATTTTTAGATTTAATTAAAAAAAATCATGAAACTAAATTAAAATACAATATTTTTGATTGTGAAATAAGTTATGGTTTTTAGGCATGTGATATTGGCCCATGATATTGTAACAAAACCTAGTTACAAATTTTTAGATAAAAGAAAATCATAATATACATATCACAATAAAATATATAACATATAAATAATAGTTATAAATAAAGATTTATTTTACCATATAAATTAAAATTATGATTTTGTAACTATATCTAAATTTAATTAATAAACACATAAAAAATTAATATTTACAATATATTTACAATATAACAAGATTCTTAATTATAGATACTAACCCTCACTTTATCATGGATATTATTAACTTGTTATCTTTAATATGATTAACTAAAAAACAAAAAAGAAAAGATCATAATATTGAACACCTAGAAGTAGCTTCTATTTAAGGTAACATGGAGTTTTTAATGGAGACAATGTTATTACCGTTTTAATGGAGGTGTTGTTAATGTAGCTTTTTAATATAATTTGAAGTGTCTTGTTGAGGGGTAATAAATTGAATAGATAGGGGCGGGGAATTGAATTGGTGAACTCATAGAAAAAGTGTCTTAATAGAGCACCCTATCATTGTCTATTCAAGATCCCAGTAGACAAATTTTTTAATAGAATATTAAACTAATTTTTATATATAATTTGTTTTTATAAATATTAATCAAATTTTGAAAAAAAGAAATGAAAATAAATTATGTTTGGTATGTAAATCATTTAATTGTTTTATATATATATATATATATATATATATATATATATACTATACTATACTATATACTATATATATATTATATTAAATACAATTTTTTTCATAAAATATAAAGTAGCAATTGCACTAGATGTTACAAAGGAAACGTTGTAAATCAGTAGCAAATGAAAGAGTAGCATAGAAGAAAGAAGTAAAAAATTTTGGATTGTCTACCGTGAACATAGTTAAGAACCTTCCAATGGGTTTGTTTGGAATCTGCATACATAAATCCATTCTTTAACAATACTGGCTACGGTTTCTCACCACATATAATTCTTTTCTCTAAAGGAACTTCCTTCATAGCTTACAAACGAACCCCAAAGACTAGAAATAAATGTGTGTGCAGTGTGCTAGACAATGCTTAGCAACATCATCGTAGCCTAACAAAAAAGCGCAGTTGAATATTACATGTCATGGAATTTATTGGTAATGTTTTTTTATTGCATGGAAGAGATGATATAAATTCTAATCAGCATGAATTTTGGGTTTTGTATTGAATATTTTTCATGTTGTAGCCACTTTGAACATTATTTCATTTTTTTCTTTAACTCATCACAAAGAGACCCTTCTAATGGGTGTCACTAACATCTAACATACTGACCTGAATCATTTTTTAAATGGGTAACAACAAGTTGCAGTGGTTTCTTGGTTAACACCGATCACCGAAAGTCGTTCAACCAACATTGTGAACCTTGCTCATAAACAAATAACTCCGAATTGGAATATTTATATAAGTCTTACTTCACCATACATCATATGCCCCTCTCATTAATAAAATAAGCAACATTAGTACTCACTATTAGCTTTAGCTATAGCTTATGAGTTTCAAAGAGGTTCAAAAAATCCCTTGTCGATAGGAATTTTAGAGGACCACAATCTAATAAATAATATGGTTGCTCAATGATTTATACGAGAATTTTATATCCAATGAATTACGATAATGTGGTCACTAGCATATAAATCATAGCTAATGTTAAACTAAACAATGGGATCAAAATGGCTGAGAGTTTAAGAGATCTTTTACATTCACGTCTTCTAGATCCATACAATTTTCATTTTCCCTCCTCTTTACCAAAACACCCTAACATCCCTATCAACAACGCAGTAGTTGGAAGCACCACAACTCTTTGGTCGGGGTGGGTTCTCCCAAGTTCTAGTGATATCTTTAGCAAATATCACCTAGTAATTTCCTTGTGCTCAAAAACTTATTGCATGTCATTTTACAAATCAAAAAGAACATGAACTAAACTACCACAATTCTTAATCGCCCGGGAAAAAATAACATCGTAAGGAAAATTATATATGCGAATTTGATCATCATGAGAGGTGTCAATTATTTAACCTCTCTCCTAACAATGAGATTTTGAAATATTTATAAAACCTACAATAAACAAAACTTAAAAAGATTTCTTTATTTGATATTTTACAAAAAATACATCATATAAGAATTTTTTGTGAAGTCTTTCGAGAACTTGTACACATATTTCTCATATTTCTCACTCGTTGATTCATTAATTCAAAAATGATCAAATACTATAGAATTTCAGGTTGCGCGTGTTTTTTTAAGGCATCTATGATTCTACATGAAATATTAATTCTATTATCATATTTAAGTGTTTGGATTTAAGATGCAAGATAATTCTATTTTTGGAGAAATCTTACACATTTGTGAACATTTTTTTGCTTTCATGTTTCAATGATATACCAGTAAGATTCTATACTTCCAATTGCACTTTTTAGTGCAACTATTGTTGTAATACTTTTTTAGTTTATGTTTTAGTGACTTAGTATGGTTGTATTGAAGTAGTCATGGTGAGACCTAAGAGTTCAAAGTTCTTTGCGTAGTATCCAAGGAAAAATCATAGAGTCCGAGTAGGGAATCCAATCATTTTGGTGTAGAGAATCCCTAAAGAAGCAATGGTTTTGCATGAGTTTCTTCCATCTGACCATGCTTCATACGACAATTATACCGTTTAAGAATTCGCTTCTTTTTTCTAAATTTTCCATACCATGCTTGTTTTAGGTTCTAGTTGTGTATTCCTATTTGGGCATGAGGTAGGTTCATTTACCTTAAATGTTTTGTTGACTTAATTAAGAAAAGCTTATATGTATATTCCTTGTTTCTACATCACACCAATCGAGGTTATGGGTTTAGCATATCATAGAGGCAAGCTTAGTTGGTCGTTGGTTATCCATCAATTTTCCTTATACCAAGTTCATGCATGTAGGGCCTAGGGTATGGTCATTTTAGCTTCAAAAATCGTGACTTGCTCCTGTAAAAGCTAATAATGCCCCATATCACCCTTCTTGACATAAATCAAGTCATGGATATAATAGGTACATCTATTTGGTTGTTTATTCAGCCATACAAGTTTTACTAATACCACATGCATGCATGTATTTATCATGTATCTAATATATGTGCATAAAAAGTATTAATCTATTAACCACTGAAAATTTGCGAGTTTTTATTTGGTAATCGTAATAAGACAACTTTTTCGGCACTTTCTATCGATAGATATTTTAGTTACCCCAAAATGTTTTCTAGTGTTAAATCCATTTATGCATTGAGAAATACAATTTAAACAACAAAACATCGCAATATTACCTAAAATCATGTTGACAAATTCCAGTCAAATAAGCCAAAAAAAATTGCACTTTTAAACATCTGCCTTATTTAACAATTCACTCCCCTGAAAAGATGAAACAAAACATTATTACCTTTGTTCCCATAAATGATACCTATCACTCTATAAGTTTTGGGGAGAACTTACTAGGTCTTATCGACCACTTGTAAGCATTGTTAATTTCTAACAAGAAAGGTATTTCCACAAACTTCTAACCCACGAATAAGTTCTTGTAATTCCTAATCTTGATAAAATAAATCTCAGGATAGGTGTACTACATCGATAGGGTCACAACACCAAATTTTTCAAAATGATAAAAAATAGCGTCATGTGGGTCAATGGTTATGTATAATTCGGAACACCCAAATTTTTCAAAAATGATAAAAAATAACCTCATGTGGGTCAATGGTTATGTATAATTAAAGCCATAGGCTTCCAAGGCCATCAAAAACCATATTTTGAAAGTATTTAAGTTACAAAATATGATGCCCCAGATAAAGACACACTCATATTGTTAATGTGTGTTAACAAATTGAAAGGGTATGTGAACAATGAAAACATCCAACTCACATAAAAAAATCGAAAAGGGATTGTTTCAAAATAAAACAATCCACCTACTTTAGTTGTTTTGATGTTTTTGTCAAGTGGCAACTATATAAATTTCGAGAAAACACAGACTCTACCTTTTTTTACAAATGAAATAAAAATTGGGGAAAAATTAGTTTTCTTCCATGAAGCTAAAATAGAAAATCCATTCACTTAAAACATGTGATTTATTGCTCCATTATTATTGTAGATTCTTGAATATAACATATTTATTTGAAGTCTATTTCTTGTAACTTTAATGAGAGTCAAGAATAGTGTACCTTCCTCTGCTAATTTAATACCAATTGTTACAAAGCAAATAAAGCTTCATCTTCATAATGATATTGTATGCTTTGACTCACAAATGCAACCACAACATTTTTCCATGATGTACTTTGAACAAGTCAATAAAATACTCATATAAAAAAATATGTTTGTATACTTTGGTACCATTCAAGTAAATGGATATAAAATTTAACTTACAACATATTTTTATGATCGTAAGGCATAGATGACCTCTATCAATGTCACACGAAAAATTCCTTATCAAGGGTAGGGAATGCTATTCCTAGGACGTGGGTGCTTCAAGGGAGATATTTCACATGCCCCCTTTTAGGGGGACTCAAGGGATGCAATAGAAACATCCCCAAAAAAATGAGAGGTTCTTGTTCAAGATTTTTGAGTAAAGTTAGTGATATTGAGGGAAAAAAAAGGCGAAATAAAAAATAAAATGGATGCAAACTTAATGGACATGTAGATGAAAAAACATGTTGGTGTGCCATGAGCAATCTTGATCAACCAAATTATTATCATTCAAATCAAATGGGGCATGCGCTATTTTGCTGTACTCCCACAACCTAAATTTACCTCGACCTTCCCAATAACTTAGACCAAAACAACCCATTTGACACAAAAATAAACGTACTCAAGGAAAAAAATGGGCCAAGATTGGATTCAAAAATATGTGCATAGTCATAAATAATTATTCCTTTTATTGTTCTACTTCGTTGTACATTTCTCACTACTCTATTTCCCCTCTATTGCCCTTTCTCACAAAACTTTTATTTCAAAAAAATGAATTATGTGCCTCCTAATGGACATTCAAATCCCTCTTTGGATTTGAAAGAGACGATCATGAATGCTTCTATTGGATTTTTTCGATGATCTCTTTTAAGATTATGTACTTCTTATCGTATTTCCCTTTCTTTGCGAAATGTCAAATGGGGACTCAAGAAAAAACATACCCTACGGATGAAAAAAATTTGGGGAAAGTTTAGTTTCTTCTTATGTAGATAAAATAGAAATCCATTCACTAAAGAAATTTTTATTTATTCCTCCATTGTTTTTCGGATTCTAGAATATAACCTATTTATCAACTTTAATCATAACAAAGAATAATGTATCCTTCTCGCTAATATAATATCAAAGCTGTTACGGACGGATAAGACTTAATCTTCAATAATGATATTGTACGCTTTGGCTCCTGCACCAAACTTCACAACATTTAAGCCCAAGATGTACTCGAATAATTAAATAAAATACTCATCAGAAACAACTATGCTCATATTTTCTACCATTTAGGTCAATTAGAACATAATTTTATGATCATAAAGGCATACATAACCTCGAGACTACAAGTACAAATATAAATATAGGGGCTATACTAGAGTCTTCCGCCATTTCGAAGATGGATTATCATATTTGATTCTCGCCAATTTATCGCTAAATCCTAGCTATCAACATGTGCATGTAGAGATATTAATTTCATTTCACACCACCTAGCACTTACATTACTTGTCAAATGTGTATCTAGATACATCTAAAGTACCTCCAAAAATACAAGTTTAGCAAAATAAATTCATAGTTCCTACCATACATGTTGAAGGATTCAAATTTAGTTATATTCGAGTATCACACGTAATTCCTTCCCAAGGGTAGGGAATGCATTCTAGGGCGTGGGTACTTGAGAAATATATTTCTCATGCCACCTTTTAGTGGGGACCCAAATCAGATGCAATAGGACCATCCCCACAAATGAAAGTTTCATTCTACCATTTCAGGTAAAAGTTAGTCATATTGAGGGAAAGAAAAAGTGAAATAAAAATAAAATATGTGTAAACCTAATGGACATATAGATGAGAAACATGAAGGGGCACAAATCTCTTTGTTTGGTAAAGTCATGAGAAATATTGATAAACCAAATTATTATCAGTTCAAATCAAATGGAGTATGCACTAATTTTTACACTCCACAAACTAAATTGACCCTACACCTTCCCAACAACCTAGAAACATAACAATACCCACTTGACACAAAAATAAACGTGCTCAAGGCAAACAATTTGCTAAGATTGGATTAAAAATATGTGCGTAAATGATTTTCCAAAGATTGGATTAAAAATATGTACATAACCTATAAAGAAAGTATTCCTTCCATTTTGTGTACTTTCCATTGTATGTTTCTCACTACTTTTCCCCCTCTATTTCCATTTTCACAAAACTTTTCTTTCCAAAAAATGCAATATATGCCTTCCAATAGACATTCAAATCCTTCTATGGATTTTGAAAGAAGTTCCTACATGTTTTCTATTAGTTTTTTTCCCATAAAGTTAATGAAAATTAGCTTTAACTTAAATTTTGAGGTCATCTCGATTGTGGTAATGTTACTACTATAACTACTGTAATGTTAGTATTACTCTCCTAAAATTATTGGATACATATCTTCCAATAATGTTACTACTATAACTCTAGTAATGTTACTATTACTCTCTCCTAAAACTATTGGATACATATCTTCTTGAGCTGTAGGATCTAGGTCTAGGTGGAAAGTTTTGAAGCTCTTTTGAGGAATCCCGAGTAACCTCCATTTCCATTGCTTGTAATGTTAGTATCACTCTCTTCTAAAATTATTCCATACCTATCACTACAATATATGTTAAAAAAATAAAAAACACTAATTAATATCATGCATTATCTTGAATTCAATACCAACTTGAAATATATGTTAATAAAAAACACTAATTAAAATCATGTATTATCTTGAATTCAATACCCGACTTGAAATGAACAGGAGAAAGATTATAACATATCAATAATATTAGTACCACTCTCCTAAATGATTCCATACCTATCACTACTATATATTATTTAGTTGAAAACTATTTGCAACCAAAACATTTTTAGAAAGATATTAGTACCACTATCCTAAATTCATTCCATACCTATCACCACCATATATTATTTAATTGAACATCGGCAACCAAAACATTTTTAGAAAAGGGAAGAGCATCCCGTTAACATAAAAATGGTAATAATTATTATGAATAGAATATTTTTAAATATTTATTTAACTATGAGTTGCACCATATGTTGCAAAAGAAACGTCGTAAGGTAATAGCATGGAAAGAGTAGCCTATAAGAAATAAAGAAGGCAATAGTATAGGAAAGAGTAGCCTAGAAGAAATAAGATGTTGCGAAGAACAAGTCATCGTGAAAGAATGAAAGGAAATTTTTGCTTCCATGGGAAGCAAGTCGTGGAGGTTTCAAAGATATTGATGATAAGAGTTATCAACCAAAAAAATTTTATTCGTGATTTTGAAATAGGAAATTGGAGGTGAAAACATACATAATATGATCATATATATACAAATTTTGTTATAGATATTGAAATAGGAAATTGCGCGAAAAATCCGACACGTAACTCCAAATAAGATATTTTAAATACATTCAATACAATCTATCTAGCATAGATGTAAATAAAGAGATTTTTTATTAACAAAAATAGAGTTTAGTTCAAGTTCATCTACATATCCGAGAGCCAATTGCATGCTTATCAAAAATTGTATATGAAGAGCAATGTCTTGGTATACAAGAAAGTGAATGTCATTTTAATATGGAGACATTTTTGGAAAGAGATATTTTTCTTTATGTTATGGTTCATTTTTCTTAACTCCAAACTTGGTTTATTCTTTCTCTATATACATAAGAAAAAAAATACAAAGTAAATTCACAAATTTAAGTTATAGTTTTATATTTCATAATTACAAATCTAGTTTTCTTATTAAAATATTTGTACATCCTAGGTTATTCTAAATTGATCAAGAGTATAGAATTATTAGGGTGGTGTTCTATGTGCACTAAAAAATTCCCATGAAGTCCATCACTGATGTATGGGGTTCATTGCAACCTTGGATATATTACTCGTGAGTGTTGGGATTTTTTGCTTGTGGCTACAACTTAGTTTTGGTTTTCACCTAGTTATCATGATTCAAAACTTTGTCATCATCTTAGATCCTTAGAGAATTATATATATTATGTGAGCTAATGTGATGTTTTGTTTGTCACAGGTGATTCAAGAATAAGTTATTATACCACAATATTGACTTTCTTGTTTAGTCTCGTTTTGTTTATCTTATTAAAAATATTTTTACACATCCTAGGTTATTCTAAATTTATCAAGAGTATATAATTATTAGGATGGTGTTCTATGTACTAAAATTCCCATGAGGTCCATCACAATGTATGGGGTTCATTGTAACTCCTGGATATATTTTGTGAGTTGTTGATATTTTTTTCTTGTGGCTACAACTTAGTTTTGGTTTTCACCTAGTTATCATGATTCAAAATTTGTTATCATCTTAGATCCTTATGGCATTATATATACTATGTGAGCTAATGTGATGTTTTTTTTGTCACAATGATTCAAAACTAGTTATAATACCACAATATTGACTTTCTTGTTGTGTTGTTTTGTTTATGAACCCCTTAAAAAAACGAGGAGGAACACTAGATTTTACGATGTGATCTCCCCGACGCATGGGTGGGGGTTTCAAAAATTGGAGATTAAATTGAATGGTTATTGTTAGAAATTGTTGTAGAAGGTAGGAAATTTGGATGGTTTGTAGACAATATGGATGTCATATCATATATCTTTTTTTAATTTTTTAGTGTCTCCGACCACCATGCATCTAATAAGATCCATTTCAACTAAGAATGTCAATACATCATCTGTGTGAATGATAACTTATGACATCCCTAGCCATTTTATTTTATTATGGATCGAGTTATAAACTAATAACTTGTGAAATCCTAGCCATTTTCTTTGATTGTGGATCAAGTTATAAACTAGAATATACTCTCTCTTTAGAAGACTCTACATTATATATTGGATGGAGGAAAGGTTATGATAAAAATTGTACATAAAAAAACCCATAAAGGTTGTCTCAACTTACTCTATTGTTGATCATAGTGTCAATTTTATAAAACTATAATCTACACAAGGAATGAGTGGGATTTTTTCTTTTTCGTAAGTTTTGTTTGGAATTGAAAAATAAATAAATAAATTATAAAAGCTAAAATTATGTAGTGGGAAACATTGTTTAAAATTTAGAATAAAAAAGTTGAGCAAGTTTGACATCATATAATATGAAAATTGTTTATGATTATAAAGTTAAAAACATGTAAGATTTTTTAGCTAAAATTATGTAATTAAAGATATGTATATAGTTTGTTTTTAACGGGAGAAAGAGTATGTCTTGTAGTTACAAACTATTACAATTAAGTAATTAAAAGTAGAATTTAGTGTTATTTAAGAAATGTGAATTATGAACATTCATCATTATTGCTCGAATAAATCATGTCGTGTGAAATAATTTGGAAATTTAAAAAGATCACATATTTTAAAAAATTTTCATCATTAATTTAATTTTTATATATTAAGAAATCTGCTCATGAATAATAAAACAATTGTATCATAAATAATATATATACCATGTATTTTTTGAATAATAAAATAGTTAACAGTAGCAGGTAATATAGAACGAAAGAAAAACTATGTATATTTGGATGTATGAAAATTTAGATACATTTTGTTAAGTGAAATTTTAAAAGAATAATGGTTATAAACATTTAAAAATAATTTTATTAAATAATTAGTTGGATCAATTTAGATTTGCATATCAAGACATTTGATCCCTGCGTCAACTCTTGGTAGATCCAAAGTTAGGCCATCTTAATTCTCCCCTTTAGATAAACTACATTCCACATGAATACCATGAGTCAATACCATGGGTTGTTTTTATAGTTTAGTAAATAATTTTATTAAATAATTAGTTTAGATCTATTATTGATGAGAGGGATCAATTAGGGTTTTGCATATCAAGACATTTGATCCCTCTTGGCTCTTGGTAGATCCGCAGTTAGGCCATCTTAATTTCCCCCTTTACATAAACCACATTCCACATGAATACCATGAGTCAATACCATGGGTTGTTTTTATAGTTTAGTATTATTTTTATTGTTTATTTGACCTAGTTACAATGTTCATTACAATATGTCAATCTTTTTATTTAATTTACTTTTCTCTTTTATTTTTGTGTAATTTGACAAAGTCACCAAAACGTAAATAAAATCACTTACTAAAAATTGACACAATGACTTCCCTAGGGAAGTTGTTTGTTTACTAAAATGAAATTATTTACTATTAGTATCTCTTAACTATCACTACCATATATTATTTAGTTGAGCATTATCCTTTAGCAAAACATTTTTTAGAAAAGAAAGAGCATTGTGTTAACCTAAAATGGTAATAATTATTATGAATTGAATATTTTCAATTTTATTTAATTACTTTAAAATGAAATTATTTTCTATTACTCTCTCCTAAAATTATTCAATACATATCTTCTTGGATCGTACAGATCCCGTTATGGGTAGAATTTCGGTAACTTCCATTCCCATAGGTAAAAAGTTTTGAACCTATGTTGAATTTGAATAAGTAACACTCTCTTATAAAATTATTCATACATGTCACTACAATATATGTTAAAAACAAAAAAGCACTAATTAAAATAAAGCATTAGCTTAAATTCCATATCAACAAGAAATAAACATACGAAAGATTAATATATCACTCTTAAAATTGTTCCATACCTATTACTACCATATATGATTTGGCTAACCATTATTTGCAACCAAAAACATTTTTAGAGCATCTTGTTAACATAAAAATGGTAATAATTATTATAAATTGAATCATTTTAATAAAATAATTTTAAATGTTATTTAATTATTTTTAAAATGAAATTATAATTTTTTATTTTATCTAAATACACTTTTGAAAAATACACAATGGTCATGATATTTTTTAAATATCATACAATACCTCTCTAAAGGAATATGACATAAAAATAGTGGAACATAATTAAAATGCATTCCGAGTTATATTTCATATCAATCAGTCTTTTATATACAAATTGATCACAATTTTGGGTAGACAGTAAGTGCTGCAACTTCAAGTTTCTGGTCTGGCAAACAAATGAGGAAAAATATAGTTTGGGGTAGAAAAACTTTGCACCATAATTTGTGTAATGATAATGTTCTGCAGCAAGGACAATAATCAATAATAGTCTTAACTATGTTAGCAGTGATAGAGTTTAGCGAAAATGAAAAAAAGAAATAAAAGAGTTGCCTAACCTCCATAGATCTCCGAACCTCCATAGATCTCCGAAAATGGCAGTTGTATTTTACTAATTCACTGAACCAGCCACAGATTGGTTATGGCATTGGACAAAGCAATGGCCGAAGAGACACCTTATGCCACCACCTGACCAATTTTCTCTGAGAAGCAACTTGGAAAAACTTTTTTCATCAACTACATATATGCTCAAGAAAAACCCCATAATTCATTCAATAATTAATAATCGCTTATTGTTTCAATTATTACAGACTGCCAATTTTGTAGAGTTCTCATATTCTTAGATGAAAAAGAAAGGTAAAAGCCTGCCTTCTCATAGCCTCAAAAATATCTTAAAAATTAGTTCATGTTCGAGGAACATCAATATTCAAGCACACCATTTTCAGTTATTTCATAACCTTGCACCCATGCAATAGATTACAAACTCTAACAATATGGGCTCTCTAGCAATATTGGCTTTCCAAAAAAACAAAAATGAAATTATTCATAAAATTCAAATAAATAAATTACAATGAAATCTTGTTCTTACAATGTTGAATAGAACTCCAACTACACAATGAAATTATTCATAAAATTTCAATAAATAAATTACAATGAAATCATGTTCTTACCCTGCGAGAGGGAATGCTGAATAGAACTCAATGCTGAATAGAACTCCAGCTACACCAATACCTGCTACGAGAAAACTTCGATGTTTGGATGGTGCTCAAATCCCTGAAGTGCGAACTTCTGTCAATTGTTACTCTTGAATGGTTTCAGCTATCTTTATCTCATCAAACAGTTGCGAACCTCTGTCAGTTGTTACTCTTTCAAATATCTTGAACGGTTTCAACTACTTTTATCTAGTGAAAGGATTGCAAATTCTCTAATCCTCTCACATATAATTTAATGGCACATAATGATAATAGGTGAGCTAGAGAAAAAGTTGTTTCACGCTTTACAACATAATTATTGAGATTTATTCCTTTCATCTCAAATTTATTAAATGATAAAAAAAATTATTAAAATATTATTTCAAATTATTTCAGCTAATAAATTTATTAAAATATGAAAAGTCTTATTCATATCATCGTGTCTCCCAAATATAAGCATAATAAACATTACGACATTCTCATGGCATCAATTAATATATATAAGGTGGTCTTGAAAAGTTAAAAAAATATATAAATAGAAAAAATACATTGAAATTTGGAAATAAAATAGTTTTACTATTGAAGCTAACAATAAAGTACAAGATTGAAAAAAATAAAGAAAAAGCCTTATCATTATGTTTTACTTTCTAGAGTATCAAAACCTTTTCCCTTTTTTATTAAGTTTTCCAAGACTTTAACACTACTTATTCATACATTTGAGAATTGTTTTCGCTACTTACGTGTACAAGTTTAATATTATTCATACATTTTCAATTCTATCAATAAACCCATATGCATATGTTTGATATTCTTCTAATAAATATATGCATGAATTTTAACTTGACGTTGAAATTTTTGTGACTAATAATAATTTAAACTTAAGAGATTATTTGTGTTTTTTAAACTATAATTTATAATAGTGTAGTATAACTTATAGATGAAATAGTTTTTTTCAAAAAGAATCAGCAAATAATTTCAAGAAAAAATGTTATTTTTGTTTTTTAAAATGCATTTTTAAATGTATAAATTGATTCAACACGGTGAAAAAATCTTTTATACTAGAGTTCTTCATATTAAACAACTTAAATTCAAGTTTTTTAAAAATATATGTTGGATTTTTGGATTAAAATTAACTAGAAAAAATGTCGTTAAAAAGTCGAAGTTAGACTACGTCATAATTACTCTTACTCATTTAATTTCAATGTTGTATTTTTTAATTCTTCACTTTTTTATTTGTTGGTTTTTAATTTTGTTTTTTTCTACCTTATTATAAATTAAAAATTATTATACAAATTAAAACTATATTTTATGCTAATTTTATATTAATTTAATAAATTGTACATCAAATTAAATATGAATACATAATTGCTAAGAAATAATATGAATCATAGAATCTTTATAATATTTTTCAATTATTTTAATAAATTTTAAATCAAATTAAATGAAAAATAATAATGAGATAATTTTAGCTTTTTATATGATTAGTGTTGGCTCGCTTGGGCTTCGACCTAGGTTCATCTCGTACTTCGCACCAACAAAACCTCTCGGACACGGCCCTTTTTGGCAACGACTTGTGACAAATTGCGAGTCTCACGTGATGTAGATATGGGTGGTTGTGAGAACCAGTTTTTGCAACCTTGACTTCGCGAGGTGGATTTACTTCACTTTTTTCTACTTAATTGATATTCTAACATGTATCTTACCACCGCCATGTGTATTATACTTACTTACTTGGTCACATTCAAATAAACATAATTACAATGAAAAATAAGATAATGCGCTATTATACCATTCGAAAGTACAATCAATACTTCGCATAAATAGCTGAAAATAGCGCAACACATAAAGACATGGAATATGGCTCAAATCTTCTTCTTATATCTTATGATAATTTACTTCGGTCCATACAACTTCTCGCACCCGTTTTACACAACTATAGGACCATACACGACTTCGGAGCCTTCTCAGTAGACCCAAAATAGACTAAAGATAGATAATCCAAGTGCTTGTTCTCATCAACTATCAAGATTACTTACTTCGAGTCAATATGACATCTCCCTATATAGAATTTACATCATAAAAACCATGATGCACAAACCATAGGGTACATGGAAAAAATAATAGGCTAATACCTTATACCTATTACAAAAATGAGGGGGCTTTCGACCCACCCCAAAAACACTAGACATTGTGTAGTAGATCTAACCGCGGGTACCACACTGCTCGCTCCTCAAAATGCCAAGTCATTTTGACCAAAATTGAACCAAGTTGGGTTTGCACCCATCGAGGCCCACAACACTCACATGTGACTCATCCAAACTCACTCGTGCGTTGTTGTTCCCCATATCTTAGGTGCTATGTTTTTGTAGGGCTTCGTTATACGGATGAATCATATCTACAACTTCTTCTCTTCTTGGTGCACCTCCTCCGGTAGTTTCTTTGTCGTTGGCCCAACATTTTTTCCGCAATACTTCTTTCTCTTTGCATCGGGAGCACTTTGAGCTTCTCAACAATTGTTTGTGAAAGTTGTATGGCCTCATCCCTGCCATGGTTAGAGTATGCTATCGATGTGATTTTTGTTCCTTGCATGGAAGGTCTTCGACTTTTCTTCTGCAGTTCTTGCGTGCGTGATCTGGAGAGCCTCTGCAGAGGCTGTTAAGGTCCTCAAAGTTGCTGCGATTTCTTCCGATTGTTTCCGCTTCACCAATATCTCTTCCTCAATCCATTTGAATGCTTGGATCATGCCGTAGCGAGGTCCAAATTTCCATCGTATCATTTAAAATATTGCTGCGGTCCTTGCTATGGTGGATATGCCTTCCAGTACGGTTTAAGATCCTCTTCCTCTATGCTCGTGCACCTCACGGTGGCGTGGTTGGCTACAACCTTGTTCCGCCTCGATCGATATTCACCTCATACTCGAATTTCAACTTTCGCCATATTATTCTTAGAATCCTTAATCGCGAGGACAGCTTGCGACCTTCTCGGTACAGGGTTTCTACCTCTCGAACATGTACATCGGGCACTTCAATACAAGTTTATCCAATTGCTTCCTCTAACTATTGTTGTTTTTGGCGGCGTGCTTCATCTCTTTCCTTGATCATCCTGATCAAGCTCTTTCTTCATCGTGTCTCTTTCCTTTCCACTGCAATTTTAATTGTGGTGCGTTGTGCACGCCCCTCAATTACTTTGCGATCCCTTATTGAAACTCATGTAGTGTTTGAGTGGGGAGTGTGGCAGGTTCATGCTAATGCTTTCCCATTGTTTGGCATACTATCTATATTTGGCGATTTCACGTTGCATCGCTTCTCCTAATACTTGCAAAATTCTCAAACCAAATTGCATCTCTATTCGTAGTTTATGGCTTCATTGATTGACTATATGTTCTTGTGTTACGGATGGTTATTCCCGTGGTCTAGCTATTGTTGGAAGTGTCATGAACTCCCGATACCTTGTTGTACTTCTTCCCGGGAGTGTCTTGTAGTGTTCATCGATTTAGCTCCATTTATCCATTGTGACCTATTTAACTTTTCAATCTCATCGACGTCCCCATCGGTGAGGACCCACGGTGGTATTGCGCCTTTGATCCGTCTGCTTTGCTTCTTCGCTTGGGCTCATCGTAATTCTTGCGGGTACCTCTTTTGATAATAAATGGTGAATCTTCCAGACTCCACACCGTTGGGAGGTCCTAACCACCTTCGTCGATGTTCCTTCTCTATTCCTTCGGGTCTCTTTTTCTCGCGTCCTTTTACTCGTATCTTCGCTCATTATATTTTCCACTTGGACCCACATGTTGTGCGGTGTCCTTCTTTGTTGCAATGTCTTCGACGATGGAGTCATCCACTCTATTGACCATCCTTGTACTATATCAACAAAGTCCTCCTCGGTGACCAAATATGGCAAAGGATGCCATGTCTCGTTGAGTCCTTTCGTGCCTTTATGTAGACTGTGGAAAATCCACTTTGAAATACGAAATATTACGGTACTACTCATACAAGCTTGGAAACAATCCCAGGAACATGGTTTGACCACCATGTGTAGATCTATCTACATCAATACAAAAAATATTATATTCACCTTCTTCTTTTTTGTTGGCTTCAGTGATGGCTCGGTATCTTAGGTTACGGTCACGCAACTTCGCGATGTACTTCTAATTTTGGAATATCAATTTTTCATTGATCCTCATCATCTCTTCCACAACCACATTACGACCTCCGGCTTTCTGCTTCAACTACGCGGTTCAATCTGAGCTGCGTCCATGTTAGCGAAGATGTGTTTCTCAAAAACTTCTATAACTTTCTGCGAAAGGGTTGAATCTATGCATGGATAGTCATATTCAAACCTAAATGTTAATATGAATCCCCGAAAACCAAATAGTTCAAGTTTTAATTTCCATGTCGCAGTTCTTTCTGAGATACCAATTCATGAGGAATTGTTTCTAGTGTCTAGATAAACCCATGTACACTCTTGTTATAGAATCTATGTCCAAGTTGTGGTGCAATGAAGAATATGTTCACGAGGGTCAACCTTACCACTATTTTACTGCGTTGTGTCTACTAGCCCATCTGATCCACATTAGTCTTCATACTCTTCCCAACTTTATATACACTTTTTATGAGCACCCAAACCACCTAGCAAGGTGTAGACCCTCAAAAGCTACATCCAAAGCTTGCAGGCCCTTTGTTCTTCCGGGTATTTTTATTTTTCATATTCATAAATAAAAAGACTAACATCTCCTATTCCATCATAATAATGGTGAGTTCTTCTTACCTCTCGGGGTTATACAATGAAGTGATTCTATGATTCGCACATCATACGGTGGAAATCTCATGCAACCTTGTTATGCCAATTTTCCAACTCTTCCTTAAAAATCTGAAGTATAGGAGCTCATCATGTTCCCGACTTAATATACCATTTCATGCGATGGGATTAATCAATCTTCCTCCTTATATGTCATCTTGTAAATATTTTCAATATATTTGTTGCGGTACTCATCGCAAATAGGTTTTTTATAGCGCACTCCTTATGATGAGTCTAGAGGAACAATGACCCTCGGATCACCTTTTTTCGAACACCATCTTTCTCTTCTTCAAATTGATTATCGTATCATTATCAAAATCCAAATCCAATCCAAGCAACACAGATGGGGTTTTCTATCATCTACAATTTCAATTACCTCAAAAGTGCCCGCAATAACTCGCACTCCTTCAATGTCTACTACGAGATCGATAACCTTTCCATAGGGATGATCTTTTGTTGGTTGGTCATCCTCAACTAAATCGACAACCATTCAAACTTCGGTCTTCCATCCATTCCCAAGTTTTCTTAGGTAATACGTTGGCATCGGTCCGGGTTTAGGATTACGATCCATCTCATATTCCTCGATTTGTGAAGTTAGTCTCATTTCCCTTCATGTTCTCTTCTTATGTCGATGCAAATTGTTTACTACACGTTTCTTTCTTCACTTCGTACTTTCTTTACTAGCGTAGGAGTCTATCAACTCCCTGAAGTCCTTCAACAACCTTCTAAGATCTCAACAACTTCATGCGAGTTTGCAAGAATTAGGTTAAGATAGTTGGATCAAATTCCTTCACTCTAGTAACTACCTTGGCACTATATTTTCTTGGTATTAATTTATGTTGTGGTTGCGACTTGATGTTGAAGCTCCATGATCCATGAAGCTTCCCTTCACCTCCATGAATTTATCATTTTCCCTTTTGCATATTGAATCCAGGGGAATTTTTCGCGGTCTTTCTTACCCATGTATCTTCAATCGCTTCTTTCACCTGCTGCTTTATCATCACCGTAGCAACTCCACTTCTTGTTAGTATGTTGATGCACGAGTCATCTGCTCCTTGGTTTAGTGGTCATCATCTCACGATTTTGCATGGCATGTTGGTTTATTTTCTCTTTCATCTTCGCTATAAGTACTAGACATTCCTCTATCACATGATCAAAAGCTCTCAATGCCTACAAGTCATGGTAGGGTGCGAAAAATCCCTGCCAAGTGTCCTATATCTCCACACGGTTGTAGCAAATAATGCGGCCACGTCCTTGACCGGTGCCTCCTCCTCATCCTCATCCTAGACCTCGGAATCCTTCTTGACCGACATGTTGTCCTTGATCCTCATGCCCATGTCCTTCATCTTGCATTCTATAAGCATCTGCACGCATGCTCCATCATCAAATCATAGTCTTGTGGATCATCATGCTTTGCTGATTTTCAAAAAGTTGAAAAATAATTTCCTCGGTGTCTTTACATACTTACGTAGCAAATATCATTCTTTAGAGAAGCGTTGGCTGTAGTTATATATATTTCACACCACACACTGATCTTGGATGCAATGGATTAAGTGCTCCACTAGATAGATAATATTTAAACACAGGCATTGCTCCTTAGAATGACCTCATGCTTTACACTTTATACACTTCACTTTCTGTTCTAACGCCAAATCACGCTTCACCTTTCTTCGTATATTGCAGCTCCAAATGAAAACTTGCTAGCCCTGGCTCTAGATCCGTTGTACTCTACATGGGTATACGCTATTAGATAAACTTCCAACTTCATTGCAATTTCCATGGCTTCGACTTGTGTTGATACCTTTTGTTGTGTCAAAGGTAACACGATATGTAGCAACAACGCAACTATAAACCACTCCTTATGATACTCTTTCGGGAATGCTAAAGCACACTTTTCCCATTAACATTTTGAACCTTTTATCTAACTCCCAAACGGATTCATTTGTCGATTGTTTGATCTCCTTTAGCTTAGTAATACACTCGCAACCGAGATTTTGGTTTCTTCAATTCTAAAGTCAACGCTTTCTTTGTATCATCCCTGTGAAGCATGCTGATTAGTAAAAGAATATTTTATGTACCATGTCGACCCTCTTCTCAGCATCGTGAAACAGTTGCCTCTCTTTCTATATCTTCGTCGGTAATCGTCTTGCATTCCATTTGCGCCTCGGATACAAACCAAAATTCTTAAGGATCCTCCGATCCAAGTCCTCTAAAGATAGGTAGCTTGATCTTGTTGGCCATATTTCTCGTGGGGTTAGAGAGAGGAAGGGTGTGGGGGAACAATGGGAAGGGGGGATGGGGAGTAAGGGAGTAGAGGGATGGGGAAACCCAAAGATGCTATATGGTTATTCTCGACTCCTAAATTTAGCGCATCTTCTGGGTTGGGGAGGGGAATATCACGGAGTTGCGAGATTACTTACTTCTTGTTCGCTTTCAAACTCACCCAAAAAATGGATTGTAATTAGTCTCAATGAAGTTCTTATGTTCGCGATATACTCTATATCGCTTCCCACTTCATGGTGTTCCAATATTCGACTCATATTTACTTCTTCCTCCAAATATCAATATGATTGCATTCGTAGCACACCCCTTTTCACATAGAAAGCATCATTTTAATCCACAATTTCAAGGAATTTAGGTACCTACCTCATGGGACCCTTTAAAAATCTTCGCTTGGCTTCTCTGTAAGATACACTCGTGTCCTATTGAAAACTCATCGATAAATCCTCTGCATCTTGTCAAACCCGAAATCAACAACTCTTGAGATGTTGTTATCAATATCCCCTTGAGTCACTTTATCAATTCAAGGCTCCACATAGTAGGCTCGTCGTTCTTAAAACGCGGGTCCTTTTCTCCAATGCCGCCTCGATAACCATTCATGTACTTCATTAGAAAATTTCAGTGAAGAAAATCTCAGATGTTTTTGTAAAATGATACCTGCGCAACAAAGCTTCGGTAGACAACGACGGATTTTTTGTTTTCTTGGCTGTCAGAACTCTAGTTCCCTTGATCTACCTAATCTTGTATTTACTTCTTTGATGGATGCCACATCAACATGCCCCTCAAACAGGATCTTGAGTGAAATGGAACCATTTATTTAGCGGTTTGGGCTTTGGACCGAGAGTTCGGATTGTACTTTGCACACACAAACCCTCGGACACTATCACTTTCGGCAACGACCTACGGGAAGATCGTAGTCTCACCGGAGGTGGCTATGGGTGGTTGCGAACCAAGTTTCTACGGCCTTGAGGAGATGCGTGAGGTGAATTTACTTCTATTTTATGTACTAAACTAATCTTCTAACATGTATCTTACTCTGCGTTGTTTATTTTACTTACTTATCCGTCACATTTAGATAAACATAATTGGAATGAAAAATAAGATAATTTGCGCTACTATACTATTCAAGTACAATCAATACTTCGCATAATGACTAGAAAGTAAATCACGACACCTAAAACACACATATCATGGCTCAAATCTTCTTCTCCTTTATTATGATAGGTCTCTTGATACGTACAACTTCTGCGACTTTGCGCGACGCAACTACGAGTGGTTTGTGCACACGGCTACGGAATCTTCGAGGCCTCCACGTGCACATATTCCATGCCTTCTCTCTAGACCCAAAAAGACTAAAGACGGATAATCGAGTGTTTATGCTCATCAACTATCAATATTACTTACTTTGACTCAATATTACATCTCCTTATATAGAATTTACATCATACAAAACCATGGTCCACATACTATGGGTTGGACAAAACAATAGACTAATACCCGATACCCCGTTACAAAATGAGGGGCTTCAACCCACCCCAAAGCCCCTAGACACCACACAGTAGATCTAACTTTGTGATACCACGCACTCGCGCTCCCTTAAAAATGCGAGTCCTTTTCGACCAAAAATAGGACCAAGTTGGGTTGTGCCCAACAATTGGTATTTTTTGATTTTTTATTTTCCTCTTACTTTACTTTATCAATTAAATGTTTATTTTTTTATTTCATTTTATTAAAGATTAATTAGAAGTGGTAGGAATCACACAACTCAAATTATATTTTTTTATTCATTAAATAAAAATAATATAGAGTATTTTTTTCTTGGTTTGCTAGTTTGTGTGAGTCCTGCGGATATACGGCACAACTAACTAGTGGTTTGAGTAGTCTAGTGGCTTGAGTTGCCATGATCCGGTGGGCATGTAAGTCTATTAAAATAACCCCAAGGATTGCAGCTATTCTGCGCCAAAATAGCTCTTAGCATGGCTGGATTTTTTTCCATGGAGTTTTGAACCAATTAGATTTACACCATCAAGTGCCTTAACAAAACACCCTATCGTAGTCTTCTTTATGCGCCATGGGAAATAATAATGAGTATTTGTATTCTTATTCCTAGTTATCGAACCCTTACATTTTCATTAAGTTTTTCAAGGTTTTTAACTACTCACTCACATATATGGGAATTGTTTTTCCACACCCATGTGACAAGTTTATTATTTCCCATGGCGACATTTTCAATTCAACCAATAAAGCCATATGTACATGTTTAACGTTCTTGAAAAAAACATACGGTGAATTTTAGCTTGAAGTTATGAAATTTTGTGGTTAATGATACTTTAAGTTTGAAAAAACATACATTTGCAAACTACAATTTACGGTAATTACTCTTACTATGTTAATATCAATGTCATATGGCACAATCTAACTCATAATCGAAATGACCTTTTTCCCATGCATTTTCTTTTCTAGTCGATTTTCTAAAATTTGGAAGATATTTTTATTAATCACAAGTTTTAATTTTATTAAATTGCAAATTTCAATTTCCCGAGGGTTTTTCAAGTTTGTTGAATTCATTTATTCATTTTTAAACAAAAAATCACAATTTCCTCATAAAGTTCTATTCATGATTCTAAGGAAAAAGACCTTTTTATCTATTAGTTGTATTGCACCATTTTTAATTCTTCATTTTTTTTTAAATTAGTTTTTCTTTTTTGTCTCATATTTATTTCCAATATAAGAAAAGTGAGGTATATGCTTTAGGGATATTTATATTTTACATTATCTTTATTACATTTTTTTAATTATTTTAAGTCTGTATTGATCTTCTCAAAAGTTGAAATTTTAATTTCAAAAAAGAAAAAACAACATTTTTATTCAAAGATAAAATGGAAATTACACTCCCAATTTGCATACTAAAATGATGGATTGAATATTACATAGTAGATACATTTCATTTCCATCTCATTGAAATATAGTCATCGATGCTAACTTTTTTCCTTTGATGTTAGAATCAAAGGTTTGCTCAATCTTTAGTGTAGAACTTAATTTACTAACATTTAGATTTATTTTTTCATGAGGGTAAACCTAAGCTTAATTTTTTATTTTTTGTTTTTAATTTGGGATTTTCGAACAAATTATCTTTTAGTCACTATGTTTTCTTAAAGTCTAAGTTGAATAAACATGCTAACATGGGTAATAGTGTCTGAAATATTAATTAGTAAATAAAATCCCCAACAAACATATATACAAATTTCCATTCATGCTAATGCATATGCTTGTTATAGTATACATTTTTATGTTAAACCATTACAAATGTCTCGTACTATTGGGGATGAGATGAAAAACTCTATCATTGAGTTAGAAAAGCTATGATTGTTAGTTGGTGATCTCCCCCTATGATGTCTCAACTTCATGTGACATATGTATTCTTTGGTCATTTTTCACATGTTTCTTACCTCTAAATTAGCATTTTCAACAAAAGAAAACCAAAAGCAATGTTTTATTTGTTGAAAGTCTTAATTTCCTCTACAAGATGTGATATAAGTTGAAATCATTCAAAATAAAAAGTAATTTAGCTAAATATACCCAATTGAAAACAAAATAAAACTTGTGATATTTCTCTATAAATTTTTTAATATATTCAATTAAGATTTATGTTTTCACTAAGAACTTGTGGTTCTATTAGAATAAAAATATTTGAAACCGCTTTTGAAATCTATGGGGATCATTACTCTTTGAGGTCCATTATGGTATCTACACAAATAATATGTTATTTTAGGGCTGACATTGATGGTATCACAATATTTTACATAAGCATCATGGAATTAGCATTGGTGATGCGATAATATTTTACTTGTAGAATATGGAATCTGCTGAAAAAACTATTCTTTCATAATTGGAATTTTAGACATGAAAATATGTTGCTTGCAAGCTGCTAGAATCAACCATTTTCTATTTCACTAATTTGAATTCAAGGCATTTATCCTCCCGTTTAGTATTATAAATTGTTAAGGTAATTGAGAGCAAAGAAAGTGGGGGATAATAATTCCTACTATGACCACTTAAAGCTCTATTATCATGTGGGTATCCATATATTTCTTCTAAAAAACGCCCTTTGTTTGAATAAATTGGTTTTCATGAATTGATCTATCTTCATATCCAAGTAACCTCAATGTAATTGTAATTTCAGGAAAAAATTTTGGCCCACCCAAGTATAGTCATTTCACCATTGGATAATGTGATCCATTGGTATATTCGAGGGACAAGAAAGTTGGTAAGTTTTAATGTGTTAGAATTTGGAAGCATATATCACTTATAGCTTTCACTTTTTTAGATGACATGATAAGTTGTATTTAACCATATTTCTCATAATTGATTTCATATTATTAATTTTACATAAGTACCTTTGTTATTTTGTTTGACAAACTTTATACATTACGTTGGACACATTGGTCCTTTATCCTAAAAACTACACTATATTCTCTTTTATAGTATATCCACCCTCTATTCTCTTTATTGTCTCCTTCCCCATTGTCGGGGTTATGCTAGTTATTTTTTCCTAATAAACCATGAGATCATTATGTATAATTGGATAACATAAAAAAATTATTTTAATTTGAATATAATAGCATTAAAACAATTCAATTACTATATAGTTTAGTGATTTCAATATTAAAGAAACAATAACAAATTAAACACATTATATAAATTGAAAATATGTGATTAAATATACATTAAATATATAATATTTAAATTTAATGATATATGCTAACCCACATATATGATATACAATATTTCATACATAAATCCATATTTTTTACGTAAGATATACGGTCAATTATTGAGTAGTTGAAAGCTTGTACAAAATTGATAAGTTTAAAAATACTCAAAATTACACATATTAATATGACATGTTATAGTTGATTAGTCCCCGCTATAAGGTAGTAGGTACTATTGTAATCGATATGCCTTGGAATATGAGCCTATGTATAGAAAAAACACATGCCTAAACCCAAAAGTCTTGTTGTAAATGTTTTTAATTCATCTTTCCTTGGCCTATTAAACATTGAAAAAGGTTTTGTTAATGAATCAAATGTATTTAGGTATTATTTGGCCTCTTTCCAGGTGAGAGGACAAAACTTAGCGTTAAAATCTATATTGAAAATTTTTTGGCAGTAATATGATACTATTTACATCATGTAGCATTATTTAGTTAAAAATAATTTTTTTATCGTGCATGTGGTTATTGGCGCTCCTAACTCACGATTACACGCAACTACCTAAATGAAATGTATTGATATTGGTAGTTGTGTCCAACATACATTTGTTCCTAATTAATTTTATTGCTGGGTTTGAATTTCCTGATTTCATTTTATAGTGATCCTCCATATTTCACGGTACCTTCGATGGAATGAACCTTCCTACCGGTTGTTTAATTAGTCGGCCGGGCTAAAAAATTCTAGCTCACGGAGACAAAGGCTTTCGGTAGTAATAATTTCTCGACCTTCCATCGGTTTGGTTTTCGAATAGATTTGGACCCGTGAGGGGATCAAGATCCACAGAATCCTCGTTGTTTTTCATGATCGATATCAATATCCGAACACTAGCCTTCAATCCTTTCACATTAATCTCGACGCCTTTCTCACCTTAGCCACTTCCATTCAATTTTAATTTCAATGATCTAGAATTCAAAAATAGCAATTTCACGATGACCTAAGAAGCACACAGCCACTAGTAGCTAAAGGAGCTAAACTACTAGTTCCAGGTCCAACAACTAAAGTATATGGTTATGCTCATGAAGTAGTACATGGAATATCCTAGTTGTGGTTTAATTTGTTGACAAGGAGTTGGAATCTTGTTTAAAGCAACTCTTATTAAATATTTTTAATGAATTTGAGGGGAATAAATAAATATAGGGCTTTTGTCTATTCTCGGTGGATAGGTATGTTGGCATGAAATCTCATAAATAATCATGTTGCTATGATCACTCTCAAGGTGAAGTAGAGGACCTTATAAGAGATGCTAGTGTGGAGGAGGAGCATTCTTACATACACTGAGAAGCCGCCAAGAAGATTTATGAGCCTATATTCTAGCATGTCACAAAGTGCTTTAGGTAAGTTTATTCTATTTTAGTTTTATTTGTCTTGGGTTTCAAGCCCATTTCATTAGAACATTGTAACACCCTCCTCTCACATTTACCTAATTTAACCAACCCATTGGGGTAGACATGTGACGAAGAGGAAATATGATATTATTCAACCTCCTAGATCACCTTACGGAAGTGGAGATAGACAAACCAAAACCTTATTGACTTCCCTCGGTGCATAGAGACCCCCAAGAGGCTAAACCACCCTTCTAAGTGCCCAAACCCCGAGCTAACTCATCGAGCTCCCATGTTGTATGCACAAGCCTTCATCTATGCAGCTGAAAGCCTCCCAGGTCACGTGCATAAAGCCTCTGGGAGTGAATATGGTCTCAAATTCACATTTTTGTACCCGCTACTATGAAATGTGTGCTACCTTTTAAGTTCTAGACTCCAGTCACTTCCCAAAACTTCATGAAACTTTCCAAAACAATGAATGACATAAAGACAAATCCTTTCCATAAAAAACATATACAGAACTTAACCTAGTGAGGGCCTAATCATGATAAACATTCCATTAAACACATCCTGAACATGTAATATACAAGTCATAATTACATATCCGAACATAGGGATCTCATACTTATCCGGGAATGCGTTAAGAAGGTATAAGGCCCTCACACTAGTTGCATTATGATCTATTAGGTCTCACATTCATTAACCATTCATTTACTAATCAAAAACATGATCATATCAATAACTAAATTTTTCCATAAAACCATGCTTATAACCAACATATAACCATAATACTAACAATGATATAACAACCATCAAAGCCACATAATAAAAAGTATTAAAACTCAAGAAATACAAGAGGAAAAGATCTTTTATTAACATATGAAAATTCCAACTAATTCGGGGGACTTCCATGACCACCCGACCATAGATTAAGCTGAACCAAATATTTCTTTCATCCAATCACTCTCGTGCCATATTCCAAGCATGAATGTCGGACTCACAACAAAAACCAACCAAGGCTTCCTCGAGGTGTGTATCCTGCCATTATCACGATCGAGGATTCCTAGGCCCGAAACCCTCATCGATACAACCAATATTTTACGTGTATCCCGTCATTACCCGGGTCAAGGGATTCCTAGGGAAAAAAATAAACATACACTACCAGGGTTTACCGCAATCCTTCCATTACCATTAAAGGGATCACTAGGCCTAAAAAGGCATAGATTCCTTCATATTTCTTCTAATACCTTGACGAAATTTTGCGTCTCCGCCCTAGTATTTACCGTTTATCCCTCCATTAACAATTAATGGATTCCTAAGCCCTTGCGAATTTTCTTGAGACCACCTCACACAATTCCAAAACCATCCGTAATCCAACTCAACCAAATAAAACAATCGCATCACACCATGGCTATCCGGAAATGGCAAGGCAAGGCTAAAACCATCATCCCACCTAGAAATATCCATGCTAATGACATCAAGAGAACCAAATGCACACATGCATATGCCATGCATGCCAAAAATAACAAGGAAATCATACACGCAACTCGAGTACCTAAGTAATCCCCTTGTAGTTGCTTGATCCAACTCTTCATTGCTTGATCTTTTCCTCCCTTTACTTTCTTGTACTTCATTTTAATTCTTTATTCAATGCTAGAGGGCTCCAAGAATTCTCTAAGTGTGCAAGAAAACAGAGAGATGAGATGCAAAAATGAACTCAAAAAAGGTTTTTGAACTAATCCTCGGTAGTATTTTTATGAATGAGGCCTCTATTTTCTTCAATTTCTATTATTTTCCTTCAATTTCCTCCTCACATCAACTTTGTGACCCTTCACCTTCCTTTTATCCTATTCCCATAAATAAAATGCCAATTAATGCCTCTTTGCCTTTTCAAATCCTTTTCCAATGCCTTTTTGGCAATTTCCTTAGCCATAATAAACCCAATGAACACCCTCTAGGATTTTTTTTCCCAACATTCGGCTTGGAATACGTGTCCAATGACCTTGGTCTTATTTTTTCCATGATAACTTCATTTGCTACAGATTTTTAACCATGGTTGCTTTACAGATCCTCCCCTTGGGGAACACCATCCTTTGGTGTTAAATGACACCTATAACTAGCAAGACCGCTAGAAACCAAAACATACTACCCATGGAGATTTGTAACCAGCTCGATGCGATATTTACAATGGTGTAACCTCGCAGAAAAAGAGAAACCAACATTACAACATGACAACCATACAGCTTATGGAGCTTTGATACGTAACACAACTTTAAAATGGAGGTATTTAAATCATACATATGCATATATAGACAAAAACCAAAACACAACACCAAAACATATACCAAAAGACATCCAAGCTCAACAACTAATGGAGAAAGATACATAACACCGCATCTAATTAGCCATCTCCCATGTAGTTTCATCAAGCCCAAAGTGATTAGCTGCACTTTAACTTGCTCAATTGCTCAATTTCATAGCATGAGCATATTTAGCTACAAAATGAGCTGAGGTTAGTCCGTGGAATTC
Organism: Pinus albicaulis; assembly: GCA_034641835.2. Classification (NCBI taxonomy): domain Eukaryota; kingdom Viridiplantae; phylum Streptophyta; class Pinopsida; order Pinales; family Pinaceae; genus Pinus; species Pinus albicaulis. The sequence continues at coordinate 107,457 of JAXQQM020076463.1, forward strand.
TCCTTATAGCTTCACCTATAATACGGAATCGAATCAATCACATGATCAACATCCTTTACATATCTTTTAGGCAGATGAAACATGGAAAACATCATGGATTTTTGTTGTTAGAGGCAATGCAAGTCTATAAGACACTAGTCCAATCCTCTCAAGGATCTCAAAAGGCCCACAATATCAAGGTTCCAACTTCACACATGACCCAATAATCAAGTGATATTTCTTGAGCTTGATGCTCAAGTAAAAAGTTTTCTCCAACCTAAAACTCCTTAAATAACTTGTGTTCATATGCTATCTCTTATGCTTGTCTTCATGCTACATTTAAATTCTTCTTTAGAACTTGCATTTCATATTCCATCTCCGCCAACATGTTCAATCCAATCAACACCATGTTCATTGGATCCTCATCCCGATAGGAGTGTTCCAAATTTTCCCATACAATGCCTCAAAGCTGTCCCACCCTCGGTGACTCTCGATACCTATTTTTGTAAGAAAACACCACCAATGGAAGGTACTCTTCATGCTTTTGATGCTTATGCATAACATAAACTCTCAACATGTCCTCTAAAATCCCGTTGACCCTATCCGTCTTCCATATTTACGTGGATGATAAGTTGTCTAGAGGCTAGCTTTGTACCCAAACCTACAAATAACTCTTTCCAAAACATGGAAGTGAAATTAGCATCTTTGTCCGACACAATATTCTTTGGAACACCATGCAACCTCACTATGTCTACTGATCAATACTGTGTTACTCACTTATTGAATAAGTATTGTTTGTCAATTTAATTTGTCTTAAATTGATTACTTAAATTATCGATCGGAATTGGTAAAATTGTGAAGTGCAAGTGCACTATATGTGCTAGAAGCCTCTTTTAATTCAATTTATTGGTGTGATGATTGAACTTGTAGAGATTGCTTCTAAGGATGTTTTTATTCTTATGTTCCTAATGAAATAAATTTAAATTACAACTAAGCTATAAAAATGAACATGCTTTCTATTTTGCAAAAACTAAAGAAAACCTTCTCTATCTTATGAAGGAATCTCAACTAATTTGTTAGTTTCTAAAAATTCTAACAGTCTAGTGTATGAAGATAAAATAAAATTCTAGAAAATGGAATTTATACATTTTTATGTTTTTGAAATGAAATTCTATGGAAATGAAACTTGTAAAGAAATAAACAAATCACCATTACTCTAAAAAAAAAAATTCTTGAACTGAAAAAAGAAGTCACTCATATACTGAAAGGAAATCACTCAATCACTACTGCTTGTAAATAAATCACTCATGCTTTTTGAAGTAAACCACACATGAACTTTTGAAACTATTTTAAAATAAATCATTTTTGTTCTTTGAAAGCTCTGCAGTTTGATAATTTGAAAAGGAAGATTAATGAAATTATGATAAAGGAAGAATATGGAAACATCTACTTCAAATGGAAAAATGGAATTCTATAAACAACTACACCAAATGACAATTTGGAATTCTGAAAATAACTACATCAAATGATAAAATGAAAGCATGAAAACAACTACATTAAAAACATAAAATGCAGAACCTTCACTGTTTGCAGGGGCCCTCCACAAACATGTGGTATCGAATCTTCACACAAACAATTAGCTATGCATCAAATCTTCAAGGCATGTATTCATTAAAAAGGATGTAAAACAGATTTTTAACAATTCACTGTATGCTTCAGAAAATTAACCTCCCCTCTTTGTTTCAATGGAGTGTTTATATAATGGTTACAATGTAACTTCATGGAGATTCATATGGCTAAAGAACAAAACTGAATCAAAACCTAGTTTCCACCAATTTGATGAAGCACAGTCTATTCCAACCTCTGTTTGCTTAACTAGGCGTTTATTGACACATGGGCACAATGTTTTCTCACGCAACAACAAAATAGGGCTCCAAAGAATCTGAAATATCTCCCAAATGGAAATGAATTCGGGAAACCTGCTCAAGAAGAACTTAATTGGGCTCATGTTGGACAAAACCCATGTTTTTTTTTTGTGAGATTCATTTTTCTTTTCTCAGAAAACACGTTTGAAATTGACAGGTCAAAACTGTTGTGATTTTCCCTTGATCTTTTCCTGGAGTTCCACATGTGAGAGCTGGGTGGAATTTGACCAACAAAAATCCATATCGGAGCTTCTCAAAAAATTTTACATGTGTCGGATTTCATTCTAGAGTGATGCTACTACCTTAAACATGGAGACAATTGCAGAAACTTTAGAAACTTGAACTGTCAAACTATCATTAGTAAAACCATGCATAATTCTCTTTAATTCATTAAAAATAATAGAAATAATAATAATAAACCATGTATGCAGAAATTTGGTGCGTTTATGAAGAAATATGGTTAAAAATTATGACAATGGGTGGATGGAATGATGCGAAAATGGATGGTTTCATCAATAAAATTATGACAAATTGAATGCCCAAAATTCTCCCACACCGGAGATTTTGCATGTCATCATGAAAAAAAAACATTTCAAAGTTATAAAATCCAACCGGTTCCTTGTGTTCCTTTATTCTGTCATTTCAACTAAATCCTTGACCAAAGCTCCAAGAGAGAAATATTGACACTCTATCTCAATAAGATGCACTTTTCTCTCTTTTTTTTCAAGATTACTAATCTGGTAGCATAACTTTTTGTTTCTACACTTTATTTTGGCGTCATTAGAGTAAGAAAGAATAGTTACCCATCCTTCTTTGAAATTCAAACAACTTTAAGTCTTCACATACCAGGTTGCTCATGGATGCTATAGAAGTAGAAGTGATACCTGTTGATTTGTTCTTTTCTTAATAAAAACAACCCTTCATTATTTATTATATGCAACTTGTGTGAAAAGAAAGGATGCCCACATAGTAGCATATCCAAGTACTTGTCACTATTTTAATTTTCCTCAAATTGTTCAAGCCTTGGTAGAATACCATATTGTGAAGAACACATCAAGACTTTTACTCCATCTATAGAATGTGCTTTCCATCCTTGTGAAATTAATCCCATTAGTATGGCTGTAAATGATCATAGATTGCAGCCAATAATGATTGTCTTCTTATCATCCATGCATAGCAACCAATCACATTTCAACAATGTTATCAAATAGTTTCTTCAAAAACTCACAAACTAATGAATGAAGAAGACTTCCCAATCTGAAGCTTACAAGATGAGTTGCACGTAACATAAAATAAGAGTAGTTGTTGAGGGTTATACAACTTATCAAAGCCTAAAATATGCTTCAAAGTGATTTCAAGAGTGTCTGAACAAAGCCTTGTTGCAATCTTCTTCTTCTGGCTTTGTACTCATCATTTCTTGGCTTCCATTAAAAATCTGAAGATGAGCAATATGACACATAGTTTAAGTGCTCCATGTACTTTTTGATCATGTGCTACAAACATGCACCATGAAGTATGTTTTTTCTATTTGTAAAATAATTCTTTTTCTCAAGAACATCATGATTATGGACCATTAATGAAAACATGGATTAACAAGAAGAGAAAGTTTAAACAAGAGAGTGGTGAAAGCATGGAAGAACATCATTACGACCCTGGAAAACAACTAGATGATTTCATGGGTGGCATGAATTTGTTGATAAAGAATCAATTATAACTTGTGGGATTGGTTGTTAAAAGGTATGGCGAAACATAATGGGAGAAAAAATGCAACTACATGTTTACAATAGCTTTTCATCAAAATTTCTAGAATTTTTAACAAATTAAAAAGTTTAAGGCTAGTTTTACCTCTAGTTTACATTTTGGAATTGGGGAAGAGAACAAAATTTGATGGTTGATTTGGTGTTGATTTGGATGATGCGTTGACCTCCACTTTGACCTTTCTCCACAAAATGTATATTTTTCTTGTAGCAGATTCGTTTTTCCAATTTCTCTCAAATGGTAAAACAGATTCTCCTGAAATTTTCCAAGGTTGTTACTATTAATATTATGCATCTTCCCACAAAACATCTCTGCCAATGGGTGTACGGATCTCGAGAAAAATGAGAAATGGTTGTAGGTGAAAGTGGTCAATTTCTTGCAAACTACACACTGGCATTTTCAGAAATTTTGATTGTTCCTTTACCCTACCTCAATTCCTTTACCATAAAAATTTCAGGCCCAATGGATGCATGGTTTGCAAGTTATGATCAAATCAATTTCTGTCATGTTTCACCTTTCACATTGCCAAATGTTACAACAAAAACATATGTTGCGAACTCATTTTAAGGCCAAATTGAGTGATTCAAAAGGGAAACTGTGTATTTTTACCTTTTCTACTGCTACATACCTTCATAATCCCATTTTGATGAAGAAAATATGCTATTGTGCAAACATACTGAAATCTAGCCTAATCTTTCCACAATGGTGAAAAATGAAAATCTGCTTTAAAAACTCGCTGAAAATTCCTAGAAAATTACATTTTTTCTTTAATTTTGTCCATGTATTACTCAATTTTCTATATTCTGAGAAAAACTAGAAGCTCAAAAAAAAATTATTTCTGCTCCAATCTCTTGCAATATTTGTGCCAAAAATGCCTCTAGAACAAGCTGCTTCAACAAAAACAGGTTGTCACAGCAATAGCTGCAGAAAATGCAACTTTTCGTAGTTGTTGCAAAAAATGTCAAGTTTTGCAGAAAATTGTTTTCTCCAAGTTTGAACTGCTGGTTTAGATTATGTACTACATGTTGAAGTAGAAACCATGTATAATGCATATTGACTGAAATAAGAGCAAATTTATTGTTTTTCTTGAAAATGAAATGAATGAAAAAAGTGTAATGGTGTTGTTGAATGAAAAAAAGATGAACATGTTGCTACAAGTAACGAATAAAATGTACTACTGCAAGTTTTTGTTGATTCCATAAAACCATTAGTCTTCATCGAAGCCAAAATTCATGGTACAATTTCTGCCATGCAAATGAATGTGTTGAAGTCGAGCATTGGAAGAAATCATTGGATTACCGATCAGTGATGAACATCTTTAACCAATGCGAGACAACTCATCGATGATGTAAATGAGTATCAAGGTACCTGAGTGAATATTTGACAGGGACGAATGAATCAAGAGACATTGTTGTATTCCCATTTTTGTCAAAAAGCAGGCTTGCCATTGATGTATGCAAGTTCCAAGGCACTCCAAATAATCTCTGATCTTGATCTTGGATAAGGTGTTGAGGTCAATGGGACAAGATCTGTTGGAAGGTGAACCTTAAGGAATTCCACATCATATAAATCGAGCATAGAACCATAATAAAATATTGAAGCCATCATGAAATTTCATAACTTATTGTGAACTTTTCTCGCTAGTTTCCTGGTTTTCAAGAAAAACTCATGTCCAATTGCACCAGCAAGTTGGTTTTCACAATATGAATTATTTTTCTCTTTACTATTTTTTTTTTTATGTCCTACTCTACTTGAAAAAAGAAATATCGTTCAAGTATATGAATACTTCTCATGGAACCATGTGTGTAACAAGATGATATATAATCTCATATGCAGGTTTGAAATATACTCTTTGATATGTACCAGTATCTGAGAGACCAACTGCCTTGATTGAGATGATGTCAGAAAATAATGAAGGATTGAGTATTGGGATCCAATGACTGTCTTGAACCAAGATTCAATGTTATCTTGTCTTCCTTGGATTCTTGTTATCATGCCATGCAAGTTTTCAGAGATGTTATCTCCATTCACATAATTTGGTGATAGACATGCAAGAAAATTTTCAATCTCAGGTTCCAAAAACTACTCTTTATCGACAAGTATTCATGATTCTTGGAGATTATCTGAATCTTCTTCTCATGGTTGTTGTTCTTCAATGACAGTTGGTAAATCATTTTTCAATACCTCAACATTATAAGGGAATTGCGATGTTTTATTGTTTGGGATCTGAAATGGTTTTGCAGGTAGTGCATTGGGAACGTATCTTTGGGGTTCTTGTGTGGATGGTAATGGGAAAGGTTGAATTGAGGTCAACTGAGGGTGAAGTTGATGTTGCGGTGGAGGTGAATGGTATGGATAGCACTAAGATCGTTATTGAGGATAGTGAGGAAAATATTGAGGATACAATGGATTTCTTCTGTAAGAATCTTGCTAAAATTTTTGCCAAGATTGGTTTTGAGGTTGGGATTGAGATGGCCAAGGTTTCCAAGGTTGGTTTTGAGGTTTGGATTGAGATGTCCAAGGTTTCCAAGGCAGGGGTGTTTCCCAATTACTTTGAGTTTGTTGTGCATAACCTTGAAATTGAGAATTGAGATCTTGCATCATACCAGGTTGATGAGGTTGTTCTGGTCTTCTTGGAGCTACATAACAAGATTGTTCCAGTGTTTGATTTGCTTCCTGGTAAAATTCCTTTAACCCTGCTAATGATTTACAATCTTTAGTAGTATTTGATACTGCATACATGTCACAAATTTTAATGTTATCAAGTGGAAATTCATGAAAAACATGTTTCTTTATACATTTAGGGAAAAATATAAATGAAAAAAAAACATCTCAACTTTTTTCTTTTTTTGCATTCTTAGCATATCAATTTGCTCATTTAAATTACCAAGAATGTCTAGAAAATTTTTAAGTTCAGCTTGACTTACCAATCCTGATGTCGACTTACTTACTCTTGCCATAATTGGATCTTGAGGGGATCTTCCATACTTTGTTTTTCCTCTTGATATGTTCTTGCACAGTTCACAATTCTCTTGAAATGAAAATTGAGAGGCATCTCCTCTCCCCACCAGGTTAAGAATATCAATCCATTCATCCCTTATAGCATTTAGTAGGATATTTTTTAATGTGTATGACCCTAAATTATGCAATTTATATCTTTTGACATTATAAGTAAATATCTCCACTAAATATTCTAGGATTTCATCATATTTTTGGTTCATCTTAAAGATTCTTTTCTAAGGTCATGGTGTATGCAATAATCTTTATATTTTTCTAAAAATACTCTTTTCATATCATCCCATGTCCTTATAGAATTTGTTCCTAAATTCATGAACCATCTAAGAGCTGTATCCTTCAATGTTGCTGGAAACAAATTCAATTTTTGAATGTGTAATGAGTAGCCATAAGATCTACAAATTATTTCAAATTCAAAAAGAAAGGTTTATGGGTCTTTTGATCTCATACCTTTGAATTTAGGAAGTGCATATGGAGGGATGCTCTTCATATGACCATTGACTTCAATTTCTTGAATGGGAAATCCAAAAGGATCTTCCTCATTTTCATTATCTTCATCCATTTCTTCAACCTCCTTTGTCACATCTTCTTCTACTTGCAAAAATAATAATTCATGTTGTGGATGTGTGGCTCTTACTGCACCACCTGATATAGTGGTTTTGGTAGGTAATTGAAGTTTTTTTTTTGTTTTTTTTATTATTTTTTAATTATTTTTTTAATGAAAAGAAAAAGGCTCCTATTTTCACTTCCCTGGAAATGGTGCCAAAATGTCTGGTCAAGAAAATTGTCTTAGGTTAATTACATAAATTATCGACTGGAGCTGGTAAACTTGTGAGTTGAAAGTGCACTATATGTGCTAGAAGCCTCTTTTAATTCAGTTTATGGTGTGATGATTGAATTTGTAGATATTGCTTCTAAAGATGTTTTTATTGTTATGTTCATAATGAAAATTTTTCAGTTACAACTAAGTTCTAAAAGTCAACATGCTTTCTATTCTGCAAAAATTGAAGCAAACCTTCTCTATCTTATGAAGAAATCCTAACTAATTTGTTAGTTTTTAAAAACTATAACAGTCTATTGTACGAAGATAAAATCAAATTATAGAAAAGGGAATTTATACATTTTTATATTTTTGAAATCAAATCCTATGGAAATGAAACCTGTAAAGAAATAAACAAGTTACCATTTCTCTGAAAAGAAATCACTCTTGAACTGAAAAAGCACTCACTCATATACTGAAAGGAAATGACTCAATCACTAGTGCTTGTAAATAAATCACTCATGCTTTTTGAAGTAAACCACACATGAACTTGTGAAACTATTTTAAAATAAATTATTGTTTTTCTTTGAAAGTAAAACTATGAATCACCATGGAATTTGATAATTTTAAAAGGAAGATTAATGAAACTATGATAAAGTAAAACTATGGAAACATCTACTTCGAATGGGAAAATGGAATTCTCGAAACAACTACAGCAAATGACAAATTATAATTTTGAAAATAGCTACATCAAACGATAAAACGAAAGCATGAAAAGAATTACATTAAAAACATAAAATGAAGAACCTTCATTGTTTGCAGGGGCCCTCCACAAACAGGTGGTATCAAAGCTTCACACAAACAGTCAGCTATGCATCAAATCTTCAAGGAAATTCTTCATTAAAAAGGATGTAAAAGAGAGTTTTAACAATTCAATGTATTCTTCAGAAAATTAACCTCCTCTCTTCGTTTCAATAGAGTGTTTATATAGAGGTTACAATGTAACTTCATGGAGATTAATATGGCTAAATATCATGACTGAATGGACACCTAGTTGCCACGAAATTAATGAAGCACTCTCCATTCCAACCTCTGTTTGATTAACTAGGCGTTTATTGACACATGGGCGCAATGTTTGCTCACGCAATTGTAAAATAGGGCTCCAAAGAACCCATAATATCTCCCAAATGGTAATGAAATCGAGAAAACTACTCAGGAATAACTTAATTGGGCCTGTGCTAAACAAAACCCATGTTTTTTTGCGATATTCACTTTTGTTTTCTCAGAAAATGCATTTGAAGTTGACTAGTCAAAACTGTTGTGATTTTCCCTTGATCTTTGCCTGAAGGTCCGCATGTGCAAGCTGGGTGGAATTTGGCAAAAAACAATCCATATTGGAGCTTCTAAATTTTTTTTCTATGTGTCGTATTTCATTCTAGAGTGGTGTTACTACCTTAACCATGGAGAAAGTTGTGGAAACTGTAGAAACTTGAACTGTCAAACTATCATTAGTAAAACCATGCATAATTCTCTTTAACTCATTAAAATAATAGAAATAATAATAATAAACCATGTAAACATGTATGCGGAAATTTGTTGCATTTATGAAGAAATATGGTTAAATATGATGACAATGGGTGAATGGAATGATGCGAAAATGGATGGTTTCATCAACAAAATTATGACAAATTGAAGGCCCAACATTCCCCCACACCGAAGATTTTTCATGTCTCCATGCAAACAAAGCATTGTAAAGTTTCATAATCCAACCCCTTCCTTGTGTTTCTTTATTATGACATTTCAACTAAATCCTTGACCAAAGCTCCAAGGGAGAAATATTGATCCTCTATCTCAATAAGATACACTTTTCTCTCTCTTTTTTTCAAGATTACTAATATGGTAGCATAAATCTTTGTTTCTAAACTTGATTTTTGTGTCATTAGAGTAAGAAAGAAGAGTTACCCATCCTCCTTTGAAAGTCAAATAACTTGAAGTCTTCACATACGAGGCTACTCATGGATGCTATAGAGGTAGAAGTGATACCTACTAATTTGTTATTTTCTTAATAAAACAACCTTTCATTATTTATTATATGCAACTTGTGTGAAAATAAAGGATGCCCACATAGTATCATATCCAAGTACATGTCACTATTTTAATTGTGCTCAAATTGTTCAAGCCTTGGTAGAATACCATATTGTGAAGAACACATAAAGACTTTTACTCCATCTATAGAATATGCTTTCCATCCTTGTGAAGTTCATCCCATTAGTATAGCTGGAAATTATCATAGATTGCAGCCCATAATGATTGTCTTCTTATCATCCATGCATAGCAACCAATCATATTTCAACAATGTTATCAACGGTTTTATTAAGAACTGCATAAACCTGCTTCATTGATTGTAGTTAAAAAAATGAGAGGGGGGTGAATCAGTTCAATACATACATGATCTTTTTAAATTTTCATCAGCTTATTTACAACTTACTTTTGTATTCAACTTTAGTATATGAACAGTCTTAATATGTTGCAACAAGTATTAAATTAATGTGACATTAAACTTAATATGAGAGTAGTAAACATTAAGCAGATTTGATAAATCATCTCAGCACACAGGAAACACAGATAGAGACAACAGATATAAGTGGAAATACATAAAGGGAGAAAACCACATATTATTATTGTTGTGATGCAAAGGCAAGCTCCAAATCCCTCTCACCACTATTTTTCCGTAGGCACCAACCAACAGGAGGCTCCAACCTCAATTCTGCAAGCTACAACTTGCAAGGAAGCTCCAACTCCCTTCAATTTTTCTGCAGGCACCGACCTACACGAGGCTCCAACCTCGGTCGGCTACAACTGACAGGCTATCAAGCTTCAACTTGATAGGGAAGCTCTAAATTCCTCAATTTATCACAAATTTTTTTTTGTTGATTTACCTCAGATATCAGCTATGTTCTGTAGCATCTCTTTCTGCTCCTCTCTTCCTTATCTTCTCTGCCTCAATCTTCTATACTTTTCATTCTCTATTCTTACTCTCTCTCCTATTTTTACTTATGCATATCAAATTATATATAGAGTTCCTCACATGACTGTTTGTATTCCACAAGGAATTTTGAGTGACCAACCATGACTCTTTGACTTCTGCCTTCTCAATTCTTTATCGAACTTATTAAACATATAAAAATATGTACAAATTACAGTGGGAGTTTTTCTTTTCCTTAGGATACTTGCCTTTGCATCACACACAATATAAGAAAAAAATTTTACATTTTCAGTTACACATTTCAACACCACTCAGCTCCTTTTCTGAACTTTGGCTTTACTGGATTTGTCTTTTCTGCTGCTGTTGAGTGATTGTTCTGTATACTTTGGTTTACTGCAATTGTGTGCACCTGTGCATGTATACCTGTTAAACCTACAATCTCTGTTTACCTCTGTCAGACCTATATTTCCTCTCTCTCTATGCATATAAAATGCATTCAGCAAATTTGTACTCAATACAACTGTCGATCTGGGCAATTTCAATACTCTATTTTCTCCTTGAAGAATCTATGGCCTAAACCATAGTTGAATCAACTCGGACCAATATATTTAGAATTGGTTAAATGACCAGGTTTCCATACATCATATATATGGTGAATTTTTCCTTAACTCTCCTTGTATTAAAAAGGTTGACCTTGCATTCTAACCTTCAACACTTCTTTTAGTCCGCACTCTGGTTACAATTTATGAGCTCGACCATGGCAAATATTACTAACTTAACTCGATCTAAACTTTATATCTTAATCTACGACTTGGGATCTTATATTCAACTCTGTATGGTTTAAAAAATAAACCTCAATGCTCCAGGCATACGCGAGGCAACCTTTGAGTAGACCCACTTTATTAAATTAAATCACAAAATTACATTGGATTCACGGAGCTTAATTAAATTGACTTTCGCTCTCCATTTTTTTCACCTTGCAACTTCATTCATACAAATAACCCGACATCCATAAATATTTACTGCCCAATATATACGATTAACCTTTGCCAATGTAACTGAATTAAACACCTCGATTAATTCCACAACCTTAGTTTTACAGTCCCGATCATCATAATTTGAGCTGGGGCCCAGCGCCAACGACCTTCCACATCGGAACGCTGACGACACAGTGCATCACTTTGTTGATCCAATAGATATCTCTCGGTGGAGATGCGCAAACGATAACGCGCGATGGCGCGCAATGGAGGCGGTTTTCCCCGAGCCCTTGGAGCCACGTGTCGGCCAACCTGTGGAATCGCTCTGAAATCTGAATTACCACTTATTCGCAGCGGGTTGCAGATCAACCGCTTTAAGGTTTCAAAATGCTCACTATTCCTCCTTCGGGTGGTTCCGCTCATGGCTCGTTCTACTTCCTCAATACACCATTTCCCCACTAATCCCCACTTGTATTTCTTTTTCTCACTGTTTCTACAACCTCCATCTTTCGACCTAAATCCTCCTTCCCAGAGATCGTCCCCGATTCTTGTTGCGATATCACTATTCCCTGCTATCCATTCGTCCATCTTCGACTCATAACAACTCAAGGTCTAGTACAATTTTACTTTTGAACCACGATACCGAAATGCTTCTATAGGTATGGTTAAGTACAACAAATGAGATTCGGTGAACATCAATTTATTCCAATTTCACAGAGTATCACACGCTCATAATTTCCACATAACTCCTATCTACACATAACTCCATCACCGAGGTTCGTATTGGTCACAAGGATTCATCAGGAATATATTTACACAGGGTTAAATCGACAAGGCACAAATATACTCGATTTACACAATCGATTGACCCTTCTCCTCTATTTTACCGTCCTATGCACCAGTGTATTTTCTGCTGTGTCCGTGTTCTTGATGCTGCTCGCCTTTTTTGGCCTCCTCTGCCTCTTGACCGATAAGCTTGGTGTGTTCTCCTTGTCATCTCCTTTGCCATCGTCGACAAAATTTGGGCCGCCCCTTTGGCAAATATAAACATATTTTCCGTTTTCTTTTACAACCTCTTCCTTCTCGTTGTTATTCTTCTCCCTTTGACATCAATGTCAAGGGTTGTACATTTATTAGTGTAGACTTTATCTTTGATTCCGTATTTATCCTTTTTCAACATTTCGTACTTTCCTCTCTCCGAGATCTTCCGACTTTGTACCCCGTCGTCTGCCACGTATCAACGCAAAGGTCATCGACGCTTAGCCTTTTCATTGACCTTTATGCTGGATGTATTTTTTCCATAACTTGATCTCAGGATCAGCTTCATGCTTTCCTTGTTGGCCGATCGTTCCGGAATGATATTTTCATTGCCACCCTAAAATCGTGCTTTCTTTACCGAGAGCAGTATCTACAGAGAAAATTTCAGTTTATCTCTCAAATATTCAAATGGCTCTCTAGCAAGAGGTTTTGCAATTTATCATTGTATGTTCTTTTGTTGGTACATATTCCAGCTTAACTATCTTCTAAGCCACTTGTTCTCAGAGAAAATGATACTTAATTGGGATATGTTTGGTTTTTGAGTGAAGTATAGGATTTTTAGATATACTTATAGCACTTGTATTATCACATTTTATTGAGATAGGTTCATCAGTGCTCACCTTCATGTCTTGGAGGGTTTGCGTCATCCACATGACTTGTGTACAACATGCTGTTGCTGCTATATATTCCGCTTCTGCTGTAGAGAGAGAGATAGATGTTTTTTTCTTGCTTAACCATGCCACCAGAATTTCTCCTAAATAGAATGCACCTCCACTTGTATTTTTCCTGTCATCCACACAGCTGGCCCAATCTGCATCTGTGTATGCTGTCAAAGTGAAGTTTTTTCCTTTAGGATACCAAAGCCCATATAGTGTTGTTCCTTGTAGATATCTGAATATTCTTTTTACTGCAAGAAGGTGATTTTGTTTAGGTGCTGCTTGATATCTCGGCACTAGTCCTATTGCTAGCATGATGTATGGTCTTGATGCTGTTAGATACAATAGACTTCCTATCATGGATCTGTAGAGTTTTTGATCTATATTAGCAGATCCATCATCAGCACACAACTTACATCCCATGATCATAGGAGTTGAGACAGGTTTGCAGTCCTCCATTTTGAACTTTTTCAACATTTCTTTTAAGTATTTTTCTTGTGAGATGAATGTACCTATGTTCTTTTGAGGAATTTGAAGTCCTAATTAGAAACTGAGCTCTCCAATCATAGACATCTCAAACTTTGTTTTCATCTCATCAGCAAATCCTTTCACTAGTTCTTCTCCATTTCTTCCAAACATAATGTCATCAACATATACTACAACAATCAGGAGTTCATTTTCATGGGCTTTTATGTACAAATTGTTGTCTACTCCACCTCTCTTAAAGCCTTTTTTTTGCAAATATTTATCCAGTCTTGAGTACCAAGCATGAGGAGCCTGTTTTAGTCCATATAGAGCCTTCTTCAGTCTGCACACATAGTCTTCTTTTTCTGTTTACGAGAAACCTTCCAGTTGTTCCATGTAGACTTCTTCTTCTAGATCTCCATTCAGAAATGTAGATTTCACATCCATTCGGTATACCTTGAAGTCTTGGTAGCATGCAAAGGCCAGAAAAATTCTGATGGCTTCCATTCTGGCTATAGGAGCAAATGTTTCATCATAATCAAGTCCTTCAATTTGTGAATATCCTTTGCAAACTAGTCTGGATTTATTCCTGATTACCTGTCCTTGCTCATTCATTTTATTCTTGAATACCCATTTTGAACCAATGATATTTTTCTCAATTGGTTTAGGAACTAGTTCCCAGGTATTTTTCGTCTCAATTTGGTCCACTTCTTCATTCATTGCCTTTACCCAATACTTGTCCTTGCTGGCTTCTTCAAATCTCTTTGGCTCTATCTATGATAACATGGCTATGTATAACTCTTCTGTTTGTTCTGTTAGCTGCTTTCTTGTCTAGACCCCTGCTTTCTTGTCTCCTATGATATGATCTTTAGGATGATTCTTCTGAGTGTATCTTGAGGGGGCTTTCGAGCTCAGCTCTACGTCTTCTGTTGTCTTTCTTGTTTCATCATCATTCTGGTTTTATTCTTCATGGTTGTCTGATGGACTACAACAGTCTGTATCTCTTGTATTGTTTAGAAGTTCTTCATCAAATTTGACATCAATACTTTCAACTATTTTTCGAAGAGTCTTGTTGTAGCACCTGTACCCTTTACTTTTGGAGTCATATCCTAGAAAAATCCCTTCATCTTCTCTTGCATCAAATTTCCCAAGATTTTCATCATTATTCTTTATATAACACTTGCTTCCAAAAATTCTAAAATGTTTGATTGAAGTTGGCTTTCCATGCCATATTTCATAGGGAGTCTTGTCACTACTTGGCCTTAAGTGAGCTTTATTAAGGATATGCACCGTTGTATGTATTGCTTCTGCCCAGAAGGTTTGAGGAATATTACTCTCTTGCATCATGGCTCTAGAAATTTGTTGAACAGATCTGTTTTGTCTCTCTGCTACTCCATTCTGCTGAGGTGTCCCTGCAATAGTAAATTGTTGTTTCATGCCATATTCATTGCACAGATCTGCAAAGTCATAATCTGTGAATTCACCTCCTCTGTCTGATCTGATGCATTTTACCTTGCATCCTGTCTGATTTTCTACTAAAGCTTTGAATATTTTGAATTTTTCCAGAGCTTCCGATTTATTCTTGAGAAATGCAACCCATTTCATTCTGGAGAAATCATCTATTATCAGCATGAAGTAGGATTCTCCACTTGGTGTTTTAGTTCTTGCAGGTCCGCATAGGTCCATGTGCACAAGTTGTAGTGGTCTTCTTGTTGATAACTCATCTTTGGCCTTAAAGGATGTGCGAGTCTGTTTGCCTAATTGACATGATTTGCATATGGTATTGGAAGGCCTCTTTATTTCTGGCATGTCTCTGACAGCATTCTTCTTACTTAGTCTGATAATGTGATCGAAGTTGAGATGTCCCAATCTTTTATGCCATAACCATAACTCCTCAAGTTCGCTAAGATAACATGCTTCATCTTCCTCTTTCACAATGTAAACATTACTCTCTGTTCGAACACCTTTGAGTAGAGTCTTACCTGTGGTGCTTGATCTAACTTCACAATCTTGTGCTCTAAAAAGAACTTCGCAGCCTTTATCACACATTTGACTGACACTCAGCAAATTTTCTTTCAGCCCATCTACAAATAGTACATCTTGGGCCTTACCTATGCCATTATCTAAGCTGACTGAGCCCTTTCCCTTGATTTTTCCTGATTTATCATTACCAAAAGTAACATTACCAGTTTTCTTTTCATCAAAAGTTATAAATTTTCTCCTGTCTCTAGTCATATGTTTTGAGCAGCCACTGTCCAGATACCACTGGCTTTTCAGGTCTTCAGTAGTTAGAGCCAAGTCACATTTATTCACCTTATTTATCCACTTGAGGCATCCTTTTGTTTGGTATATTTTGAGAGATGATGAATCACATCCTTTCAGAGCACATTTGGAAGACATATGTCCAACTTTATTGCATAAACAACATTTGATCATAATTTTTGTAGAGTTGTGAGTATGAACAAAATTTCTTTGATTCATAAACCTCCTTGAGGTGTTGAACATCAATCTTTGTCCATACTTTCTACATTCAATAATTTTATGGCCAAATTCCTTACAATAAAAACAGTAACCATAGAAATTATTTGCATACCTGATGTAAGGTTGTCTTCTCCACTTGGCTGCTTGAGACAGTCTCTTCACTATTTGTATCTTTTGCTGGTTTGAATTACTCCTCCTTGCATGGCAGTATGAATCAATGTGTCCCATCTTGTGGCAGACATAACAGGTGGCATTCTTTATAGAAGGGAAGAATCTCCTTTGATGGCTTCCAAATTTGACATACTCAGGGGCATATGATATTTTTTCAGTTGTCTTAATATTTAGTGCATTCTTTGTTACTGGAGGTTTCTTCTGATCTCTGTCTTCCTCATTACATGTTTCTTCTTTTGTAGGAATTATTTGAGCTGCTTCATCATCCTTCTTTGCTTTTACAAAAATAATCTCTCTGTTTTCCTTTTCTTTGCTTTTACTTGATTCTCCTTCATAGCCTATTCCAGTTTTTATCATAGGAGATCTTTGAGCAACCAGAATTTAATTCAACTTACTAGAGCTTGTTGTTTGAGAAGAATTTATAACCACTTTCCTTTGAGCATTTTCTAATTTCTTCCTTAGACATACTACTTCTTCTTCCAACTTCTCTTGTTCTTGAGTTTTCTCCTTGATTTGCTTAAGTAACATGTCCTCTATCTTCTTGGCTTCTTCAAGCTCTATATTTAGCTGCATAAGGACTTCTGAATTTTTTTCTTCTCGTACATACTTGAGGAGAATGTCCTTTTATTTTCTGCATTTCAGCTTGAGTCTATCAATCTCTTCCAGAGCACTTCTTAGCTCCCCCTCAAGGTCGACTTCACCTTCTTCTTATTCATATTCTAGCAGGAGACCTTCAAGTTCTTCTATGGTTATCAATAAGAATTTAGAGGTTCCTTCTTCACTTGAAGGTTCATCTGAGTCTTCAGATGCACTATTGTCTTTTTGAGCATAGAAGGATTTTCTGCTGAACTTCTTTCCTTTCTACCAGTTTTTTGATGCATTTTTCTCTGTTTCTTGAGCCCAATTCCTTACTTTCTTGTGAAGACACTTAGCAGCATAGTGTCCCACTCTTCCACAGTTAAAGCATTTGAAGGGAAGTTTACCTTTGTATTTACCTGAGCCTCTATCCAATTTCTTGACAAAATTTTCCTCTTCTTCATCCGAGCAAGAGCATATATCTTCCACTTCTTCTTTCTTCTTTTCTGTTTTAAAGTATTGATGTGAGATTTGATGAAGAAATTCCAAACAATACAAGAGATACAAATTGCTGCAATCCATCATAAAACCATGAAGAAGAAAACCAGAATGATGATGAAACAAGCAAGACAACAGAAGATGCAGAGCTGAGCTCGAAAGCCCCCTCAAGATACACTCAGAAGAATCATCCTGAAGATCAGAACATAGGAGACAAGAAAGCAAGGGTCCAAACAAGAAGGCAGCTAACAAAAAAAATAGAAGAGGTATACATAGCCATGTTATCACAGATAAAGCCAAAGATATTTGAAGAAGCCAGCAAGGACAAGTATTGGGTAAAGTCAATGAATGAAGAATTGGACCAAATTAAGAAGAACAATACCTGGGAACTAGTTCCTAGACCAATTCAGAAAAATATCATTGGCTCAAAATGGGTATTCAAGAATAAAATGAGTGAGTAAGGACAGGTAATCAGGAATAAAGCCAGACTAGTTTGCAAAGGATATTCACAAATTGAAGGACTTGATTATGATGAAACATTTTCTCCTGTAGCTAGAATGGAATCCATCAGAATGTTTCTGGCCTTTGCATGCTACCAAGACTTCAAGGTATACCAAATGGATGTGAAATCTGCATTTCTGAATGGAGATCTAGAAGAAGAATTCTACATGGAACAACCAGAGGGTTTCTCTTTAATAGACAAAGAAGACTATGTGTGCAAACTGAAGAAGGCTCTATATGGACTAAAACAGGCTCCTCGTGCTTGGTACTCAAGACTGGATAAATATTTTCAAAAACAATGCTTTAAGAGAGGTGGAGTAGACAACAATATGTACATAAAAGCCCATGAAAATGAACTCCTGATTGTTGTAGTATATGTTGATGACATTATGTTTGGAATCAATGGATAAGAACTAGCAAAAGGAATTGCTGATGAGATGAAAATAGAGTTTGAGATGTCTATGATTGGAGAGCTCAGTTTCTACTTAGGACTTCAAATTCAGCAAAAGAACACAGGTAATTCATCTCATAAGAAAAATACTTAAAAGAAATGTTGAAAAAGTTCAAAATGGAGGACTGCAAACCTGTGTCGAATCCCATGGTCACGGGATGTAACATCATAATTCATGTCATTGCAGAACAAAGAAATGTTGAAAAAGTTAAAAATGGAGGACTGCAAACTTGTGTCAACTCCCATGATCACGGGATGTAACATCATAATTCATCTCATTGCAGAACAAATAACATCATAATTCATCTCATTGCAGAACAAACATTAAATCATGAATTTATCTTTGAATCGGTTGTAGGGAAAACTTGCAAGCCCTCCATAAATGGATCATACGGAAAATATTGCTTTGCTTGAAGTATGAGTTGTGATTTACTCTTTTATTGATTTTCATTGGGGATTTTCACGAATACATATTGTTGTAAGGTATTTAGGGATGTGTGCTTGAGTTATTGAGTTATTTTGGACAAGGTGAGCGAAGTTGTCGAGGTGGAATGATATTACAACATTTGTAATGTTGGAAGTGATATTTTGGGTTTTCAATGAGGTTTTGTTATATTTTATGATAAAGTCGAGTTATGTACACAACAGGTTAGGATGAGATATGGTTGTAGATTTCATGATTTTATATTTTTGGTGCTCTTTCAAGTATGTATAGCAGGTGTAACTTTATCATACTTTTTATTTTTAACAATACTTGAGTCTATAGACAATGCCTTATCAGAACATTTAGTTAATTTTCTTCTTCAAGTGTTTATCAATATGCAATGGAAATAAACATAACCATAAACATCAACTCCTCATACAAGTACACCCATACATACTCGGGAGGGGCAACTTCCTTAATAAATGAGTCCGCCCAATATCAATGTTTTTATAAATCAAAATACATCAATTACAACTATGTAGCTTCAATTACCAAGGCTGCATACTTTCTCTTTAAAATTTACAAGTTTACAAAATTCTACCCAGTGTCGTGCACGGGTTGACCCTGCTGCACGATGCCTGGTCATGATCGTGCACAGGTTGACCCTACTCCACACACCAGAGTCATTGTTCTGCATGAGATAACCTGTTGTGCGTTCATCTCGCTCGATGATCTCTTGTTGCATGACTAGCTTTCAGTCAGGCTGACCTCAGTGCACTTCCCTGCACATGCTCTATAATACCTCAAGCCACCAAAACTTACAAACTTCGTGCTCTCCCTTTCTTTTCCATAGTCGGGTATACACAATGCTGACACTACAGGTCAATACACACTATAGAACATTATTAGGTTTGGCCTGACTCACGCGATGCTGCTGCAGTCGTGGGAAATGTTGAGATTTAACAAGATGATGATCCTAGTGAAAATTAAGTACCTACACTAGGTGGGGCCGGTAGGCTACTTTTAGGTGTATGTCTATTTTTAGAATAGTGAGAAAATTATACTTATAGCGGGAGTCTATTTGTAGATGGTTGAGAAAATTCTATTTATGGATGGAGTTCTATTTTTGGAATGCATGTGCGAATTCTGTTCGTAGATCACGTGTCTAAAAATAGAATGCATGTCTATTATTATTATCTCTTAATAATAATTAGACAATAAATAATAATCTATTCTCTTGAAGCACTTGATTTCAATTAACTGATGTGGCAAACCAGTTGACTGAAGGAATTTCGAGTTCCAAGGTTGGTTGGTGGGATATGCAAGTGAACTTCATTGTAATTGAGTGATACAAAGTTGTAACAGAGTTGGATGTGTATTTTTGCGAGTTGTAAAGTAGTTTAACTCAGTTAAGTGAGTTAAAATCAGTTGTGCTAATTATAGCTAGTTGTAACTAAAGATACACTAGTGAGACATTAGTAAATTAAATATTAAATTAATTCACATGGAGTGTTCTCGCATGCAATTGAATATTTACCACTATCAACTACATGCATGTCAGATCCAGTGGATACCCAGTTGAGAGATCGGTGAAAGGGATAGTTTGACTATCAGTTGTGACATTAGTGGGTGCACACTTGCAACCAAACAAACATTGGAGATGCCAATGAGGATTGCGCAATCAAGGCAAGGCAAGATCAAATTCATTTAGGGATTGTGATCAAAATGGATTATGCAGTGGAGGGAGGCTATCAGGAGGTAGTAAATTGGTGCATGTATATGCCAATTTTTGTATGACAGTGTGAGACGATTGTATATTGTAGTGAAAGCTCTTGGATTAGAGTTTTGTATGAGATATTTTCATGATCCATGACATATACATAATATAGGACAATGGGGTTTTTAGCTTTATGCTTTCCCGGTAAAAAAATCTATGTTATGTGTGACTGATCTTTCTTCATGTGTTTGCAATTGGCGAATAAATTTCCTCAAATATTTAAGTAGAAGGATTATATATTTAAGAGTGGCATATAATTTTTAGATAAAGAGAATCTAGGCAACACATAATTGTATTAAAATTTCTACATGGTATCGGAGCAATGAAGATTGCAATATTGAAGCAGTAGCTGAGTCTTTTGGTGGAAACAATTCGAATTTGCTTCAATAATTTCTTGGTTCGACAGTTTAGTAAAAATCAAAATGGATTTCAATGGTTTTAGGTTAGAGTATGCACTCGAGGGAAGATCGAACTACATTTCATGAAAAGATAGGATGGAGCGGTGCTTGAAGATAATGGTTTGAAGGAATTCATTGATAGTGATGTTCCTAAATCCACTTCAACGGATGTTGCATTACTTGACGCCTAGCAAAAGAAAGTAGCGAAGATGAGAAGGATTCTATTGGAAGGTGTGTGAGACCATATTGTCTCAAGCCTTCATGGGAAAGCCGCCCCATTTTCAATGTGGAAGGCTTTGACAGATATTTTGCAAAGCATCAACGACCATAGGAAATTGGCACTGAAGAATAAACTCAGAAAGATCAAGATGGAGGAGGGCAACAATATTCCTAAGTATCTCACAAAGTTTTTCCAATGTCGAGATGAACTGGGGAGCATGGGAATCACGTTTTCTGATGATGGTTTGGTGAGTTTGTCTCTCTTCGTACTTCCTAAAAATTGGCATAGTTATTAAGACTCTGTCAATGGACGGAAAAAAATGTCAAATTGGGAACAACTGTGGTCAGATCTAGTGCAGGAGGACTTCAAGCAGGACACCAGAGATGGATCTTCATCAAAAAATGATGATGAAGAGGATTGTGTTTTGGCTGCCAAGGCAAGGAAAGGGAAGGGGAAGAAATCCCATTCAAAATCCAAGTCTAAAGCAAAGAAGTTAGATTTTTCCAAGGTGAAGTGTTTTCACTGTCACGAATGTGGGCATCTTGCCACTAACTTCCCATAGAAAAAGAATAACAAGAAGGTTATTGAAGGTGTAGCTAGTAAGACCTTTGCCTCGCAATTTTAACTTTATTTCTCTTCGATCGCATTCTTGGTTTCAAGCATAATGGGATCGATGTGGTATCTTGATAGTGGTGCTTCCTTCCACATGATAGGAGATAAGGAGATTTTCAGTGACCTGGAGGAGAAAGATCTCTAGATGCATATAGAGATGGGTTACGATAGACGATATAGTGTGACCGACATTGGTACAATCACCTTTGAAAGGGATTGAGGTAAACCATTTCTATTGAAAGATGTTATGCATGTTCCAGGGCTGAAGAAAAACTTGGTCTCAGTCATGATGTTGGAGGTTAGAGGTTATGACATTGTTTTCAGCGATGTAAAATATTTCCTGAGGAATAAAACAATGGGTCAAACCAAGAGGATAGGGATCCGAGTCAATAATTTCTAAAATTTTGAGGTACATGGCTACGGTGCAATGGTGGGCAAAGAAGAAGAAGTGGTCAGCCGAGATGAGGGCGAATTATGGCACAAGTGATTGGGCCATCTTCACCATGGTGCCCTAAAAATTTTGTAGAATATTTCTACTGGACTTCCCAAGGGTACACTTGCGCAGTTAGATTAGTGCAAGGGATGTACTATGGGTAAGTCTATAAATACAACCTTTCATGAAAAGGAGAATCGTGTTTCGGTGATCTTGGAGAGAGTTCACATAGACGTGTGTGGACCATTCTTGGTTGTCTCAACAGCAAAACACATGTATTATGTTATTTTTGTTGATGAATTTTCTCATAAATTCTTGACCTTCTTCATGCAAAATAAGGATCAAACATTCTCAAATTTTTGTGAGTTTAAGGCATTGGTTGAGAAAGAGTCGAGGAAGAAAGTGAAGGCTCTGTAGAGAGATAATGGTGGAGAATACATCTCGAACAAATTCAAATACTTCTGTAGAAAAGAAGTAATTCAAAGAGAACTCATAGTGCCTCATAACCCACAACAAAATGGGGTCACAAAGCAGAAGAATAGAACAATCGTGGGTGTTGCATGAGCTATGTTGCGTGATCAGGGCCTACCAATGC
The DNA here is from genome assembly GCA_034641835.2 of Pinus albicaulis. NCBI lineage: Eukaryota > Viridiplantae > Streptophyta > Pinopsida > Pinales > Pinaceae > Pinus > Pinus albicaulis. The sequence goes on from JAXQQM020076463.1 coordinate 130,153, forward strand.
ACTTGTGGGAGGAAGCATGCAACATTGTAGTTTATGTGCAAAACCATTATCCTCATAAAGTACTTGGCATGAGTACACCTGAAGAAGCTTTTACTGGTAAGAAACCGAAGGTTTCTCACTTTAATATTTTCATCTCATCTGTTTATGTGCATGTGACCAAGAACACCAGGAAGAAGCTAGAGCTGACTATTAAAGTTGAGATATTTTTGGGTACACAGAAGCACCCCATAATTATCATGTGTATTTTCCAAACAGTCGAATGACTGTGGTTCGACGGGATATAAAATTCAATGAGGAGAAAGCCATGAAATTGTTGCTTGAGAGGGAGCTAGACTTACATGCAGAGGAGGAACTGCGTGTTCCCAAAGATGAGTCTCTAGATGTGGATCAGCCACATGAGGAGGTTCATGGAGTGGAGGATTCCACTCAAGCAGAGCCAAACATCAGAACTGGCAGAAGGCATACCACAGAAGCTGAGAGGTTGAAGCTTGATGCAGCATAGAATGTAGGAATCCCTACTTCA
>JAXQQM020063592.1:0-24123 GCA_034641835.2 Pinus albicaulis
GGCATGGGTCATTGAAAATTCATAATTAATATTTTTTAAGCTCCTAAAATCCCTCCCACGTTCACTTGTTGAATCCCCTCTCCAACCTAAGCATTTATATAAATTGTGATCCTCATATCCTCCTTGTACGAGGATTTCGCCATACGAAATAGGTCATCGTGCGATTTCGCTCTAACATTTTTTATGCGAGTTGGTGGCGAAATTTTGAACAATTAAAAATCCTGAGGAAGCTTCTGTAAAAATTTCAGATCAAGGTGAACAATAGTTTTGGAGATATGATCAGTGGAAGTCAGGGTTTTTGCAGGCTCCTGAAATTCATCTCAAAGAAGTGACCTTGGTAAATTCGTCATAACTCTCTCTCTGAGTATCGGATTGGAATTACGTAAAAATTGGAGGATAGTGCACAGTCTGTACTTTTTTTTATATCAATTTCAGAGACAAATGAAGAAATAATGACACATGGCACGTCGTACAAGTGCGCTCTGTAGAAACAGTCCATAATTAGGGCATTGTGAGAGATTGGGTATAACTATCTCTTGAAGAATCCAAATTGGGTCAGGCCTGTGGCATTGGAAAGAAAACTAAGAGGAATACTAGAGGACTAAAAATCAAATATTGAGGATCTGAAATAACAGAGATACACAAGATTCAATATCGAGCTCCTGGAAGGCAAGAAAAAGCTAGATCATGTGTTGTCAAGGGTTGCAAAGGACCAGACTTTCTACGGCAACAAAGCAAAGCAAGGTGCAGTAAAGGGTAGCATGACAGTAGTAGGGTGTAGAACAACGGCAATAATTTCATCACATGAAGTCTTCAAGTGGGTAGCACTGCATACAATCATTGTAAAGGTATCATTGTACTAAGTCATTGTAAATACATTATTGTACAAATTGTACTAGTGTCTATCTGCCAAGAGTTGAAGAGGCAGTGTCGGGTGGTCTAGGATCATCATTAGGTGGTTGTGTCATGGTTGGGTTGTATTCTGGTCATTGTGCTTATTCTTCTACATCATTTGTATATCGAGGAGGTGAAATTTTTATGAGGTGAAGTCAAAATCCTCAGGAAGCTCCTATAAAAATTTCAGATCAAGGTGCACAATATTTGCGGAGATATGATCTGTGGAATTCAATGTTTTTGCAGGTTCTTGAAATTCATCTCAAAGAAGTGACCTTGGAAAAATCGTCATAACTCTCTCTTTGAGTATCGGTTGGAATTATGTGAAAAGTGGCAGATAGTGAATGGATTGTCATTTTCGCTGTATCAATTTCAGAGCCGAATGAAGAAATAGTGACACGTGGCACGCCGTACAAGTTCGCTCTACTGAAACAGTCCATAATTAGGGCATTGTGAGAGATTAGGCATAACTCTCGCTATCATCCAAATTCAAATTTCGGAACTGTGGCAATTAGAAATCAGATTACTCATAGGAATACTATAGGATAGAAAATTAGATATTGAGGATCTGAAATAATAGAGATACACTAGATTCAATATCAAGCTCTTAGAAGGAAAGAAAAAGCTAGATCATGTGTTGTCAAGGGTTGCAAAGGACCAGAATTTCTACGGCAGCAAAGAAAAGCAAGGTGTAGTAGAGGGTAGCATGAGAAGAGCAGCAACCAAGGTGCATAATAGCAGCAAGAAGTTCATCATATGAAGTCTTCAAGTGGGCAGCACTGCATACAATCATTGTAAAGGTATCATTGTACTTAGTCATTGTAAATACATTATTGTACAAATTGTACTAGTGTTTATCTGCCAAGGGTTGAAGAGGCAGTGTTGGGAGGTCTAGGATCATCATTAAGTGGTTGTGTCAAAGTTGGGGTTATGGTCTAGTATATCTTCTTCTTCTACATCATTCTATATCATTGTAAAGTGGACCATTTTCCCTGGTATGGGAGTCCATTCTTCTTTTATTCTTCCATAGGGTGGTAGGGTGGTGCTAGGGTGAGTTGTAGCTCATTGGGTGTTGGGGCATCTGTTCAGTTGACTACTGAAGAATCTCAGGCGTTGGAGCATCCATCCAGTGGGAGCTGGAGAAGAATGCTTTTCTAGATTCTATGAAGTTGGAGCTTTATTTTCAATTGGAGTTGAATATTAAATAATTATTAGAAAATCATTAGGTGGTTTTTGTCCCGAAGTGGGTTTCCACCTTAAAAATATGTGCATTTGTATTCCTTTTGTTTTGCGGTATCATTGTGCAAACAACATTAATAATTGAAGATTAACTAATGCTCTAATTGAAAGGAATATTTAAGTTCACCCCCCTCTCGGTATTTCCAACACTAACATCCCCCCTTAATAACAACTTGGGATAGGATTGAAGGATTTACAAAGGTGACACAAAAGGAGCCTATTTCCTATGTGTCGAAATATCCTAACATCCCCCCTTAAGAACAAATTGGGATAGGATTAAAGGATTTACAAAAGTGACACAATAGGAGAAGGAAGGAGGCATTAGAGCCTATCCCCCCTTAATGACAACTTTCCTGAACTCCAAGCATGGATCAAAGTTTGGTAAACTTCGCTTCTGTGAGAGCCTTTGTAAAGATATCGACTACTTGATCATTGGTTGGACAGTACTGCACTTCAAGAACATGATCATGAATGAGCTTTCTGATGAAGTGTATGTGGAGTTCAATGTGTTTCATACGCTGATGCTGAACTGGATCTTTACATAGCTGAATGGCACTCTGATTATCACACCAAAGTGTAGTTGGATGCTGTTGATGAAGACCAAATTCAGACAGGATCTGATGAAGCCACATGGCTTCCTTGCTGGCTTCAACTGGACCACGATACTCTGCTTCTGCTGAAGAAAGGGAGATGGCACTTTATTTCTTACAAGACCAAGTAATAGGTCTTGAACCAAGAGTGAATATATATCCTGCAGTGGACTTCCGATCATCAGGGTCACCAGCCCAATCAGAATCAGTGAAATCAGTATGATGATGCCCCTACACTACTCTTTGAATCATTGAATTGTACCTCGAATATATTGAAGTATTATTTTAGCTGCTTTCTAGTGACTTTCATGAGGTTGGTACATAAACCGAACGACAAGACCAATGACAAAGGAAAGGTCAGGATGAGTATGGGTTAGATACAAAATTTTACCAACAAGTTGATGATATAAGGTAGCATCAAATTCAGGGGTAGTATAGTTGACTGAAAGCTTGACTCTAGACTGAAAGGGAGAAGGGGCAGACTTAGATTCTTCCATGTGAAAGTGGTGTAGAAGATCACAGGCATACTTGGACTGAGAGAGGGTAATTCCTTCCTTGTTTTGCAAGACTTGAAGACCAAGGAAATAATGCAAGTGTCCTAAGTCTGTTATTTCACACTTCTTGTTGAGGCTAGACTTCACATGGTTTATATGGTTTGGATCACTACCAGTAAGGATAATATCATCTTTTAAAACGCGAGATAGTGAAGGACTTGCAATTTCTTGGTATGGCTTAGGTGTTTTTCAAGACACCTAGAAAAGCCATTATCTAAGAGAAATATATCCATTTTGGCATACCAAGCCCGAGGAGCTTGTTTGAGACCATAGGGAGACTTCCTAAGGTGACAAACAAGGCTAGAGTCATTTTGGATAAAGTCATGGGGTTGTTCCATGTATATTTATTCATGCAAATCTCCATGTAAGAAGGTGGATTTAACATCCATCTAATGGAATTCCCATTGAACAAGGCGATAGAATTAAGTTTTGAAGGAAAATTCCGATATAGTCGATGCCTTCAACTTGTGAAAATCCTTTAGCAACAAGACGAGCTTTATGTCTATCCACTTTTTTATCTGGTCCAAACTTTGTTTTGTGAACCCATCTGCATCTGACAAGTTTTCTTCCTTTTGGAAGAGGAACAATATCCCAAGTATCGTTTGCCAATAAGGAATGATATTCTTCATTCATAGCTTCATCCAAATCTGGATGACCGGAAGCTTCTTCAAAGGTGTCTGGATCAGGATTTTCTGGATCTTGAGCCAATAAGGAAGAAGCTCTTTCGAACTGAGAACGTGTACGTCGTCGATTGGCAAGGTCACCTGCAAGAGAACCTGTTGCATCCCGAGTAGAGCGGACCCATCTTGGAAGAGGTGGAGTAAAAGGAACAATTGCAAGAGGTGGAGGAGGATTTTCATCCTCGCTGTCATCATTTGAACTATAAGGAATGCTATTAAAAATAGAAGAGAGAGAGAGGTGGCACATATGCTGAATCTGGCTCGCAGGCCAAAGGTGGCACACTCATCGAACTAGGCTCGCAGGCCAATATGTTTTCATCAAATTTTACATCTCTTCTAATGATTATATTTTTGGATTTTGGTTGAAGAAGTCTATATCCTTTGACATCTTTAGAATATCCAACAAAAATACATTTTTCACTCTTAGGTTCTAAGGCTTTATGTTTCGCATATGGAATATGGGCCCAAGCATCACTTCCAAAAACACGAAAGTGACTTACATCTGGTTTGATTGAGCTCCAAGCTTCTTCTGGAGTTATATTCTTTAAAACCTTAGTAGGAGTGCGATTTACTATGTAATTTGCATAGTTAATGGCTTCTGCCCAAAAATTGAGACCAAGTCCTTTAGATTGAAGCATACAATTAGCCATTTCTTTTAAGGTGTGATTCTTCCTTTCAGCTACACCATTTTGTTGTGGAGTATATGGAACAATGTGTTGCAATTGAATGTCATGCTCAGCGTAGAAGTTGATAAATTTTTTGTTAACGTATTCTCCGCCATTGTCTGATCTTAACTTAAGAATTGATGTCCAGATTGTTTCTCAACAAAGGCCTTAAAGGCCAAGAACATGTTAAAAAATTCACTCTTGAGTTTTAAGAAATATACCCAAGTGCGTCTAGAAAAATCATCAATGAAAGTTAAGAAGTACTTGCAACCAGAGAAAGAAACAACAGGAAGTGGACCACATAAATCACTGTGCACAAGCTGCAAAGGGGTTGAAGCGTGCCAAGAGGCACGTTTGTCAAAACTATCCCGATGATGTTTTCCGAGTACACATCCGGAGCAAACACCATCTCGACAAGATACCATAGGAAGGCCCGTCACCATATTTTCCTTACATAGAGTTTGAAGAGAGCGATAGTTTAAGTGACCAAATCACTCATGCCAAAGTTTTCTCACTTCATCATTATGAGCAACAAAAACGAAGGGAAGACATGATGACCCAAAGTTGTCAAACTTATACAACCTTGTGGAATCATCAGCAATGCCAGTAGCTAAAATATGTTTAGGATCTTTGAGGTCCTTGATTACAACATCATGAGGTGAGAATTCTACTATTTTCCCTTCACCTGAATGAGTTATCTGTTAAACGGATAGAAGGTTGCATGAAAAGGTAGGAAAACATAGTACATCATTAAACTGACCATTATCTAGATGAATGGTTCCAGATCCTACAACACTAAGAGATATATCATCACCAACATAAATATGTTTGGTGTTACAATCATTTAAAGAATAAAACATGGATTTATTTTTAGCCATGTGGTAAAGCTCGGAGATAAATGAGCCACTTGTGGGTTTTAACCACTGCTTGAAATGATCTACACATGAATCTTATAATAGAAAATAAACAATAGCGAGAGCATAAAACATAAAACAGATAAACACAGATATTTTCCCCTGCATCCCAAATCAGGATGACCGGCTTGATTTTTCATTATATTCCTTTTAGTGTTACAACACATATATATACATGCCGAAGCATACATAAACCCCAATCCATTAACCCTGGATTAGAACATAACCGTAGTTCCCTTGACCGGATCTACAAAAAATACCAAGGGCCGAAAACCATCGTACCCAAAAACCATGTGCAAAACCATGAGTGCGGACCACCCAGCACAAATTAAGGACCAACCCCCCGCATGACTAGTCGCGGAAAGAATATAACACATACCAAACATTCTCCCACTTGTTGTTTTCTTTCCACAGGGGGCCACAGGAGAGCTTAGTCATTGGGCTAATTCTTCAACACCCATTGTTTCTCTACACCAAGAGAACTTCTGAGTGCTCACAGACTTCGTCAATGCATCTGCAACATTCTTCAAAGTGTCCACCTTTACTAGAAACACCCTTTTAGCCTCAACCATATCTCTAACAAAGTGATATTGAACATCAATGTGCTTTGTCTTTGAATGATAAGCAGGGTTCTTAGCCAAGAAAGTTGCACTTTGGCTATCACAGTCTATCCTTATAGCTTGCTGTACCAACCCCATACTTGAACACAATATTTGCAACCAAATTGATTCCTTGCTTGCATGAGTGGCTGCTATGTATTCTGCCTCTGTAGTTAAGAGAGCCACTACAGACTGTCTTTTACTCATCCAACTGACTGTGCCTCCAAATAGGCTAAACACATACCCACTTGTAGATCTTCTTTGGTCCAGATCTCCAGCCCAGTCTGCATCAACAAAACCACGAATGTCCAACATTCTTTCCAATCCTGGTCTTCCCTGGTAGCACAAGCCATAATCACTAGTGCCACATAAATATCTAAAAACCCGCTTCACTGCTGTCCAATGCTCCTTCCCTGGGTTTGACATAAACCTGCTCAATACTCCCACTGCATGTGCAATGTCTGGTCTAGTACAGACCATTGCATACATCAGGCTACCCACTGCACTTGCATATGGAACACGGGACATATACTCCTCTTCTTCTTGTGTCTTGGGACACTGTTCAGTAGATAGCTTTACACCTACAGGAATAGGAACATTCACCGGTTTACTATCCTGCATATTGAACCTCTGCAATATAGTCTCGACATACTTCCTCTGGTTTAACCAGAGCTTCCTCTTTGCCTGATCTCTATTAATTTCCATGCCCAAAATATAGTTTGCAGCACCAAGATCCTTCATGGCGAATTTGGAGAACAGTTGGGTCTTCAAATCTTGGATAATTTCTTTGTCATTTCCAATCAACAACATATCATCCACATACAAGACCAAATAAATAACACGGTCACCAATTAATTTAAAATAAACACGGTGATCCTCCTTGCTTCTGGTGAAGCCAAGTCCCCGTATATAGGTATCAAATTTCTGATACCACATCCTTGGTGACTGTTTTAACCCATACATAGACTTCTTCAACCTGCATACTAGTTCTTTCTTACCCTTCACCATAAAGCCTTCAGGTTGCTTCATGTATATCTCCTCTTCTAGATCCCCGTGAAGAAATGTTGTCTTCACATCCATCTGTTCTATCTCAAAATCAAATGTAGCAGCAACATAATAAAAGTAATCTAATAGAAGTAACTTTGGCAACAAGAGAAAAAAATATCACCAAAATCAATTCTCGGCACACAGGTGTGTTGGTTGCAATCAGCTACTATTTGAGCTTGTGTATTCTCCACCTTTCCTTCTACATTCATCTTCTTCTTGGGCCATTTTCTCCGTTAGGCTTGTGCCTGGCCTTTCAATTACCAACTCACGGATCATGCCTCATTTTGTGCCAAGGATGCCATTTCCATCATACAACCCTCTTGATTTTTCCATCCCTCTTGAATCTTCACACACTGAAAATTTCTAGGGATCATCATGAGTTATAGTTAAGGAAGCACAGACTAGAAAGCAGATGGACTATACCTTTCTGGTTGCCTTCTTTCCCGAACTGATATTCTCAAAGCTGGAGTTTGTGGCTCTTCATCTTCTGAGTCTTCTTCTATTGTAGAGTCTGATTCATCCTCCTTTAGCTCAAACTCTATCTTCTCGGGTTCCTTTGGTATGACTTCATGTTTAACAACATCTTTCACTTCTCTAAACACCACATCTCAACTGTACACAACCTTCCTTGTTTCTGGGTTCCAAAGCTTGTAACCCTTTAAACCATCCTTATACCCAATAAAGATGCACCTTTCAGATTTATTATCCAACTTGGTCCTTTTCTTCTTTGGAACATGTACATATGCATCACATCCAAATACCCTTAGATGTGAAAGAGAGGGTTTCTTACCAGTCCATACCTCATGTGGAGTCTTATCCTCCAACTCTGATGAAGGTGATCTGTTAACTAAGTAACATGCAGTCTCCACTGCCTCTGCCCAGAATTCTTGTCCTAACCCGGTACCACTGAGCATGCTTCTTGCCTTTTCCATCGGTGTTCTATTCATTCTTTCTGCAACTCCATTTTGTTGAGGTGTGTATGGAGTAGTCTTCTGCTGTGCTATACCACACTTCTTACAGAACTCTTCAAATTCCTTCTTGCAGAACTCCCCACCATTATCTGTCCTCAATGCCTTTATCTTCTTCTTTGTCTAGTTTTCCACCAGAGCCTTAAATTCTTTAAATTTGTCAAAGACTTCAGATTTCTTCCTCAAGAAATATATCCATGTATTCCTTGAGAATTCATCTATGAATGAAACATAGTACACAGACTTTCCCAGTGATGGAACTGACACAGGTCCAAACACATCACTGTGCACAAGTTCTAATATCTTATTCGCCCTCTTAGCACCAGAAGGAAAACTCACCCGATTCTGCTTCCCATATACACAATGTTCACAGAAATCGAAATCCAGAGAGAAATTAGACATACCTTCTACGATACCATTTCTATGCAGTATCCGAAGGCCCTTCTCTCCAATATGTCCAAGCCTTTGATGCCATAGCATGGTCTTTTCTCCAGAGACAGCTAGGCTTTCCGCTCCACTTTCAGGAACCATAGAACTATTACACCCATCAATAACAGTGCTACCTTGTAGCTTGTATAGAGTTCCAGTCCGAACTCCCCGCATTAATACCAGTGCTCCCCGAACCATCTTGCAGGCATCTTTCTCGAACACTGTTTTTACACCTGCATAATCCATCTTGCTTACAGAAATCAGATTTCTGGCCAATGCAGGAATATGCAGAACACAAGGAAGTGTTCTAATCCTTCCACCTTGCAGCTTCAGCTTGACCTTTCCATGTCCAACGATTTTGGCCTTCCTATCATCCCCTAGGAAGACATCACCACCATCATATTTCTCATACTCGCAGAACCACTCCCTATGGGGAGTGAAGTGAAAGGATGCACCTGAGTCAATCAACCATGACTCATGATCTACATTTGTATTTGAAGAAGAAGCCAAATACACATCCCCACCTTCATCCGAGGTGGTTTTTGCCTCTGCAGAAGGAGCATCATCAGATCCCTTTCCTTTCTCAGGAGCTTTAGATCTGCAGTCCCTTTTGTAGTGCCCTTCCTTTCCGCATTTCCAGCATACCTTTACAAACTTTCCAGGAGATTTAGATCTCCCTCTAGATTTGGATCTCCCACTCGAAACATTATTCTTGTTTCTGTTTTGGGACCTTCCTCGTACAGATAAGGCATCTCCATTCTGGCCCTCCATATTTCTCCGTCTCATTTCCTCCGACAGCAAGGCTGAGACAATGTCATCAAAATTCAAGGTAGTTGTATTGCTACCTATTGCAATAACCAGACTATCCCACGAGTCTGGTAGAGAACACAAAAAAATGATGCACTTATCTTCATCTGAGATTTTAATATCAACAGATGACAGCTGACTTACCACAGTATTGAAGGCGTTCAGATGCTCTGTCACCGAGTCTCCATCCTTCATCCTCAGGTTATACAGCTTTTTCCGCAGGAACAACTTATTCACCAGAGACTTAGATTGGTACAAAGCCCCAAGTTTTTCCCACAAATTCTTCATCGTAGCTTCCCCAGATACATTCAACAATATTGAATCTGAGACACACAATCGTATTGTGCTCTTAGCCTTCCGATCCAGTTTCTTCCAGTCTTTCATCTGACATTGCCGTTGGTTTAGTACCTGGATCTACCGCGATCCACTGATCTTTATCCACCAACGGATCCTCCATCTTGAGCTTCCACAACTCAAAACTCTGACCATTAAATTTCTCGATCTCTATCTTTCCGCCGCTCGCCATCTTCTTTCACAGCAAGAATCGATCCCGCAGATCTCCCACTGAACAGGGTCTACCTCGGGCCGGAAAACCTCGGCCGACGAGCATCCCCCTTGAAGCGAAGCAGTTAGATACCAAGAAGCCATGAGTTTTAACACGAGCATTATCTACACACGAATCTTGTCGGAAAATAAACAATAGCGAGAGAATAAAACCTAAAACAGATAAACACAGAGATTTTTCCCTGGATCCCAAATCGAGACGACCAACTTGATTTTTCATTATATTCCTTTTAGTGTTACAACACATATATATATATACATGCCGAAGCATACATAAACCCTAATCCATTAACCCTGGATTAGAACATAACCATATTTCCCTTGACCGGATCTACAAAAACACCAGGGGTCGAAAACCATCATACCCCAAAACCATGTGCAAAATCATGCACAAAAAACCATGGGCGCGGACCGCCCACCGAAAATTAAGGACCAAAAATTTTCACCGGCGCCCAACCCGACGGGGGAGACTCACAGCCCCCCTCTTGCCCCCTAGGCCTTGATTAGTCATGGAAAGAATATAACACATGCCCAACACCACTCATGAGAAAGAGAATAAGAAGATACATTTAATGCATAACAGGATCACGATGCTTGATAACCACAGCGAAGAGTGTCATTCTGAAGATGAAGGTGAAGTGCTCCAAATTGATGTTGTGCTTCTTCATTTTACTGCTTCTAAGGCTTCCATCTTCTTAAAACATTTGGAATCTATATGGCCATCAAGATTACAAAAGTTGCAATGTCTATGTATCTTCTCCCCTTTTGTTTATTTGCCTTATCATTTTGGTGAGTTGCTTTCGGTTTATGGTGCAAAATTGCTTAGGACCCTTGTTTGGTTTCGGACCATACTTTTAGGATCTTCACTCCTTGGGATTCTTTTAGTGATTTTTTTGGGCTTCTAAGGCTTTCTTAGAAGCGTTTCAGTGATAAGACCAATGTGTAAGAGTTTTTCTTGTTCTCTTATCAAAGAATCACAAAAGGCATCAAAAGAGGGGTTCTTGCAGGTGGTTCTTGAAGGAATGGTGGCTTCTCTAGTGGAATGGAAAGTGGAAACAAATACAGAGTATACAGGGCCAAGCTTAGCAAGAATGTAATAGATGAGGCTACCATCTTCCTTTTTGACCTTACAACCTTCTAAAAGAAGTCTAAGGGTCTTGAATTTGGAAAAAATGTCTTCAATAGAGGAGAAATTATTAGGGTCCAAAGTAAGCAACTCATTTTCAAGCTAGTGGGACCTGATTTGATTTTGAATGCCAAATACAATATTTAGCTTTTCCAGGGCTTCATGAGGGGTGTCAATGTCAAGGATATGAAATCAAAGATCTTGAGAAATGGACATTCCTATCAACCCTCGTGCTTGATCTTATTTATTTTCCCATTTAGCAACTTTATCATAATCGGAAGGTTTAGTTTCTTGTCCCGTGGCTATTCTATAAAGCGCTTTACTTCTAAGTATATCTACCATGTGAGGTAGCCATTGGAAATAATTGGTGCTTTTAAGAATAATCGGACATGCACTTTCCATTTTTTTTTTAAACTCAAGCTAAAAAAGCTGAAACTAACTTGTCCAATGGATAGATCTCGAAAAATTGGGTTGATTAAAAAAAAAATTGCTTGAAAAATGGCTTCTGGATGAAGAAGTTATGCCTTTTTGAAAAAAATGAGTTGAAGATGCCGAATAGTTACGAGAATGGTTTGAAATTTGATGATGAAGTTCATCTTTAAAAAAAATCCCGGCCCTTTAACAAATTTTTTTTACAAAAAGAAGCTTGAGAAAGAGACTTGAACCCAAGACCTCTATTCTCATAGACTAACTTCTCACCAAGTGAGATAGTAAAAGAATTCTCTAATTGTTTGAAAGGAGAAAGGGTTATTTTATTTTTATTTTTTGGTGTGCTTGCTTTTTTCTGCACAAAAAACACAAAAAACTGAGAAAAAGAAAACGAAATGCAAGCATTAAGGTAGAATATTAGATTTCATTTAGCCTTACCAGCAACTATCTATTTTTTCACTATTTCTGATTTCCCGAGATCGCACAAAGACACGGGGAAAGAGCATACGTAGAAAAAAAAAATCTCTTCTTCTTGTTTCTGATTTGTCGAGATCGCACACAGCACAAAGCAAAGAGAATACACAGAGAATAGGGTATAGATCCCGCAAATAAATAAAACCTAAAAACTGAAATAAAGAGAGGGAACCGAAATAAGCATAACTAATAACAAATATAACTACAAAATAGATACTTTATACCTCCAAATCTAAAATGACATAACTTGGGAAACTGGAAACCTTTTCGCATGAAACGAAAGGCACACCTCATTGTAAAAGATGCTCTAGACACAACACAGTAGTTCTCCAGGTCCGAAATGTTCAAAAATAGTAGATCTAGAAAATGACAGTCGCATGCAGTCAAACCGGCTTCCGATTTTGATCAACAACAGATGCGGCCCTCAAAAACCAAAGGTCACCGCTCACAAACAAATCAAAAATTAGTACACCAGTATTATCATGTGGTTAAAACCCTCGAACAGGGAAACAGTCCACGACCTAAGCCAACGCGGCCACTTCAGACAATTTATTAATATAAAAAGAAAAGTTACATATGTTTCTCTCATAAACGATTACCAGAAAAATGACACTCCATGCTCTTCAAATAGAGATCATGAACCAATCGAGTGTTAAGCCACATATCAAGTGCCATTAATACCGAGGAGAGAGTGAACCGTCAAATCACTACAAATTGTGATTGTTGCATTATAAGTTACAAATGTACATATTAAAGAAACACACTTTACCTAACTCTACACTAGAATAAGTTATTCTTAACTATTTCCTATGTGTCAGAATATCCTAATAGATCAGGCCTCCCTCTGCCTCGGATCTACCAATAACACCCTTGTAGCCCTGTCTCTGCTAAAAGTGGTGTCTGCAGATGCTCAACACTATCCTCATGAATCCTAGGTGAGCTGCATCCTAGGGGACACCTAATGCCACTGTCCATAGGTCCCCTTGGAGGTAACACTCCAAGTGCTTGCTGCGTCGTATCATGGGTCATTGTATACCACCAAGTCTCTCTGCACTCCTCATCATGCCACTGTATGCTACGACCTGCACCTGTACACAATCGGATACCTCCGATTATGGCTATACCATCATGTACCGTCATGTATCCTACATGGGTCAAAAGATCCACCACTCTACTGGTAAACCCCCCATGAGGTGGGCTACATCTCCCAATCTGCTCTAAAGGATCAGAGCGACCAGACTCCTCATATGCCAATGACAGTGACACCAGTGCTCTTATCCTTCATATCTCAAGCATACCATATACCCATGAGAGAGAATTGTCTCTACACATTGCCATGTCTGGTGGCCTATCGAAGCCTCCTCCTCCGAACAGCTCCTGCCAACATAGGCTAATCACCTTGTGACCCCATGCATGGTCGTTATGTTGAGATAGCTCCAGAGAAGGGTGTACCATCTTGTCAAACCATCCTATCACTAGGGATGTCTGGAGCTCTGATAGAGATCTTAAAATGTGTGTGTGCCCAAAAATCAGACCCATCGCACAATGACTAACATCACTTACTGACTCTATCATGTGATGGTAAATCCCACCTAGATCCCAATAGTAATCTGGCCCTCATATCCCTATGGTAATACATCTACTCTGGTGAAATGTGGCCATGGATATATCCAACTGCCTAGCTTGCTCCATGGGGTACCAACTCAGTACCTCTCGCCATCCAACTTCGAGAAAATAATCAAATGCAAGAATCCCCGAACATAAAATAGTCCTTCCATCGTGTGAGTGCTACACCCTATCGATGTATGACTAAAGGGGGATGCTCTAACACTCCAATGTGCCCTCTAACTGCACTATTAGGGAATCCAACTGTTCCCCAATGTGGACCAACTTTTCCGCTGGCTCGGCACAAACCACTATCATGCCCTCCAGCTCCTCATTCTGTCATCGGATAGCCTCTCGTACTGATGTGGCCTTCACCTTCAAAGCTAGAAGGTCGACCTGAAACTAATGGCGTCGTTGTGTGCGACCATCTTCCAATACCTTTGTATCTCCTAGTGCCTCCTCAAGGGCTAGCCCAAAGGATGGTTTCACACCCTCCTCCATAGATACTCCAATATGCAAGGCATGCTCACTAGTCAATTTCATGTGATTTCCATCGGATAATTCTGCCATAAACCCAGAGGCCTTTGTACCTATCGGCTCCTCAACAATGGTGGAGCTGTCTTCCGACACCTCATCAACCTGTGATGCACTTCTATCATCAAAGAACTCGTTCACAACCCCAGATACCCCATCAATGGATACCTCAAAAATGGGTGGTGTCTAATCAAGTGTATGTTCAACTGTCTCCTCCCAAGTCTTTGTTATACACTTTGATGACCAATCAAAAGTAGGAAAAAAAAGTCTACCCATGGTATGCTGCAAGTCATTGACCTATGTGTACCATCTTCCTCTATTGTAGCTATGAGGTCTTTGATTTTCCTTAATCTAACAAAATTCCTGGAAAGTCAGATGTTCTTTGAATCTTTGAGACTGAGATTCATATTCCAGAAAATAATCACTGAGAGCCTCCTTCTGTTGTGGTCCTCCAGCCCCATTTCCTAATTCTAGGAAGGTAGGAATAGTGGAGCTTTGTGAAGCTTGCTTCATTGTTGGTTTCTCATACCAATGATGTGAAGTACCAAAAATTTCTCCATTTTGCAACCCTCTTGGGGTTTCCCTTTGTCTCTCTACTCTCATCTCCTTGATCTCTCTCGCGAGATCCTACATAGTTCTGAGGAGGAGATTGCAAAAATCCTTCCCATAACCTTCTTCTACCAGTGGGGACTCCCTTCATCCTCCTCCACTGGAACACAGTTTTATTTTCCAAATGTGAAATCCGAAACAAGTTGAATCTAGTATTGCAATTGGAAGAATTTGAAAAATGGCCACCACAACAAATCTGATAAAATATTCTTCAAAGAACCTTTCATTTCTCTCAATCTAGACTGAATTTGGAAAAATTTCTCCTCAGAAAATAGGAATGTTCCATTCTTCACAAAACCCATGTCTCAGATTTTCTTGATTCATCTTCATTTTCCCCAAACAGCTAACCTAAAACCATCACTTTTTATCCCAACAAATTTCTGCGTTTTTTGTTTTGTATCTCTCATAGAACCATTTGTTTCTCTCCAGACCGAATTTTGAAAAACCGCTCTTACGGAAACAGAATTGGTCCGTTATACACAAAACCCATGTCTCATATTTTTGATATTCATCTTAATTTTCCCGAAATATCTAACGCAAAACCGTCATAGACCGTTTGTTCCACAAGTTGAGCCAAGTCTATGAGCTCTAATACAACTGTAATATTCCAAAAAAGGAAAAGCAACAATATTGAACATAAAAATGGAAATTGCAATGAATATCAATACATCAAAACATGAGACAATCATAGAACCATTACATTATGTTTAATAGCATAAAATAAATAAAATTTTGTGAGGAAAAGGTCACTCAAGCTAGGCAAACAAGCCTCCCATGATCCAATACATCAAAATATGAAATGTTTCTAATACATAAAATGCCGGAATACTCTGACTATGCAATCTATGAGGGAATAAATGTAGTTGGAAAATAGAAATATATAGATCTGTTGATATAATTCTCAGAAAGTGCTGGGAATAGAGATCTAAGCTCCAAGCACAATTCCAAGACAACCCAAAAAGGGTTTCTAGAAATACACACTGTGAAAAATGCAGCCCTAGGGCTGAATAACACTCTGCAACTCCATGACTGCAGGGAGGTGGCTGATATAATAAGAAAATAGCTGAAACTCCTCCCAATAGATCCTCCCAATGAAAGGCTACTCCCTCCACTACAAAAATGGCTCACAAAATGGGTCTCTCAACCCTCCATTACAACTGCCTTGGAAAATAACGCAGTTTCTGAAGGATACTATGCTATGGTAGATGGTTGAAGCTTGGCCTGATGCCAGATGGTGGAATGAATCTCAATGTAACTTTCCTGAGTGGGCACTCGAAGTCCCTCGAGGATGACAGTGGGATTTTCATCGGAAACACCCTTGTGCTAAAAATCACAAAAAACTTTGTTAAACATCTGAAGCATGCAAAAAGTCATAAAATACCAAGACATAAACAATATTCAGAATTCCTTCAATGGTTGCCATCCCCTTCCTTATATGCTTGTGATCCCTCACCCCCTTGGCCCCACACAATAATGATGCTACTCTCATGGCCACTAAGCTCCATTATTATTGCATTGTCGTCCATTGTCTCCACTACCTCCATAACTATGTTGTTGATTTGGTCAAATTGACCCCATCCACATGCACTGACCCACGTTCACACCAAGAATTGGTTTATTCACCTTGACCCCATCTAGATGCATTGATCCACATTCACATTAAGAAGTGGGTTTATTCCTACTAAAGGGATTTATGGGTCCCTCTACCCTCTTATTCATCTATTAATTAAGGAAGACAACATTTAATATTCTAATTAGCTAAAAGCTAAATTAGGAATATTACGAACAACATAGTGTAATCAGGTCCTCTAGATGAAGAAAACCTTGTAAGAGATACAATTAAAATATTATGAGCCTATTCTAATACTTTGTGACAACACCAGTGCAACACACATCTCCTAGAATCCAGTGATGCATTCCAAGACCAAGCATATTCCTTTCAAGTTTCACTTTCTAAGGGAGAAATTCGCAGAAAATAATATCAAGCTAGAGGGTGTTGGGATAAAGGAACATATTGTATAAGTATTCAAAAAACCACTTCCCAAAGAGACATTTTAATATCTCAAATAGAAATTGGGATTAATTTCTTCTCCAAATTTATTTTCACAATCTTCGACAAATAAAGACAAGGGCAGAGACAATGTGAGGGGGAGTTACCCTTTTATATTGATGTCAAAGGGGGAGATAAATATTAAGAAGCATGAAGATAGGGGGAGCATGATCATAGGGTTGGCATGATGGTTTCCATCAATGACAAACTTGGAATATTGTTGAAATAATTTTCCATTGATGTCCAAGGTTGTCAAAATGAAAGATAAATTTACACATTCAAGTAGCACATTTTAAAATATTGTTTTTGGATTTTTGAAGCCCCATATGGATACCTTATATTTTAATGAATTTTTACTCTATTTACCTAGCTCAAATGGAATCATAACATATATGGTTGGAAATATTATTTTTATACCTTTTGAAAGGTATATGACAGTCCCCTTAACTCCTCACGATTGAGGAGAAACAATTTTTTGGATATTCACTATACATTTTTCCAATTGCACAAGATAGTCTAGCCAATGGACAAGTCAGCCCAGTATAGACCCTTAAGGAGCATAAATCAGTCACTCAAGAAAGTTTGGATATGTTAAAAAAAGCGAAGAAAAGAAGTTTTTTTGAGGTTCATACCTCATGAACTAGAAGTGAAGAGGAGTTGATGTGGAGAGACTTTTTGGGGAAGAATTATTGGCACCATTTTGAAGGGTTTTTGGCTTATTTTGGAATTTATTTTTAGCTTATTTTGGAAGGATTTTTGGCACATGTTTTGAAGGTCTTTGTTCCTATTTAGAAGGCTAATTGCAATCTTATTTTTTGACGACCAAAGTATCTCCCCTTTGAAGGCATAATTTCATATTTGTGTAGAGGGTCGAATTCCAGTGTGAAAGGTTGAGTTTCATGCCTATCCTAAGAGCAATGAATTGTCTATGTTGAGTTAGAATTTTAGGACTGAAGTTCTGGTACAAAGAAGGCCAAACTCATGCATGTTTTGAGGTACAAATCTCATATGTTTGAAGGTGAGTTTCAAGTCTGCTTTTGGATATCTAACATTTTTCTTGAGGAAGTTGAACCTTGTGAAGGAGGAAGAGTTTTAGAAGTCAAGTTCTAATTGATTGAGGGATGATTTTAGGTGCATTAAATTCCAAATTGTATTCCTGGTTTGAGGCCTATTGAGGCTAAGTTCTATTGATAAGGAGGCCAAGTTCAAGGATTATTTTTTGAGGGAATTTTTATTGCTAGGAAGGTCGTAAATTGCTTGCTTGTGTGAAGTGAAAAGGAGAAAATACTAGGAGGGGAACCTTTCTTTGACTAATATTTACTCTTGTGCAATCTATAGTGCTTCCTTTCAGTTGGTGCTGATAAAGCAAGGAGTTGGTGCTGATAAACTAGGGAGTTGGTTTTGATAATTTTCAATGTACTCTTTATAAATATTAAGAAAAGCATTCCATGGTTTTCTCCCACTTTGGGCTTATAGAGAAATCTAGAGCAGTATGATTAAGTTTTCTTAAAGCTAGATTCCTATTTGACACTTTCTTGTGATGTTATATTACTTCCTTTTGTGATTATTATGTTCCTTCATCATCAAGTTAAATTCCAAATAAATGAAGATCACAAAAACAATAAAAGAACATAAGATATATGCACTCATCCAGGGAAAAATGCCTATGGAGGGGAAAACTTGGTCAAACTCTTCCTTAATAGAATTAAAATCAAGTTGAGACCATCCTAGACCCTTTACATACACCTCTCTTCATCCATCAAGTCAGTCATTCAGTTAGGGTAGTATTCTTCCAAACAACTCTTCAAGAGTTTTGACCTTCTATGTTAACCTTTACCTTGGGCTCCTATAGTCATACCAAAAATTTCAGTCTTGTCATTACAAAAAAAAAAGTTGGCCCTATAATAGGCTTCGGTCTTCCTCCTTTATCATTTTCTAAGGTAGTCCATCCTCATTTCCTCAACACACTTCGTGTCTCAATAGAATTTCATATTGAATGATTGATTTCTAATGCTCCAAGGTTGAATGCTCCTTTATATATATGTGGTTTTCACAAGGTGGATGTGTCCATTCATGAGGCTGACTATACATCTTTCTTGAGGCTGACTTGATGGTGGAGGAGTTTTTATGGCTAAAATTCATGAAATAAATTTATTTCTTTGACACAATGAAACCAAGAAGGGTCTATAAGATAGTGATAATGAAAATGGCTCAAGACATGAACCTATAAGCCTACAATGGAAGCTTTGACCTATTAACCAATGAACCAAGCATGAAACCCATGCTTTAATAAGTCAATATTTCTTTGATAAAAAATCCATTTTTTTTCTTTTGATTAATACATTACATCATGACTCAAATACAACTATGAAGAACTACACTAGTTACATTCTTCAACACTCCCTCTTAACTATGGAGGTATTCATAATTACATATATATATAGGTATATGGAATATCTCAAAATAATATGATCTATGAAGATTCACAAGACACACAGTGCTAAAAACTATATACATAGACCGTGTTCTCATTGGGTGGAGTGTTAGGTCCCTATATTTTTGTTATAATTCACTTATTGTTGTTAGTGTAACCCCCTTATTTTTATTATTGTACCCTTGTAACCCCCATTTCGTTATTATTTTGCCTTAAATTATTATTGTTAGGTCGGCTAGGATTACATTGTGGCCCACTAGGATTACATTATGGCCCAATGGATTCCTATATATAGAAAGGAGGTTTTGTAAATTGTATCATCGAAGAATTGTTCATTTATGTAATGTATTGGAGGTTTCCCCCTCGAATTGGCTCATTTCTAAGGCGTTGATATGTCTTTTCTTCTCTTTTTGGAGCTGGTTACACAACATTTGGTATCACAACATTTGGTATCAGAGCTTTGGATTCTAGGGTTTCGCTGCTCCAAACAGGTCATCGTGGAATCTTCGCTATAAATTTTTTTCTACGAAGTTTCAAAAGCTAAAATTTTTAGGGTGCAAAGCCGAAATCCTGAGGAATATTTTCTAAAAATTTCAGAGCTTGGTTCGCAATATTTTCAGAGATATCATCTGTGGACATTAGGTCTTTTTTCAAGATCCTAAACAGGTCATCGTGGAATTTTCGCTGTAACGTTTTTTATACTAAGGTTCAAAATCTGAAATTCATATGGTACGAAGCTGAAATCCTGAGGAAATTCGTCAAAAAATTTCAGAGCTTGGTTCACAATATTTTTTGAGATATGATCTGTGGAAGGTAGTGCTTTTTCAGGCTCCTTAATTTCATCTCAAAGAGGTGATCATGGGAAAATTTCAATAACTCTCTCTCTGGGCATTGGATTGGAGTGCCGTAAAAATTGGTTGCAAGTACACGGAATTTAGTTTCTTGGCTATCAATTTCAGAGACAAAGAACGAAACAGTGACACGTGGCAAGTCCTACAAGTTTGCTCTACTGAACCAGTCCAGAATTAGGTCATTGTGGGAGATTGGGCCTGGCAACTTTGTCTTAGTTAATCAAATGGGTCGGTTTTGATCTTATCGAAAGATAATTCAGAAGGCTACCTCAATTCCCAAGTTCAGATATTGAAGAGTTGCAATTACAAATATAATCCAATTTCAATATCGAGCTCCTCAAAAGTAGGAAAAAGATGTGTATTTTTTTTTACGAATTGCATAAGTCTTGTTTGAAGAATCAATTTGAATTGATTCCAAGGGCATATTGTAGAATATATATTAGTATTGGGTTAAAAAAAATGCCCTGTAAAAATAATTCAACACCCATTAAGCCTTCAGAAGGCTCTACTATGACTCATGAAGATGAAGAATTGCAACATGATCTATCAAAATTACAAGAGGAAGTGCAACAAATTTCACTCTCGCAAAGAGCAACAAAAAATGAAATGGAAGTTTTGAAGAAAGGCGTGGAAGCTAAGATGGATGGCATGGAAGCTGGCATGGAAGCTAAGATGGATGACATGAAAGACAACATGGAAAACAACATGAAAAACATGAAGAATGATCTAAAAGAAGACATCGAAGGTTTGACCAAGTTGATAAAATAAATGTTAATCACGATTTCATAAACTCTAATGTTGGCAAGAAGAACCACCATATTCCAAAAATGGATATGAGGAAGTTTGATGGGAAGGATCCTGTAACATGGATACTACAGATGGAGCAATATTTTGATCTCCATAATGTGCAAAACACACAAAAGGTACGCATCGCAACTTTACATTTAGAACAAAATACATTTGTATGGTATCAATGGCTTTGCTCCCGTAAAAAAATTGTCACTTGGTCAATTTTTACGGAGGAAATGATAGCACATTATGAGGATACAAAGAGCAACACCTTCTTTACCCAATTGATAAATCTCAAACAAAAGGGTTTAGTGGGGCAGCACATTGTGGACTTCCAAAAATTGAATATAAGGGTAACTGATCTTACAGAGGAACACAGGATTGATCTCTTCCTAGGCACTTTAAAGGATAACATCCAACATGAAGTTCGCGTTTTGGAACCTGATTCATTGGAGAAGGCATTCAGGTTGGCAAGAAAAGTTGAATGTAAGATTATGGCGACAAGGAAGCCTACCACTCAATTCTATAAAGAAGGAAGTGTTGCTACGCCTAGATTTCCACAACCTACAAGGTTGACACCACAACAATTAGAAGAAAAAAGAGCAAAAGGGCTTTGCTACAGTTGTGATAGCAAATACACTAAAGGTCATAAGTGTGCTGAGAAGAAATTATTTTACATAAATTGTGAAGAGGAAGAAGAAAATGAACAAGAAGAGGATATACACCAGGAACCAGCCCTAGAAGAGGAAGAAATGAATCTGACCATATCATGTAATGCACTGGCAGGAATTACCACTCCTCAAACTCTCGAGATAGAAGGACAAATCAAGAAGAAAAAGGTAATAGTGTTGATTGATTCAGGTAGCACCCATAATTTTATTCATTGTAAGGTAGCCAAGGAATTAAATTGTTTCCTATACCCAGCACCGGAATGTCAAGTGATGGTTGCAAATGGAGGAACTATAAATTGCTCTGGAAAATGCCATAATATCAAGCTAACCATGGGGGAATATGTATTGACTAGTCAAATGCTTTCCATTCCTATGGGAGGTGCTGATGTTGTACTAGGAGTACAATGGTTACAATCTTTGGGGACGGTAGCTTTTAATTTTCAAGAACTTTTCTTGAAATTTTTTTCAGAAGGAAAGGAAGTCTAATTACGGGGTATTGAAGGGAAGCCAGGAAGGATAATAAGCTCTAATGTCATGACAAAGCTTCTAAAGAAAGAACAACGAGGCGTAATTGCACAATTATGCTCACTGGAAGTTCCAACATCAAAATCATCTATTTCTGCAGATCTCCAACAAGTCTTGGACAATCATTCCAAGGTGTTTGAAACTCCCAAAGGACTCCCACCTATTCGTGATCATGATCATACTATTCATTTGATTCCAGGAAGTGTTCCTCCAAACATCAGGCCTTATAGATATCCTTACTTCCAAAAGAGCGAAATTGAACGTATGATTGCAGAAATGTTAGAGGCGGGTATAATTCAACCTAGTCAAAGTTCTTTCTTTGCTCCTGTAGTATTGGTACACAAGAAAGATGGATCATGGCGAATGTGTCCGGATTATAGGGAGCTCAATAAGCTCACCATTAAAGATAAATTTCCCATTCCTGTGATTGATGAATTATTGGATGAATTACATGGAGCAATTTATTTTACCAAGTGGGATCTTCGTTCAGGATATCATCAAATTAGAATGAAGACTGAAGATATTCCAAAAACAACATTTCGAACTCATGAGGGTCATTATGAATTTTTGGTCATGCCTTTTGGCCTTACCAATGCACCTTCTTTCAAGGGTTGATGAATTCCATTTTCAAACCCTTCCTTAGAAAATTTGTGCTAGTATTTTTTGATGATATACTAATCTACAACAGGTCTTGGAAGGATCATGTTGAACATGTTAAGAGGGTGCTCAAACTATTGCAGGAGAAACAATTATATGCAAAAAAATCCAAATGTTTCTTTGGAGTACAAGAGGTGGAATATCTGGGTCATATTGTATCTCACGAGGGTATTAAAGTAGACCCTAACAAAATTAAAGCCATTAAGGAATGGAAAGTCCCCACAACCATAAAGCAGTTGCGAGGATTTCTCGGGTTAACAGGGTATTATCGCAAGTTTGTTAAGAATTATGGGAGAATAGCAGCACTTCTAACAACATTATTGAAGAAAGATGCATTTTCATGGACTCCTGAAGCAACTAAGGCCTTTGAACGTCTTAAAGAGGCAATGTGCCTAGCACCGGTCTTAGCTACACCAGACTTCACAAAAAGCTTTATTGTGGAATGTGATGCCTCAGGAAATGGAATTGGTGCAGTTTTAATGCAGGAAGGAAGACCCATTGCTTTTGAAAGTCGTCCAATCAAAGGAAAGCATTTACAAAAACCTATTTATGAGAAGGAAATGTTAGCAATACTGCATGCACTAAAGAAATGGCGAACTTACCTAATGGGAAGACACTTCAAGGTAAAAAATAATCATGATAGTCTTAAACACTTTTTGGAACAAAGACTATCTTCAGAAGAGCAGCAAAAATGGGTCACAAAGATGTTGGGTTATGACTTTGAAATAATCTACAAAAAGGAAAAGCTTAATGTTGTTGCAGATGCACTCTCAAGAAAGAATGAAGAGGTGGAAGCATTGCTTTGTGCCATTTCTATTATCCAACCAGATTGGATAACCGAAGCAAAAGATGAATGGAAGAAGGACAAAGATGTATGGACACTCATTCAAAAGTTGCAGCAAGATCCTAGTACATCTGATACATTTAGTTGGAAAAATGATTCCTTATGGTACAAAGATCGCTTATATCTTTGTAAGAATTCCCAACTTAAACAAAATATTCTTCTGGAATTGCACACTTCTCCTTTAGGAGGACACTCGGGATTTTTAAAAACTTACCACAGGGTGAAGAAATAATTTTTTTGGGATGGCCTTAAATCTGATATTCAAAAGTTTGTGGCGGAATGTTTGTTTTGCCAGCAGAATAAAGTGGAAACAATTAAGACCCCGGGACTTCTACAACCTTTATCCATTCCAAGTCAACGTTGGGAGGAGATTTCAATGGATTTTATCACAGGTTTACCTAAGTGCGAAGGAAAGAGTGTCATCATGGTGGTAGTTGATAGACTTACCAAGTATGCACACTTTTGTGCATTATCTCATCCATTTAAAGCAAGTACAGTTGCTACTACATTTATGGATAGAATTCAAAAGCTACATGAAGCCCAAGGGTCATTGTGAGCGACAGAGATCCCATTTT
>JAXQQM020080638.1:0-177685 GCA_034641835.2 Pinus albicaulis
CGGGTTGATTTGGATGAGTGGAAATGAGACTAAATTGACTGAAATAAAACTATCTAATTTAAACTAAATATTGACAAAGAAATTCTAACACTAACCCGAGTAATTATATGTGAATACAACTTAAGATTGTTCCAATTTAACAATAACCATAAAAATGTATTATTATATAAATTGAAATGTGCAGAAAAAAATAAAGATAACTCTGTTTAAGAAATTAAACAGAGTTGTATTAGCATATTGCATTCATCATTGTATACCATCTATATATACTTATGAAAGATAACGTTTCAATTATACTCATAAATGATATATAAAAAGAAACGTTGTGAAAACCAAATATATATATAAATGATAGCAAATTTTAAAGCGAATATCATAAGACAAAAGAAATCAACAGTGAATAGATAGAAATACCTTATTCATCTTGAAGACTTTCAAATGAAATCTGATACTCTAATCCAGTAACTTTGATGCAAAATCAAATTCCAAGGTACAGAAATGCAACACTTCAAAGATAATTCCGCATAAAAATCACCAGATGTGATCCTTTTTAAAAATATATAAGACAATGGAGTACAGAAATGCAATCTCCAAGTCAAAAAATATTAAGATCCAGGACCTTTCTCTAAATGCATGAGAAGGGTTTAAATACTACTTAGCTAAATCTAAAAATAGTCTTATTACAAAAATTAAGGATTCGGTTCAATGACCGTCCTTTTCCTAGGCTAAAATATAGTAAAATTAAAACTAAATCTAACTATCTATGAACTTGATCTTTAAACTTGCAGGCATCTAGCATAGTTTTGAGAAGATGTGGTTGACCGACTTCAGAATTCAACTGTCCTGAAAAGACAGCTCAAGTGGGAAAATAATATTCTCTCAGAGAATTGATGATACAATTAAGGCAATGTATTTTAATGGTGGCTTCTACCAAGTGTATCGTGGCTCCAAAGAGAGTCTAACTTAATCTTGTCACCCTTGGATTGATTTTACTTCTTTCCCCATTTTTTGCTCATTCTGTTTGTAGCTTGATGTGTTCAGGAGATATCCATCTAGCTTTCAAATCAAATTACTTTGTGTAAATTATCATTTACAATAATCGCATATGTTTTCCCCCCGTAGCCACCTCCTCTCACGCTTTCTCTCGCTTTCCCTCTTCGATTTAGGCATCCCTAAGCATAAAAATTACTTCTTTTATGATTGGCTAATAATGGGTGCAACCCGCTTCTCTTTCTTCAAGTTTTAAACTTGCAGGCATCTAGCATAGTTTTGAGAAGATGTGGTTGACCGACTTCGGAATTCAACTGTCCTGAAAAGACAGAGTTGGCAAGCGTAGGAGCAATCTTTTCTGTAGCATTGATGATACAATTAAGCGCACTGTGCTAACTGTGTGGCTTTACCAAGTACATTCAGTATGAGTTCCAATTCAATCTTGTCAACCCTTGGATAGATTTTTCTCTTTCTTCTGCCTTTTGCCTCCATTCTGCTTGCAGTTGATGTGCTTGTGGGAGATATCCTGGAACAGTTTCAGGAATTAAATTAGCTTTGTGTAAATTATCATTTACACAATCTGTAAGAGTGTTTTCCACTGTATCCGCCTCCTCTGCTGCCTTTTCTTCCCTTTTGATTTGTCCATTTTCCTTTATTTGAGCTTATTGCTCTATTATTAATTTTGCAATTTCATCTTGATTTTGCTTCACCATTTTCTCATATCATACTTTAGCCAAAGTAGTTTCTTTTTATCGATTTGACCTTTCGCAATAATTTTTCTCTGTGCCGAATACGCTCCACATCTTTTTCCTTACTCAGCATGAAGTGCCTTGAATTTGGTCAATGTTTCCTCATTTTGTCTTACAGTTATTTCAAGTCTTCTTCAACTCCCGACTTCTCTCAAGAAGAGCTTTATGTTTCTCTGAGAACTCTTGATCTCCAACAACTTCTTTAGTAACTTCTAAAAGTTCTATAGAGGATAATTTTGGCAAACTTACATACCTTATCTTGTGGTAGAAACTGTGTCAATTTGCCCACTTGGATATTTGAACTTGTGAACAGCGTCTGAAACATCCTTTTTTGGTACTGTCCACTCGTGTTTGATTTTCTTCAATGGTTCATCTCTTTTGGTCCATTCCTGTGTGCATTCTGACAAATTCGCATGTTCTCTGGCAAATTTTTCCATAAATTGCTTATTATAAGGCGTTTGAGGTTCCAGCAACTTATGCATCAGCTTCATGTCTTCCGTGGTGAATGACCCGATTGGCCCTTCAAATGGAGTTCTAAATTGCCTGTCTGAAATATCAGTGCTGTCCAGAACCCATCTCACCATGTCCGTATACGGGAGAATCCTTGGCCTTGCTGCTATTCTATGCAGAAATGAGCAAGCTAGTTCTCTAAGGGTTGCTTCAGACGTATTACTGGAACCTGCTGTAGCCACAACTTTCATCACCACAGGGTTTTCTTCCTCTAGCAGATTATACATTCCTTCCGAAGTGGATATACCGGCATCCTTATTACAAGCGGTGTCTGCATACAGCGAAGCCATTTCTTTGTTTTCAAAACTCGAGCTCTTATCCTTCTTACCCATAGTGTTTAGTGGAAGCTTTGTATAGACGTTTGCTCCTTCGTGCCTGCGTTTTACGAGTAAATGAGAGTAATGGCATAAGAAAGGTGATGAGACTGTTTTAAATGTGAAAGTGGATGAAATATAATATTTTAATCGTGAAACGACTTTCAATTCAAACACAATCTCATTTACCATTAATTTTCAATCCAATCATTTAATTTAATCATTAAAGCGCATAACAGATTTGATATATGGGAAGATTGCCTTGGGATAGCACGCCTGCATGAATCTGCGACATTGCGATCTGCGATTTGCGTTGCAATATCGCAATATCACAATGTCGCAATATCGCAATATCGCAAAATGAAGTCATCGCAGTTTTGTAAATAGCGCAAAAGCGGAAATTGCGCAATAGCGCAAAAGTGCATATCGCAAAATCGCAAAAGCGCATATCGCAAAATCGCAAAATTCAAAATAGCGCAAAAGATATTCATTAATCATTTCTGTTTTCTGCGCTATGCGATCTGCGACCAATGCGTTTGTTGTATAGGCTTTTAGGGTCGCATTATCGCAAAAGCGCAAAATCACATTTTCAGTTTTATAAAAGATATATACCATTTTGCTATGGATGCGCTATTTTGTTTAAAGAGAAATTTTATTGTAATCTATCATAAACTTAAGTGTTTCTTAATTTTATTTCTAAGGGATTTCTATAAGTTTATGATAGAAAGTTTTATTTGAAAAGGAAAACAAATCCTAATTGAATTTTTGGATTTTTTAAACTAAGGGTCCCCATTTATTTAGTATCATTACTAATATTAAATAAAAGGGGGGTTGTTAAAGGTCAGCAACACCACCTTACATCTGGTGTCCTTATGTATAGAGATTTTTGTTTATCATGGTTATATAGATTTGTGCTCGTATGGTTGTTTGATTATTAGACACTCATGTTTATTTTCTTTGATGGCTATGCACATGTTATTTGTTGCTAACTCATTATGTTGTGTTTCTCAATGCGTGATTCAGTAAAAGTTTAGGAACGAATAAAAATTTGTTCATAAGTCACAATATTGATTAAGCCCTCTCAATCAATAGTGATCAAGGTTAGAAAGCTGAATTAAAATCACATTGAGAACTCATTTCTAATGTCTCCTCCCTTCAAAAGATGTGAACATTCAAAATAGGTTAAAAAAATATAATTATAAATGCATTTACCCATCTAGTGACATGGAACTCATAGATCTAAGGAAGTAATATGAATGGTGAAGAAAGGAGATTTGTATCAATGGTTCAAGTTATGAGGATATACATTTTTTTTTCTAGTAAATTCCTGACCCTTATTCATAGCTCTAAAGTTCTTAATTTCATATTTGTAACACATGCTTTGTGGAACTAAAATTTAATGTGTGGATTTTTTCAAGCATTTCCATACCTTTGTTCACTATTGATACTTTGACCCTAAAAATACTACAATTTAGACCCTAAAAGGCTTGAAATATTTTCTCTAATAGGCCTACAATCTTAGCCCTAATAGACTTGAAATTTTCGGTCTTGTAGTATTTCTCTGTGATTCAACCCTGTAAAGAGTACCAATCCTCACTCTTTGGAAGAAGTAGTCTTCACCTTATCTTGAATTTGTAGAGTAGGGATGAAAAAATTTAGTCATGTGGTGACCTACCTCAGATTTGAGTAAAATACTTTGTGGACCTGTAATGTTTTTAGATTTGGATTTCAACCCTATCTTGGAAAAAATTTGAGGTTTATTTAGAGCATATTTGGGCCTCATGTTGGATAAACTTTTATCCTAGTTTGAGAGAAAATATTATTTTATTAGAAGAATATCCTTGAAATTAACTTGAAAACCACTGTTGAATACTCTCTCAAAGACTTGTTGGAGTAACCTAATGTGTAGACCTTGAAGCCTAACTTATACTCAGTTTTTGGAGTAACTCCTCTTTCATTATTTAGAACTAACTTGAAGACCTTGAAGAAATCATTAGAATAGCTAACATTCCTAACTATTGAAGAATGTATTTGAGAAGACATCCTTACAAAATATACTTAGAGTGATAAAGTTTATTGTGACATATGAAGAGTCCTGGAGATAATTTCTATAAATCATTAATTCTTGTAAAAGTTGAGCTTCATCTTTGGGTCTGAAGTCAAACCATTTTGGAGTAAATTAAAGATGCTACTGGAAGAATTTGTTGAATAAGAAGAATTATTGAAGTAGCATTTAGAAATTTTAAAAGCATTATTGAAATATTGTTGGAATCCTTAATGAAGAATATTTTTGGGAGAACTGAAGTTACACTAAAAATATATTGAATAATTGAATCAAATTAAGAGGGTTGGAGCCCTAGAGGGTCCTCACACAAGGTTGGAGCCTTGTGAAAAAATTGTTGGAGCTTGGATTAGGTAAGAGGATTGGAGTACTCAAGTATACCAAGTTGGAGCATGCTGTAGTACAAGTTGGAGTCTAGTTTGAAATTAAAAGTTGGAGTCTTCATTAAGGGTTGGAACCTTGAAGGAATTATAACATTATTTTTTTAAGAGAGGATTGAAGTCCTTGTCATTATTCTTAATAAAATTATTCTTATATTCTATGTTTTCTTGTTCTAGTTTGTTAACTACCCTTAACTCTCATATAATAACAATTTTAAAAGAAATACTGATTCAACCCCCCTTTCAGTGTTTCCAACAATACCAATCAACCACCCAAGTCTGCTCAAAGTTCTAATGTAGTATTTAAGATGGAAACTTGGGTATGGAAAAATGCTGTAAATTTAATCAAGAAGTGAATTCTAAAATAAAATTCCCACAATGGAAACATAATATGAATGTTATGGTTTCCAATGTCTTGGAAAGTTTGTTAGAAGAAAAATAGTTTGAGCAGACTCAAGTGGCTAATGAAGTAACACTTCTAGATGATAATACATGCATTGGTGACAATATTTTCACTTTTTATCTTATTTGAATAATTATAGACAAGGTGCTAGTGAGTCCCCAATGGGTGAAAGTCCATCGAAACAACAGTCCAAGTCATACAACCTCAGGAACAAAGGACCGATACCTAAGAAATACATGAGGAAGAAAATTTTGAGAAATAATTTAGCTCCTAACGATTCTTCTTAAATATCACATATTAAATACAGAAGCATTCAACCTCCTAAAAAAAATTCCAAGAATACTAAGAAACATTCCATCATCCCTAAGGCATTGAATAAAGCTTCATGACCTACCACTTCAAAAAAACCTACCAACGATGAATATGTATGTCCAATATTTATTATAGCATTATTGATGACATGAATGCTAAAATTTCCATTTATGATCTGGAAAATTTTGTCGGCCAGTGGGAATTGATTATCCAAACATTCTCATCCAAGGCTCCATCATGTAAGATAATTGCTACTTCCAAAGCCTTGTCTAGTAAGTCCAATATGTTGAACCCTTAGTTAAACTGAGAAGGGGGGGGGGGGTGAATTTGTTTAATATATTCATGGAATTTTAAACTTTCCTTTGAACTTATTTACACCTTCATTTCATGATCAACTTAATATATAATGAAACAACAACCTTACTATGTGAGCAGCAAGTATTAAGCAAATTAAATACATAACATCAACACATAATCATCATGCACATGGACAACATATATAAGTGGAACCCATAAGGGAGAAAACCACATCTTATTATTGTTTTGATGCAAAGGCAAGCTTCGACCCCCTCTCACCACTGCTTTTTTGTAGGCTCCAATCTATAGGAGGCTACTACCTCAAATTTTTCAAGTTACAACTTGCAAGGAAGCTCCAACTGCCATCTATTTTCTGCAGGCTACAACCTACATGAGGCTCCTACCTCAACCAGCTACAACTGGACATCTATCAAGCTACAACTTGAAACAGAAGCACCAACTCCCATGTATTTTTTGTAGGATATAGCCCACAGGAGGCTCCTACCTCAACCAGCTACAACTAGACATCTATCAAGCTACAACTTGATATGGAAGCACTAACTTACTCACTCTACAATAAAATCATATGTTGATTTACCTGGATATCAGCTATGTTTTTCTCCTTCTTCAATTTTGTCCTTCTAGCCTTCAAATTTGAATTATATCATCTCTGGATATTCACAACTTCTCTATCAAATATATCTTCTTCTTCCACTCTGTAGCCTGTTAATGCATATGATAGTAACATAATTTATAGAGATCACCCTCTCGCTATTTTCATTCTACATGGGAATATGAAATAAATAGATACGAATATTTTCCTTCCACCTTATCATTTTCTCGCTCATCATTTCAGGAGGTTACAACACTGTCTACTCATTTCAGAATTAAATTGGAGTTTTGTTTTGCCTACAGAGACTTGCCTTTGCATCATAAACAATATAAAAATAAATAATACATTTTCATTTACAATCAATTATTTCTTGAGCCCATCAGTTTATTCACTTTGTTGTGTGTTTTTCCTCTTCCTCTTGCTATCCCTTTGTCTTTTATGTTTTTTCAGTTACATTTCCAACTGTGCTGCTGCAATACTGTCTTAGCCCGTCTTGACCCATGCCTTTATGCTTTACACCACCTATGCCTATTGCATATCTTACCTACAATGTTCTATGCTCTTCTCTGCTCGTTTTCTCTATGTCAAGTTACTTACCAGATTCTCCTTCTTCCCATGTTCAATATTTGTTATCAAACTACTGCAGTCGCATAACACCTCTACACGAGTGTCGAGTCATTTTACTTACTGCAGAAATTTCTTGCTGTGTTCAACCTTTCCTTTGTTACATGAGTCGTCCTTTACTTCAAACGTTTTCTTCATAAAATCACATAGCCCCGGACTTGAAATACATAAGATCTTAACTTCAAACTTTATCGCATTTGGTATCATATCGCATTTTGGCACATTAAAGGTTTTACGTTATAATTCCCTTTTCCACCTCTGATGCAATTTAACACTAGAAAGGCTCGGCATATATGCGTAAATTTGGTTGAAGGGTTCCACAACATGGTGGCCAATCACAAAACATCACATTTTTCTTGCCTGCAAGTTTTAATGTTTTGCAATAGACGTATCTCCTATTTTCTGCGTTATGCGATCGCATCGCATCGCATCCAGCTTACTATTCGAACTCTTAGGTACAAACCCTAAAATCTGCGATGTGTACTAAAGCATTGTATTGACACGTGGCTCCTCCCTTTCACCGCATTGCAACTCTCTAACCTTACCACTTCACGAAAAAATTAACATTTCCTAGCGCTATTTGCTAACATTTGCGATGTACGGGCTCACGATTCACCGTCCACTGTTGATCTGCCCTGAGATCTAATGGTCCTCATATGATTTTACTTCGTACTATATAAGATTTACTTTGTGGTTATACTCTATTTCATGTGATCTGAGATGTTGCTCCATGCCAACACGTGTCCTCTCCATTTCGCATCGCAAATAATTTAACTTACCATGTGACGCCTTAATGCAAAAATCTTAAATGTTGCAATTTGCAAAATCCTTCCTCATGCAATTCGATCTCTGCTATCCATCTCCTGCCTTCACTTTTGTGATCTAATATTGGTTGTCTCACTACAAGGAAAATACCCTCTAGTAGATGTTTTTGAGGAACCCCATAGAAAAATACCCCATACATCCATTTCTAGCGGAGGTCACTAGAGGAGGTTGGCAGGTGAAAGGTTTTGCAGATGTTTTCCTCTCGGTGCACTTATCATTACACATTGCCCCAGTGCTTTGGAACTGAGAAAGCACTGGTGCCGACCAAAACATTGGCACACCAGACACCATGCACTCTATACACACTCACCTAGTGCATCTTATTATTCTATAGCACTGGTGCGTCATAGATCTTCCATGCCGATGCATCATAAAACATCGCGCCAAAACCAAAACCACCCGATGTGGTAGAAAGAAACCGCACCGGTGCATCATAATACATCATGCCAAAACACAATCGACCGGTGCATTTTTAAGAAATAGAACCAGTGCGCCTATAAATAATGCGCACTGGTAAAGGGTTAAATTAAAAAAGATTACGGCAAAATAACCCAGATTTTTCAGTTTTCCAGTGCTCTTGAGCTCTCAATTACCAGTGCGCGCCTACCATAGAATGCACTGGTGTGCATGAAACATTGGCACATCAGATAGCTTGCGCGACGTATACACACATCCGGGGCCTCCTATTACTGTAACGCACCGGTGCTTCACCACTCTTCGACGTCGATGCATCATAAAACATTGCGCCAAAACAAAAATGCGTAGGTGCATTCTTATCCAAGAGCACCGATGTACCTAGAAACTACACGCACTAGAATAGCGTTACATAAAAAATAAAATTAAGGCCAAAAAACCGGTGCTTTACGACTATTCCACACCAGTTCTTTACGGATATTCCGCCACAGTGCATCATCAAAATTTAACGTCGAAACTAAAACATCCTGGTGCAGTGTTAGGGAACCGCCTTGGTGCATTATAAACAATGCGCCAAAATTGACACAGCCCGGTGCAGTTGTAGGTAAGCATATCGGTGCGCCTATAAAATCCCATGCACTAGAACAGGCTTAAATAAAAAACATTTATGGCCAAAAAACTTCATTTTTCACTTTCCTCAGTGCTTCAGAGCTCTCAAGCATTGATGCCATTTCCCCTTGTCTGAGCCGCCCTGACATCAGTTCTCTAATTGCACCCATTGCACGCACTGCTGCACTGCATTGGCCACCAATCTCCAGCTTTCATTTTGAAAAATGGTGGGCATATTTTCTTTTGCAAATTTTACAGCCAATATGCCTCCTCGACGACGAAATGTACAAGTATTTTTCTAGTTTTTCCATAATTAAGCCTTTTAGTGGATTAGAAATTGAAATAACCTTAAAAATAACCATTAAAAAAGGGGAAAAAAAAATTGCCGCGCGGTGCGCCGGAGCTGTTCGGCTCGCACTGGATAGCGGTGCTGCCTATAAAATTTACAGGCCGCACCGCCATCGGTGCTAATGGTATTCACACCGTTTTCGGGGCGGTACCAAAAGGCACCCCGAATAATTTTAAAATAAAAAAATAAAATAAAAGGCGGTGCGCTCATTTATCCAGGTGCACCGTTGA
Organism: Pinus albicaulis; assembly: GCA_034641835.2. Classification (NCBI taxonomy): domain Eukaryota; kingdom Viridiplantae; phylum Streptophyta; class Pinopsida; order Pinales; family Pinaceae; genus Pinus; species Pinus albicaulis. The sequence goes on from JAXQQM020080638.1 coordinate 9,682, forward strand.
CCACAGGAATCACAGTGCGGTGCGTTGACGAAATTATCTGCCCCGGTGTATGTCAGCGCACCGCATTCTGGATTCCAAGAGGGTCAAAGGTGTGGCTGGGTAAAAGACCGCACCGTCGACTATGTAATTGTCATGAAGTCGATGCGCTGACACGACTATATGTACCGGGGCGTATATTTCAGTCAACGCACCGCTATTCTGAACTTTGATAAAGTTAACGGTGCTTGAAAAATAGACAGTTGCATCGAGGCCTGTGCGTTGTATTTCATTAGGGGCATCGAGACCGGTGTGCTACATTCTTAAGATGCACCGCGACCGGTGCGTGACTATTACATGTCTGTTTTAATATAAAAAATTATTTAATATGGCAATGATTCAGAGAGAAGAGGAGGAAAAACAACAACAACAAGCTGAATAGTATGACATGATTCGCCAATGGGAGGCTCAAGAGAGGGAGAGATATGCATACCCTCGCCCTATTACTGCAGATACCCAGGAGATCCCTAGGCAGGTAGGCCTCCTCAAGTTGTATGAGGAGGCTACTTCCATAAAGGCCCATAATGTGTTTTGAGATATCTTATCCGCAGGTGGAATGCCCACCGATAGGCTTTCCAGGTTGGTCTTGACCAATGGTACACACCCATTGAGGAGGATATTTATTTTATTACAGGACTATCGAGGATAGGGGTGGATTTTCCCTCATTCCCAGACGTTCCAGTTGGTTGTGTAGCAGGGAGTCAGTTAGTTTACTCCCAGAGATACATTGGAGCACATGTACTGTCTCCTTCAGAGTTTCAGGTACCTGGAGGCCAGTTACGTATAGGTGCTTTTGGTAGACAAGACGTGCAGTGCCTCTACCTTATCATTTCGACCATTTCGCACAACACGAGTGATGGGAAACACATTAGTTGCACGCTTTTATATTATGTTGATTCTTTAGTACATCAGCCACGACTTGTTAGGTGGTCTGCCATTTTTTTGCCGCAATTTTGTACGGCCTTAGATAGATGTCGTGCTCATGCACAAGGGAGGGTCAACTTCCCTTTTGCTTCAGAGCTGTTTTGTTTATTTTTTGAGAGGTTTTCGGAGACGAGACCTAGTTTTGTTCGACGGCCTCGTAGGCTGATGTTTGAGGCCTGTATGCACATGTGGGGGTAGATGATGCCCAAGAGGGGAGACACTTTGTTTCTAGCCAGGATATTACATGATTCACTGGACTTACTAGACAGTGTTGACAAACTGCATCCCTTCATTATGGTCCCATGTCCTTATGCTGGCTTAGATTGGCGAGGGTGTCCCAACATCCTCTTCATAGCTGATGAGCCGCCAGATGATAGAGGTAATATTACTATTTTATTTATATTTATTCTAACATGTTCTTTAACTTGTTTTTATTAAATTGTGTAATGAAATTGTCTAATTATTGTTGTGTACTTGTATATATTTTGCATACATTGGCTCCTTTGATGGCGAGGAGATGTCGGGTCCACCACATGATCCAGGCGTGGATCCTGATGATGATGATCATGACATGCCTGATGCCAAGGATGATCATGATGAGTATGAGGCCGATGCAACAAAGAGACATGCTTCTTCTCATGGTGCACCGGTGCCGCCTTTTGCTAGGCGTGGTCAACCTGAGACTAGATATAGGATGGAGTTGGGCAACCAACTCTGTGCATTGATTGTTGATGCGGGAATTACGCCCGCTCATTGCAGAGACATACAAGCCGATGCTAGGCTATTACGGATGTGGAGAGGCATGCCAGGTGACATGTATAGCTTGATGCGACATGTCGTAGGAGCTACGACAGCTATTACGCAACTGAGGAGGATTGACCGTAGCTATAAGCGTAGTCGAGCCGCGACACATGATGGAAAGTTCGCGAGCAGCGACTCACATGCATTTCATGATCGTTCACCTTGCAGCGCGCATGATGATCATGAGGCTCCACTAGCAGCATATGACAGTCATCACGGAGATGAGGCTCGACCATCGGCCATGTCCAGTCAACAACCTACTAGAATATCATGAGCAGGCTAGACCATTGACCGTCGAGGCTACACTATTGACTGAGCAGGCCTCCACTACTACTGCTCATATTGATGTTGTACTACCACTAGTGGATCCATCCATCAGTACTAGTGATCATGATCATGAGCAGGCTGCATCGAGCTTTATTGAGCAGGAATCCACTTGTACTGCTATTGATGTTGTTATACTACCACCAGCGCCTGATCCATGAAATTTATATTACAATTGTATATTTTTAACATTATTCAGTTATATATATATATGGTCCATGTATTTTATGTTCATGTTGCAGTTGTACTTAATTTTCATGTTGGTGATCATCATGATGTGGCGCATATTGTTAGGTCATGTTAGATATGTTCATTTAATGTTTAGCTTGCAGATAGATATGTATATGTGATAGCATGAGTTATTTGACATATTGAGATGTATATTTGACGTTTGTGTTGTGATGATCTTAATATATAATGTTAATTTGATGTTTGAATGTGTTTATTAGTCGAATATGATGTTTGTACGATGGTTATCATGATCATGATGATGTTTATTAATTAATTTAATATTAAATGACCATGATATTTATTAAATATTATGTCGTGATTGTAATTGTAATTTAAATTTTAATTGTATGTAAAATTGTACAATTGTATTTGTTTTTGTACTTATTGTAATTTAAACTATAATTGTATGTAAAATATTTATTAATGTAAAATTTTAATTGTAATTGTAATATTTAATTTATTCTGAAATGATTGTAATTGTATATATGAAAAATTGTAAAATTGTAATTGTATTTGTAATTGTAATTTTAATTGAATTGTATGTAAAATATTTATAAAATTGTAATTGTAATTGTAAATGTAATTCTATGTAAAATTGTAAATGTAATTGTATGTAAAATTATAAAATTGTATTTGTATTTGTAATTGTAATTTTAATTGAATTGTATGTAAAATATTTATAAAATTGTAATTGTAATTGTAAATGTAATTCTATGTAAAATTGTAAATGTAATTGTATGTAAAATTGTAAAATTGTAATTGTATTTGTAATTTTAATTTTAATTGAAATGTATGTAAAATATTTGTAAAATTTTAATTGTAATTGTAAATGTAATTCTATCTAAAATTGTAAATGTAATTCTATGTAAAATTTTAAAATTGTAATTGTAATTGTAATTGTAATTTTAATTGAATTGTATGTAAAATAATTGTAAAATTTTAATTGTAATTGTAAATGTAATTTTATGTGAAATTGTAAATGTAATTGTATGTAAAATTAAAATTGTAATTGTAATTCTATTCATAAGTCATGTATGTGAAATTAATTTGTGAAAATTTTAATTGTATTAATGTGAAATGATTTTATTAAAATATTTAAATTTGTAAATTTGCAAATAATTGTAAAATAAAAAATCTACAATAATACGAATTTTTGTAACATAATAAAGTTTAGAAAATAATGAAAATAAATTCATGTACTTTATAATTATCATTATTTTATTATGATCTTAAATACAAAAAAAAGAACTTTATACAATCTGGTGCACTTATCATCACTGGTGCATCGTATAAATAAGACACACTCGTGCGTCACAACTGTTCTGCACTAGTAACGAATAAACGCAAAAAAAAAAAAAATGCAACTCTATTTTCTTTAAGTGAAAAAAAAGTGGAAATTTGAAAAATGGGCTGAAAAATGTTTTTGAAAATCTAATTTCATAAAATAATTCCTTAACTACTAAACACTTTTCATTACTTCATATTTCTGCTAAAATTTTCAGCCAGATATTTGTAGGAGACAGACCTGGAGCAAGAGAGTAGGAGGGCACTGTGGAGTAGCGAAATACATTTGAACAAAAGTATTGAGACAATCAGAAACCAAACCTCTAGTGATTCAAACCCTGTATCATAGAATTTGAAACCATCTCGTGATTAAATTTGATTATTTTTTTTTAATTTTTCTGCAATTTTTTAATTTTTTATGCAGTTTTATCCATTCTTACCCTAAACCCTTTAGTTTTTTGTTTTTTCCCCTTTCTTCACCCTATTTCTATGATTTCAGAATTAGGGTTTTTATTTTAGATTGGCGTCCAACCCAGAAGATGACTTGCATAGTCATATCCTAATCCATTCGGCCATTGCGTGAATTTTTGAAAAAATGGATTTTTCTTTATCGGTGCGCCCTGCATACTATACCACACTGGTGCATTGTATTATACATCGCACCGTGAAATTACTGTATTAAAAAAAATGATTTTTTTTTTCTAAATCCATGCGCCAAATGTGAAATAGGGCACTGATGCTCCATTTAAATAGGAAAGCACCGTATGGTGCATTACACCATTTTTGTGGTGTGTTTATAATACTCCATGCACCGTTAGGTCTATTACGCTATTTTTTTCTATGCGTTTACACTACACAATGCACAGTATGGTGTATTATATTGTTTTGCAGTGCGTTGTTAATATCCCCACGCACTAGCAGCGATGCGGACCTCGTGAAAGGCGCATCGGTGCCTTGAGATTTATTTTCTAATTGAAAAGTTGAGAATTTATTTATAAATATATTATTGAATGATATGGTACAGGTTTCAAATTGATAAAGAAATTTCTGACAAGAGATCAAGTAACAAAAACACTGCTAACACATCAAGAAAAGAAATAAAGACACGTTCTTTGTAAATTATTTATAAAAAATATTATTTTTGAAATATATGTAAGTTTAACTAATGTGTATTTTTTACTGTGTATCATGTAGAGCCACAAAATGATGAAGCTCGATATGATTATTTCTAATCTAGGACCAGAAGAGCATAAAATTTTAATGGAAAAATTGCAAAAGGATGAATCAGGTGAATGAAAAAATACTATCGATCCAATATGAGTTTCTTTTTTTAGTTATCATTAATAATATACTTAAAATTATTAGATAACATGCGTCAAAAAATCTACTAATTCACATCTATTTAAGTTGTATAGGGACCAACAACTCAAAAAATGAATGTTATTCTAAGAAAAGAAAAAAAATAGAACATGCAAATGAAAATCAATTGCTCCTTAGCTCATCTGAAGTGGTGCTGGAAGTTAACGAAAGGGGAAAAATTTTTACAAAATTTTGAGGGATCTAGTGGAATGAATGTATAGACATTCTTTCCAAAAACAACGACGTGCTTCAAATGTAATATGTCATCATTGAATTTTTCAATCATTAGGTACAGTAAATAAACAATTTAGAATTAAATATTAATTTTCAAAAATTTCCTTGCAGAAGAGAAAAGAAAATGGAACCCATTCACCACATAAAACAAGACGAAAAGGAAGAAAATGGTTGATCTCTAAGTTTGTGAGTAATTGTTACTTCCTTATAACAACTTAAATATATTTAATTTTTTTATTTTTTAAGTTGTTTTAAAAAAATCATCATTGAATGTCTTCAAAAAGATGCTAACATACAAAGAAGAACCAACAGACGAATTGATTGAAATTGGGTTAAATATGGGTTGTGAGTATATGTTGGCATATTATAATTTAATTGTGGAATTTGTAAGCATCTATCGATCTTGTTTTTCTTAGCTTCATCTAAAATTAATAGAAAAAAAAACATCTTTTATATTAAATATATGATTTGTTATGGGGTATAAAACTTGCAGGAAACAAAGTATGGAACTGTGCCAATAGATGAAATTTTGAAATATGGCATGGTACATGGTTTTGAAAGAATGTGTGTAGTTTATGAGTCAATTGTTGCTATGGTAAGTCATTTTTATTTTCGATTTAAATTGATGTATATTATTTAATATTGCAATTTTCATTATTCGCACCAATGTATATACACTCATTTCATTTTATTTTTATGTTTGTAGATGGAAGGTGAAGAATAAGAAAACAATCAACACCATGAACATAACATTCCTGAAAATAACCCAAGTCATGGAAATAGCTCTAGTAATGACATCATTTTAAGCGAAGAATGATGATCACTATGTTTGGATATCAAAGCAAGGAATTTTATTTTTTGAAATATGTCTGTGAAATCAAACATTTTGTTTAATGTAATGGACATAGTGTCCCAATTGAAAGACAAAGGGATACGAATACTAATTGTCCCATTTTGTATGATAAAGACTGTATTATTTATATATATTATATATATAATCATAAAATATGTTATAATTTATTCTATTGTGTTCTCCATTGTCGCTATTGCGTTCTCCATTGTCATTCTCAAATGCACTAATAAAAATTTAATTCATATGAATATTTTTATAAGATATATATTTGTCGAATTTTGATGAATAATGAATTTTAAAAAACCACAATAATTCTGATATGATATAACAAATTAATCCAAACAACACATTCAAATGAATTAATAAAAATGTAATTAATATGAATATTGTTATAAGATGTGTAAAATTTTGATGAATAATGAATTTAAAACAATCACAATAATTGGACTGTCACATGTCGATCTTTCTAAAAAAAAAATGAAAATCGATGTGTGTCAGTAACTGTAAACCGACACGTTTATGTGTCTATATGTACTGGTGCGTTTATGATCTATGGGCACCACAAAAATACCAATACTAGTTATAAATATCGGTGTGTTTGTGTGATACTGCATACTCGGGTGTTTACGTATCTATAAGCACCGATGCATTTGTATGATCCATGTGCACCACAAGAATACTGATACCAATTATAAATATCGGTGCCTTTCTGTGATATGGCACATCGGTGCATCATAAAGGTATACGCACTGGTGCGTTGATATGACCTATGGGCACCGCTAAAATCCCAAGACCAATTAGAACGGCCCCATGCGTTGTATCACCAACACTACGCCCAGTGATGTTTTATACCTTAACGGCCTGGTGCATTCTCCTTAGACCGCCCGGGGGCACCGTGTACATGTATGCACTAGTGCGTTAAAGCCAGAGTAGTGCATTGATGAAAAAACATCTGTAATAACCTCCGGCTGCCCCTTTTTTTTAGTTGTTTTGAATTTTCATTAAAATCTTGGCTAAAACCTCCGTTCCCAAAAACAGATGTGGTAGCATATGTTTTTTTGACAATTTTGGCCAATTTTATAACACTAAAAACCTCCTTTATAACCTCTACTAGAAGGTCTTTTCCTTGTAGTGTCGGTTCCTCTCCTTTGGAAATTTTCTAAGTGATCTCTGCCTTAGTCGATTTTTGTTTGTTTATCCTATCTCCGCTCTGCAACATCGGTTCCTCCATGCTACTCCTCTTGAGCTTGTTTTGTATTCTTCAACACAATTCTCTCTTGAGCTTTATATTGTTGCCGCTCTGCAACACCGGTTCCTCCATGATGTTCCTCCCTGAGCTTTATTTAGTTTCTAAGTGTGTTGATATCTCCTGAGCTTCTTATTCTATTCGTTATTCACTCTGACTTAGGATTATTTCACTTGTTGCACGCCTTTGCTGCTTCTCTGCTGCCTTCACTGCCTCTGGTGCCTTTGCTTCTTTATTGCCTATGTTTCCTTTGCTTCGTTGCTGCTTCTGTGAATCTCTCCTGAGATTGTTCTTTTTTATATTCATTTCGACTTGAGATTATTACGCTTGATGCACACCTTAAACACGTTGATCTCTCCTGAGCTTGATTTTCTTCCTTTGCTCCCTTTCTGCCTTAACTGCTTCTTTGCTGCCTCTGCTTCTTTCTGCTGCCTTTGCTACCTTTTCTCCTTTGATTATAAATTTTCTCCTCTCTGCTCCTCTTCCTTAATGATAGTTTTGCTAGTGCTCATTTTCCTCTCTGCTGCACAATCCCTAATATTCTCCTTTACCTTATTGCCGATGATTATGGTGTTTCTCCTATCTGTATCTTTGCCATCAATGACAATATTTCCAATAGTCTCCCCCTTTGGAATTGATGGAAATACTCCAGTACTTCCTCCAGGATTTCCTCTCCCTTTCATTCTGAGAAGTGTCTTTCTTCCTCATCTTGCTTTTTAGAAGAGATTTTCTTCTTCTTCTTGCTTTTCCTCCCCCTTTGACATCAATGGCAAAGGGTTGCACATTTCATAGTGTAGTTTCTATATTTTCATTTCATCTCTCTGAGTTGTGTTTAGGCATTCTTCTTCTAACTTTATACCTTGCTGCTCCAGACTAGTGTATAAGAGTTGTTAGGAGAGCACTTTGAGAATCATTGAACTTGTATGTATATGCACAATAAGTCGATACTATCCCAAAGTTCATTAGGGGAATTTTTAGGTCTAAAATGGGCCTACTAAGGAAAATGTACAACAAAAATAAACTCTATAAGAACCAATAGGATTCAAGATGATGATGTCAAACATGGGGGACAATTCACCATTTTTTAAGTAAAAGGGTAAAAATATTAAAAAATAATAAAATAATAAAACTACTTTTTCAACTCTTATTTTCAACTTATCTCCCAAAGTGTTTACTAAAATTTCGAGTGGGAGTACTCGTTGGATGAAAAATTCAATTCCTCATCCAAGGAGTACCCATGTTGAATACTTTTGATGGACCCCGCTTCACGAAAAATGAGAAATACATATAAAAATGTGATTACAATTACATTTTTCATGTTTTTCTCATTTTTCATATAGCAAGACCCATCGAAAGTATGCAAGATGGGTACTTCTTGGATGAGGAATTAAATTTTGCATCCAATGAGTACTCTTGCTTGAAATTTGAGTAAAAAATTTGGGAGATACGTTAAAATTATGAGTTGAAAAAGTAGTTTTTTCTTTTTTCCCTCTAAAATATGATGATGTAATCAAATATTGTTTTATTATTTCCACTATTATTTTATAATTTCTTTAGAATTCCCATTTTAGACCTCAAAGTTCCCCCAATGCTTGGAATCCTTGCACTCGTATAAAGCTAAAGGTGATGATAAGGACACTTCATAGAACACATTGTACCAATACTTATAAAATTAGAGATGCATCATTGGAATAATACTAAAGTACTAATAATGCTCCATACGTCATATAAATTTTGCTCCAAATATACTTCAATCCATATTATGATGTTCATCTGAGATACATATCTGTAATACACATCTATTCAAATATGACGATGCCAATATATATTTTATAGTTGTGGTTCACCTTTAATGCTTGTTGGTGGTGATATGAGCTAGGCTGCTAACAGGGATATTACACTTAATAGCTGAAAGGTCCTTGTTACTGATGTGAACAATGAATCAAACTAGAGCTTACAACTTATTGTGAGATTAGACAATATCTTTCAATCTAAGAGACCAAATAACTTTACTTCTTGTACAATGTACTTTCAAAAGAAACCCTTGAGGCTAGATACATTCAATGTATTGGTCAGTCTCACTTATCAACTATGAAAGTTTATTTATGACATAAGGGGGTATGTATGTCAATGATAAACCTCTCTCTAATGGCGAAATACCACAAAATACTTTTTGCTAAAGTATGCTTTAGATGAATCAATAACATACTTTTGAGCTTCAAATGTAAGATTAAAACAGCTAGTCTTTCATACCTCAGATACTTTCACTGTTCTATCATGATGATCTTCAACAAAACATCTTCAAGTTGTTTAATTTAAGTCTTAGCAAATAGAATTCACACAATTTTATGAATGTTATTAAGAAAGAGGCCTTGAAAATATATCTGTACTGACTTGAGGAAGGCATGCAATTATATCTAGAAATAGATATTTCTTCAATGCTCAATATACTACTTCAAGTGTAAAGAAGATAATGATACTTTTTCACTTTCATTGACCTTTTTATGCTTTAATAACGCAAATAATGCTAGGTATACTACCTTGATTTACTTCTACCATAATACTCTGATCCTAAGGGCCTGTACCATACCACTTCTTCACTAATAACACTTGGTATTCTGATGATAGGTAGGATTCCTGATCCAAATACCAATTGATACTAATTTGATAAACTATGTATTAATTTCACTTCAGCTCACACATGCACCCATCGTTAAGAAAACCTTCATAGTTTCTACTATTGAGCTCTCCATTGTTCCTAATAGTAATCATCAATATACTAAATCTGATCTTAGCATCTTTAACCTTTTGCTTATTATGTAATTCTGGTTTAAAATAATGTCACTACATATTTCTTTCTAGGACTGCTCTAGAATCATTGCTGATCTATATCCATTTCAACTGTTCTAACATAATGATCTTCGGGAAGGCATCTTCAATTTATTTACTTGGAATCTACAAGGGCAGAACACTCATAGTTCTATCACTCATTTAACAACTTTCCTCCAAGGGAACCTTCTATAGATGAAATATGGAATGATACAATGATGATAAAAATTTCTCTTTCTCATCCTTCTTAAATTCGTTTCATTGCTAACATCTTGTAGTGTGATGCATAGTGTGATAATCCTCTATGGCTTTTTCCAGTTCTACAGCTTAAAGCATATTTTTTGTGATTTTAATCATTCATCACTTAGCATGCCATTGTCTTCTTAGGTTATATGTTCATGGTTGATGTTCCCTTTACCACCATGGCTGCTTGCTAACTTCTCTCCTTCCATCAACCAGTTGGCTATTGAATGCTTCAGGTATTCTTCTTCCTCCATAGTTATCTATTAGAGTAATTTTCCTTTCCCTTCCTGAACTTTTAGCTATTCTTATTCCAGGGATCTCTTCTTAAACTACTTTCATGGGGACTATTTATGAACTTCTATCCCCCTCGAATGTTGTTTCTTATCTATTACTGGCTGGATATTTGCGTTTCTTCCTAGAGTAACCCCCCTAAGACTATGATGGATTAATTATGTTATTGAGGTAACAGGCTCCCCCTTTCTCTTTTCTTTCTATAATTTATTGGGGTTCCTCATAATGTCTTCACTTATTTTTGATTCACAATTTTTTATGATTTGATTGGATTCCATCATATGTCTAGAGTTCTTTAATGTATATGGAATATTACAGTATTTTTCTTTGTGACCAAGCTTGTGGAATGAATAACATATTATTTTACCTAAGTAAGGTTGAGCTGATGTATGAAATTTTTTTCCCCTTTCTAAACACAATTTAAATTCATTAGATTTATGTCCAAATTCATTGCATGAAAAACAGTAGCGATGGAATCGATTAGTGCACCTGGTGAAAGGTTGCCCTCTCCATTTTTTTTCTTGGGGTGGTATTTTCATTTTATCCATCCTTTGCTGATTGGAATGGATTTTCTTTGTCTTATAGTATGCTGCAATATTTCCAATTTTGTGGTATGAAAGACAAGTGATACTTCTCATGGGGGGAAAGAACCTCCTTTGACAGCTTCTAAATTTATTCAATTCATATTCAGGAGTGTATGAGCCTTTTGCAGCTGATTTTTTCTTCCTCTCATTCTCTGTCCTTTAATGTTGCTACTTGTTTCTGTTAGTTTCTTTACAAATCATGTTATTGCTGGCTTCTACTTCTGTAGGCATCTTTCGAGCTACTTCATTATCCTTTAGAACTTTTACAACAATGATATTCTTATTATCTTCTACCTTGGAATTATTGGTTTCTCCTTCATAGCCTATCCCAACCTTTATAAGAGGAGATCTTTGAGCATTTAGAATTTGGTCCAACTATCTAGAAATTTTCATTTGTAGAATATTCATAATTATTTCAATTTGGGCCTTCTCTAATTTCAACATTAGGCTTACTACCTCTTCTTCCAATATTCCACATTCAAAACTTTTCTATCTTATTTGCTACTGTAGAATGTCTTCTACTTTCCTCGCTTCTTCAAGTTGTGTCTTCAGGCCACAAATTTCTTCCTTATCTTCATATTCTTTCTCATCACATATTTGCACCAATGTCTTAAGGTTTTTTTTTTTCATTCTTCAATATTTTTATTTCAGTCAAGGGTGTGTCAATTTTGGATTTTTCCTCAACTATAATTTCTTCATGGTACTCACATCCATTCACCCTAGCATGTATCTCATTTGATAAACCTTTTTCCTTTTGAAAGAAATTTTTCTTCTTCTTCTGCTTTATCTTCTCCTTCTTGAAAATGCATCCATTAGTGTCTCCTTCATGCATGAGATGAAATCTATTCCAGATTCCTTTTGCATAGGTTAAATCTGTTATTAAATCAAGATCCTTGTTATGAAGACTGTTATATATCACACATTTTTCCTTGGAATTCCACTATTTGTCTTGAAAAGAGGGAGATTATGTGAAATAAACATCACATACAAGCTTCCATACCTTAGGTTCATAAGCCATTAAATTTGTTTTAACCTTATCTCTCCATTCAGGAAATTTTTTTGTATTTAACACAGGTACATTTCGATAGTCCATTACTCAACCAGATATCCTTCAAGCTATTAGGCTTACAACAAAGGAAACAACTCTAATACCAATTGTTGAACCCTTAGTTAAAATAAGGGGTGAATCAGTTTAATACATTCATGGAATTTTAAACTTCCCTTTAAACTTATTTACACCTTCATTTCATGATCAACTTAATATATAATGAAACAACAATATTAATATGTGAGCATACAGTATTAAGCAGATTAAATACAGAACATAAACACATAATCATCATGGACATGGATAATAGATATAAGTGGAAATCCATAAGGGATAAAACCACATATTATTATTATTATGATGCAAAGGCAAGCTCCAACTCCCTCTCACCACTGACTTTCTGTAGGCTCTAATCTATAGGAGGCTACTACCTCAAATCCTACAAGATACAACTTGCAAGGAGGATCCAATTCCCATCCATTTTCTACAGGCTACAACCCACAGGAGGCTCCTACCTCAACCAGCTACAACTAGACATATATCAAGCTACAACTTGAAACAGAAGTGCCAAATCCCATGTATTTTATGTAGGCTACAACCCAGAGGAGGCTCCTACCTCAACCAGCTACAACTGGACAGCTATCAAGCTACAACTTGATATGGAAGCACAAAATTCCTCACTCTACAATAAAATCATATGCTGATTTACCTGGATATTAGCTCTGTTTTTCTCCTTCTTCACTGCTATCCTTCCAACCTTCAAATTTTATTTATATCATCTCTGGATCTTCATAGCTTCTCTATCTGCTCTATCTTCTTCTTCCACTCTCTAAAATATTAATTCATATGATAGTAACATCATTTATAGAAATCACCCTCTCGCTATTTTCATTCCACATGGGAATACGAAATGAACATGCACAACTCTTTTCCTTCCACCTTCTCATTTTCTCGCTCATGATTTAAGGAGGTTACAACACTGTCTACAAATTTCAGAATTAAATTAGAGTTTTACTTTTCCTTCAGAGACTTACCTTTCCATCACAAACAATATAAAAATAAATAATACATTTTTAGTCAAAAACAATTATTTACTCATCCCAATAGTTTCTTCGCTTTGATGTGTGTTTGTCCTCCTCTACTTGATGTTCCTTTGTCTTTTATGTTTCTATAGTTACATTTCCAACGGTGCTACTACATTACTGTATTAGCCCAGATTGTCCCATGTATTTATGCTTTACACCGCATTTTCCTATTGCATATATTACCTGCAATGTTCTATGCTCTTCTCTGCTCCTTTTCTATGTGTCAGGTTACTTACCTGAGTCTCCTTCTACCCATGTTCAGTGTCTGTTATCAAACTGCAACAACCGTATACCTATGCACAAGTGTCGGGTCATTTTACTTACTCGAGCCTTTTCTTGTTGTGTTCAACCTTTCTTTGTTACCTGAGTCATCCTCCATTTCCAACGTTTTCTTCATAAAATCACATAGCCCAGACTTGAAATACATCAGATCTTAACTTCGAACTTTATCATGTTAGGTCTCATATCACATTTCAGGGTATCAAAGGTTTTAAGTTATAATTCCCTTTTCCACCTCTGATGTACTTTAACACTAGAAAGGCTCAACATACACATTTAACTTTGGTTGAAGGGTCCCACAACGCAGTGAATAATCACAATGCATCGCATTTCACTTTCCCGCAAGTTTTAACTTTTCGAAATAGATGTATCTCCTATTTTCTATGATATGTGATCGCATCGTATCGCATCTAGCTTACAGTGCAAACTCTTAATTACAAACCTTAAAATCTGCAATGTGTGCTAATGCTCAGTTTCAACACGTGGCTCCTCCCTTTCACCGCATTGCAACTTTCTAACCTTACCGCATCACAAACAAATTAACATTTCCTTGCACTATTTGCTAACATTGTGATGTGCAGGCTCATGATTCGTCATCTACCATTGATCTGCCCCCAGATCTAATGTTCCTCATCAGATTGCACTTTGCACTTTATATGATTTAATTTTTGGTTATACTTTATTTCTTGCGATCTGCTATGTTGCATCATGCCAACATGTTTCCTCTCCATTTCACATCGCAAATACTTGAACTTACCATGCGATGCCTTAATGATAAACTCTTAAATGTTGCGATTTGTGAAATCGCTCCTGATGTGATTCGATCTCCGTCATCCATATCTCCCCTTCACTTTTGCGATATAATCCTTGCCATATGTTCCTCTCCTTTGGAAATTTTCTATGTGATCTCTTCCTTAGTCGATTTTTGTTTTTCTATCCTATCGCTGCTCTGCAACAACGATTCCTCCATGCTACTCCTCTTGAGATTGTTCTGTATTCTTCAATGAGATTCTCTCTTGAGCTTTATATTTTTAGCACTCTGCAACACCGGTTCCTCCACACGGCTCCTCCCTGAGCTTTATTCAGTTTCTAAGTGCATTGATCTCTCCTGAGCTTGTTCTTCTATTCGCTATTCACTCCTACTTGGGATTCTTTCACTTGCTGCATGCCTTTGATACTTCTCTGTTGCCTTCACTGCCTCTACTGCCTATGCTGCCTCTACCTCTTTGCTACTTCTGTGAATCTCTCCTGAGATTTTTCTTTTTTTTATTCATGCCGACTTGAGATTATTACGCTTGCTGCACGCCTTAAATGCATCGATCTCTCTTGAGCTTGTTTTGTTGCCTTTGCTCCTTTTTTGCCTTAACTGCTTCTCTATTTCTCTGCTTCTTTCTGCTGCCTTTGCTTCCTTTGTTTCCGTATTCCTTTTCTACCTTAACTGCCTTTGTTGCCTTTTCTCCTTTGAATCTAAAGTTTCTCCTCTCTGCTCCTCTTCCTCAATGATAGTTCTGTTGATGCTCCTTTTCCTCTCTGCTACACAATGCCTGATCTTCTCATTTATCTTATAACCAACGATTCTGGTGTTTCTCCTATCTGTACCTTTTCCATCAATGGAATATTTCCGACACAATACTATTCTTTAATATATTTTTTATGTAGCTAATGTAAATTCAAGAATTAGTTTACCCCATTTTCTCTTAATGTTTTGAATATTCAATTATAATTCCTTAATTTCCATGTTGGTTCTAGTGCATCCATGAATATTATTCCCCTATCTGTTGCTAAGAATATTAACGCAAAGTGCGACAAGACCAACACAATAATTATAGAATTAGAGAGATCACAAGAACTATAAATTGGTGAAATAAAAAATGTTAAAATTCATTTATCATATGATGATAAAGTTCAACAATACCTTGATATTGTTAGTGTGGAAATTTCAGAGGCTTATCAGTTACTTCTAGGTAGGGATTGGTTTAGCAAGTTGAAAGGATATTTTTCTACTAACTCATCCCATATATGGCTTCCATACAAGGGAAATAACAATCACATTCGAGTTGAAAGTGAACCTCTTATTAAGTACAAAATTACAGTGCTTTAAGCACACAATGAGCCAATTATTTTTTCCCAAGAGATATTCAGAAATTGGTTTTTAGAGTTTGAACATGGATTTTATCTTGCACAACTATCTTTTGTACCATTAGAAACAACTGGAAATCCTTCCATGCAATCCAACTAGTGATAATGACACTTGCATTATAGATGTAAATATAGCTACTATAAAAACTAACCGAGTAAACACTAACATTTGGAATATGAATTTTTATGGCTCCAAGATACAGGAAGGTGTTGAAAATGGAAACAAGAAATTCTAAAATGGCACCAGGAAGGATTTTAATTTAATTTTCCCTTGATTAAATTAGAAAAAAATTGTAATTCCACATCACATGATAACTTGTTACAAATTAATCACTATAAGAAAAAGCACGTCAGGAGGGTCATGCTTGTGACAGTATCTTTTAAGGTCCGTCACCAATGTCACATATGGTGACGGTCATTAAAAAACTCACATGTAAGTGTATATAGTGATGGTCCTTTATGGTCCGTCACCAAATAAAATTTCAATGAAACTTTGGTGAGGGTTGTTAAAGGCCCATCACTAATTCTCTCTTTGGTGACACTTATAGTGACGAACTTTTAATGACCCTCACCAATGCTCTTTTTGTTACTTTGGTGACGGTCAAAAAATGTCCATCATCATTGATCATTAAAAAATTGTCACTGTAAGTGTATATAGTGATGGTCCTTTATGGTCCTTCACCAAAGACATTTCACTTTTGGTAAGGGTCGTTAAAGGCCCATCACTAATTCTCTCTTTGGTGACACTTCTAGTGACGAAATTTAAAGACCCTCACCAATGTTGTTTTTGTTACTTTTGGTGATGATAAAAAAATTTATGTCATCATTGATCATTCCAATGAGTTTTTGATGACGCTATGTGCCTGATAATATATTTTTTGTCAAAAGATAACGATTTAATACCATTATTGTGGAGAATTTTTTATAATATGTCCAAGGCCATAGTGGTTAGGGTCAGTCAATTTTTTAAGAAGTAATAAGCGTGTATCATTTCCCTCAAGTAATTACTAGTCGAATAGAGATTTCCTACGAGTCAACACATGATTCATATATATTAAGTTTATTATCTAGAAAATTCCACTTAGATAAAGTTCCACTATTATGTGTAGGAAATATATCATTTAATACATAATTGAGCTTCGAAAATTCTATTAATGAGAAAGACCTAACAATCCTCAACAATCTGGGCACACCTTAAATTAATGCTTTGGCACACACTAACATTTCTTAGCACCCCACATGTCTTGGAACATCATTGTACCTAGAACATCTTGTGATGACACCGACGCCCAAGCACATGGTGGCATGCGCTAGCACAACATGGAACTCTCCTAGCATGTGTTGGCATGCTGCATATAGTCCCTAACATGCCCTGGAACACCTTGGTTGAATGCATTGACATACATTAGCACTTGGCACACAATGCCACTTGGCATGTATTGGGACCTATTATTAGTGTGCCTAGCATGACCCTTTTCAAAAAGATGAAATCCTGACTTATTAACCCTCTTATTGGTTCTTCCTTTTGTTGCCTTGACACATATTGACATACCCTCGCACCCTGTGCCACATCCTTAGCACCTAGCATGTATTGGCATATCTTGGCACTATTAATTGGCACATGATATAATTAGCACACCCTGGAACTCCCAAGAACACTTTGGGAATTCTTAACATGCCTTGATAATCCCTAGCATGCCTTACCAATGCTTAGCATACCTTGTCACTCCCTCCTTGGCATGACAACTAACACTAACCATTAACACTAGTCTCTCGGAGTATACGTTCCTCATATTCATTAACTTCCATGAATTTTTACCTAGTGCTCCCTTAATGTTTTTTCCTAGTACTCCTTAACACTCATCAACATGCATTATCACTCTCTAGCACACCTTAATTAGCACTCTTCAACATTCCATTCCACTTCATAACATGTATAACACTAGTCCCTGATACATATTGGCACTTGGAAAGTCTTAGCATGTATGGAATATGTTGAGATGCCTTGGTATGATTTAGCATGGTTTAATATTAAATTTATTTGTGATGATCAATTGTTGGAAAGTAGATGAGAAGCAACAAAGGAATACTTGGCACTTAGAATGCACTAATACTTTGCACTTGGCACCTATTGCCACCTAGTGTTGGTGTGTATAGAATGCCCCTCTTGGAAAAGGTAAATTGCTGACTTATTAACCCTCTTATGTGTTCATTTCCTTGTAGTTTAACTTTTTTCTCCCTTTTGTTGTTTTGACATTCCCTAACACTCATTGACACACCCTTAGCTTGCGCATCTTGGCATGCCTTATCACTTGGCACATCTTAGCATATTTGACATGTATTCCCACTATCTAGCACATCAAGGGGGTGAAGAGAGATGTATTCCTAAAGTAGGTCGAGTACAAGGGCCGAGTAAGGGTTGCTAAAAAGAGGTCATGATCATCCTCCAAGAGCAAGATCATCATGTGAGGGTTCAGAAGAATGTTGCATACCTTAATGGTTGGTTTGCGCTAGGAAGTAGGATGGCATATTGTTGGTTCTCTTCTGGCAGATCGAGCTTAAGAGAGGTTAATTTCTCATGAGAATATGGGCATGTGATTTCAATGGTGTCTTTGTGTCAGCCCTACATGGCTCCTGCTACCTGTGTGCTGCCCTTGCTGGGCTCTAGCTGGACTGCGTGGCTCCTGCTGCCCCTGTTACTCTGGCTGGCTAGAATGCTTATGTAGAAAAATCATAGGTAAGAAAGAAGGCACTGGCCAAAGGTAACACATAACAGTCAGAAAAAATGAAGAAATGAAATGAAAATAGATCAATGTCCACAAATAACTGAAATAACTCAATGGGACTAGAGAGTAAAAGCTTTGACAACAACAATAAGTGCTTATAGAATCAGCTAAGAGAACAAAGGAGACTATTTCATGAGGTTAAAGTGTTGTATAATTGTTGGCATAAGAAAACTGTAGAATTGTTAGAGTAAATCTCTGTAGGTACCATTAGTTGGTGATCATCGATAATAATTTCATTTCATCAAATACCCCGATGAATGGACCTTACAAGCTATTTGCGTAGACAAACCCCATAGAAGCTGTGTGATGGAGAAATATTCACACTATATTGAAGAAAACACCTACCAAATAAGGATGACATTTCAAATGGGGAAACAAACAATAGAGAGATAGACATCAAAAAAGTTAAAATGCTATGGAAACAAGAAAGAAACTAGGTAGCATGGTAGAAAGCACAACAAATAAAATTATAAAAATGGAAAACCCTACAAATTAGCACCCATCTAAACATCACCACAATTTTTTCTTTAACTCCAAATCTCCAAATTCATCAATTTATATCCTTTATTCAAACCTGATCCTCTCTGTTAGTCATTCTGAAGATAAGGCTAAGAACTTGCTACAGAGCCATCACCTACATGTAGTGATTTTATTCGGTGACCAGACAACCTACTTTCATGAAGACACAGAAAGGTAAACACTCTCTGCCAATATTTTCCATACAGCCCAGGTTGAGCAACCACATATAAATCACCAATTTTTTCTCTTCAGATTTGTAACTTAGAAGAGCTTTGTCTGGCCACCTCTAGGTTGCTCCCAGAGTCACCCAGGCAAGCCCTCTCAACATCATCCTCTTTTTTTAGTACCTAATTAGTAATTTAATTAACCAAAATATTTTCCTGATCATGCAGGTATTTCAAATATATTTCCAATAAGCATAAAGCTTTCATGTTAAACAATCAGGTCAAAATAATTTATACTATGATGCAAAAAATACAAAGAAACCTCACCAACACTCAAAGGACAAACAAATTCAAACCTTTACAAAGTATAAATAGATATCCGATAAACTTCATTCCACCACAAAAATGTGCTTAACTAAAGAAAATTTGAATTATTATGCTTTCAAGACAAATATTTCAAGGGTAGTGATGTTATAAACATACCCCTACACCTCGTGAACAATCAATGTGTATAAATAGACCATCATAAGGCTCATTTTAAACATCATTATTATCATTTTATAAATCATTTTTATTAAATCAACAAGAAGCAAGCAACAATTGCAATCAGTTCCACTAAAGAAAATTTTATGGCAGTTTCATATACTTATTATGAAGCTATCTAGATTTGAAACTTGATTGTAGAGTCAACCAATCGGTTGTTGAAGCCCATTATTGTCTCTTGTGAGAATCAAAGTTATCAAGCTATATGAAAATCCAATGTGTCATGACCATTTCAAACACATTGATATTCAATACAATTTCCTAAGATTCCAATTTCATTAGGGAGTTGGTAGTGTTGGACCACATTCTGAAAAAGTTGCATATGGTTAATAGTTTGACAAAGCTCCTAACAAAGGGGAAGTTTGAAAAGTTGGGGGAGAATCTTGGGTTATTGGAAAAAAAAAATTTCTCAAGAGTGTTAGATTACTTAGTTGGTCCGAGTTGGTCTCACCTCAGCCTTGAGAAGTTGAGCAGCACCAGGATTGCAGAGCTAGATTGTGGTACACCAGTCAGAAAGATCCTTAAATACAGCTAGAAGCTTATAACGACACCTTCGAGGATAGACGAATTAGTTGTTGGGTCACACCCACCAAGTATGGCACACTAGTTGAGGAGATTAACACCATCATCTCAGGTGCATTCATGAGTGAACACTTATGGAATGAGGCACCTTCAGGAGAGGAGTTATATCTACTATGATAATGCACTACTCTAAAAGAAAATCCTTGCATAGAAGGCAAAGTTATGAGGGAGTTGCTCATGCTCAAGGGAGATGCACCACTAGCGCTATCATTAGCATGTTTTCTAACAACACCTTCTCTTAACTTATAAATGAAAAGGATGGGCACACTAGTTAGACATTTGTAGAAATAGTTAATAAGAGTGAGTACTGTTAGCTTGTAGGTTGTAGTAGGAGCTTTTGTGAGATGACAACTTGCTGTGACATTCTTCTATTTGAGTAATAAAGACTTCTATGCAATTGTTGTTGGAGCCTACTCTTTTTATCCTGAATTCTCAGATTGCAGATTTGTGTAGAGTGGGCCTAATATATTTTTTTTTTTAATCCACTGTACATGTTGTGTTTGCACTCTTGAATTCACATCCTTCAATTTATCCTCTTACAAAACTGAAATTTTGATAGGCAGATACTAAAGTTTAGTCCTGCTGTTAGGATTTTTTAATTCTCAGGGTATTCTCTTGTTTTCAATAGTATTTTCATATTTCTGCATCACAACTCATCTCTTCCATTTCATTCTACTATAATACAAAAATCATTTCTAGTATAGTTTATTTTATATCTGCTTTTTACTTAATTGATCTTTTATTTTATTTTATTTGATAGGATCAGTACTTAGCAATCTCAATTCACACTCACTTTGTATTCACACTACTGTATATGTGTGGTCGTTGGACATTATCTCATCTTTATATTATATTTGAGTGCATACTTGTGTATCACAATTCACATGTTAGAATTGACAATCATGAATCAACAGGTTACATTTTTTTGTTGTATGACCTTAAGTTGTTGTTTCTAGTTAGTCTTGCAGCAAGTGTCTTCATAGACAACCCTGCAACCATAATTATGGATAAGTAAAATAAACTTTCTATGTCCAATGGCTAAAAAGCATGACAAATTAGATCTCAAAGATGAAGATAGTTCAATACAGAGAATGTGACTGAAATTCTCCAAAACAATACTTGTAGCCAAGTATTATATCATTTTCAGGGAAAGCCAATAAACTCAATACAATTTTCTAGGGAAAAAATAATGTAGAAGTCAACACACATGGCCTTGGAAATTTTAAAGTCTAATATTTGCCGAGATAAAGCTAGGAAAAATAACCTTTTCCCAATTGTAAATTGTTCCTGTGCTATAAATGTCATGAATTAAAAAAACACAGTAATAGGAAGTATGGAATTGGTTTTTTGACCTGTCATTTGAGTAAATACTAAATGCCCCAGCAATATTCTTATCGGGCTAAGCCAAATGTCTTTGTAATACTTATTGGCAACCACTACTTTTGATGCATTCACCCTTCAAAGGATTTATCATCACATGAATCCAATGGTTATTCTTGTTGAGCCTCTGCTCTCCTGAAATATTCATAGGTATACACAAACTACTAGATATTCTAATGTATATTAAGGATTCAGTGGAATATTGCAAGATCCAAAGATGGGCACAATTTAGACAAGGAAACAATCTCAAATCCTAGAAATGACAAAGTATAATGATAGTAAAAGGAATGACTTAGAAGAGAGATTGCAACAGTGGAGGCACAAGTCTTTAACATCTCCAAGACTATAGCAATATTAATGCCAATGCTAGAGAACAAGATCCTTTGAGGGCTCATTGGCTATAATATGGATGATGGTTGTCTTTGGATAAAGAAGAGAGAGAGGCCAGGTTCTAATAACAGATATCACCGGTCTCTATTTAAAATGGATGCCTAGACACCAAGACCTATCAAGGTGAGATGAATGCTATAAAATTAAATCATTGGTTGCAGCAATTAAAATTTAGAAGTTTACTTCATTGGGGTAGCATCGGATGTGCAAAAATGGCATTCCTCATGTTCCCATGAAACCATCTCCCCATTGTTTGGCAGGACACTAGCCTATGATAAATTTTTCTCATCTTAGATACTCTACAAGTGATTTGGAAAGAGGAGGTAAAAATGGTAATTTTTGGCAGTTTTAATTTCAGGGCTTTTTAATGGGGCATGGGCTGGTAGACATTGAAAATTACTGAAGATATTTTCTTTTTATTTTTATAAAAAAATAAATAATAAATTCTCTATGATGAACAAAAGTAATCCTATTCCATCCTCCTGCAGGAGTTCTCATTTGTGTTCAATCATTTCTTGCAGAGATATCAAGAAAGGTACAACAGATCTGTTACATATCTAAGCTGTATGGTTTTCAGTGATTTGGATTATCATAATTGTAGTTGATTATAACCAATGGCTGGTAGCATTGAAAATTACTGAAGATATTTTCTTGTTATTTTTATAAAAAATTAAATAATAAATTCTCTATGATGAACAAATGTGATCCTATTCCATCCTCCTGTAGGAGTTCTCATTTTTGTTCAATCATTTCTTGCAGAGATATCAAGAAAGGTACAACAGATCTGTTACATATCTAAGCTATAAGCTCCTTGAGGGAACAAGTTAGTTTTTCATTAACAGTTCAAAGTACATTGTCTATTTGCCACATTCTTCTACATCAAGAAATCTAGTACATCAATAGTCATACATATTCTAAGTATAGATATGACCTTATGTTCTGAAGTTTAAAATATGTGGAATAAAATCAACTTGACATGTCTTGATTCGATATGCATTGTTTGGGTTCTCTTTTTCTATCTAGAATATGGCAAAAGAAGTTGAATAATTCTAAGTAACAGTTCAGATTATTGCAAGGTAAATTTCAGAACACGTCTCCCAGAATCTTCATACAGTCAAAACTACCTATGATTTTAGAGGTACTATTGATGCAGGCATGACATTGTTGTTCAGCCCTATCAACTAAAACATAAATTGTTATTCAGAATTTTTGTTGATCAAACACAACATGCAAGAGAGATTACTTGTGCATACATATTACTGGGATTTTTTAATTAAAATTTTGTGGATATATTTACAGGATAAAGATGAGGACAAATTGATAAAGGCTGGATGTCCAACTTCAGAGGGAGCTATAGAATCCCTAGCAAAATGG
Organism: Pinus albicaulis; assembly: GCA_034641835.2. Classification (NCBI taxonomy): domain Eukaryota; kingdom Viridiplantae; phylum Streptophyta; class Pinopsida; order Pinales; family Pinaceae; genus Pinus; species Pinus albicaulis. Next base: position 33,210 of record JAXQQM020080638.1, read on the forward strand.
ATGGCTTTGGCTCATGCACCAAAGGAATAATTACAGGAAATATAACAAGTTGCTAAGAAGCTCAATGAATATGTTTTGGGCAAGGAAACTTTCCCAATATTGAGAGGAAAGCCATAGTCAAAGATACAACCATTGATTAGATAATGATCCTCCAAGAATTTTTAGAACCTTGATCATATGCAATCCTTAAATTGTTGCAGATTCCCTTCAAATGCAATTGTTAGGAACAGGTAATAGGAAAATGAAGGTGGATGCCTTGGCTCTTGGTGTCTGATAGAAACCTCTCATCTCCATCTTCTCATATCTATTCTCATATTTCATTGTGAGCAGTTCATATACTTGCAGGATGGCCTCACTGTTCATCCTAACTACATTCAACACAATTAGGTTTAGGCCTAAAAATCCCCTTCAAATTAGGTTCAGGCCCAAGGACGTGCAGAATTTGAAGGAATAAAGTAGCAATCAAGTGGGCTAGCCAACTAGCCCTATTTCATTGTATTGTAGAGGATTGCGTGATTGAGAAAAAGGGAAACCTCCATATCCCTAGACTTGTCATCTTGGATTAGCAACATGGAAAAAGTGGGCAGACCAAAGAGTTTTTCACAATGAAGTTGTGAACAACTGAACGAAAACCCTAACTGTTGCAAACCTTAAAGGAAAAAAGAGGTAGATAGAGGGAAATTTTTTTGAGCCGAGTTTAGTAACCTAAAGGAGTTGAGTTCATTGATAGAGGAAGATTGAGAAGTTGCATAATGGGAGGCAAGAGGAATTGCCATATGTGTTCAAGACATTTGGATTGAAAGGGCTATGTGTGGCCACCATCAAAAAGTTGTTCAAGTTTTGTCTTGTTCAAGGTAGATTGGTTGTCAAATGAGTAACACCAAGCCCTAGTTTTATTCCTTGTATCGGTGTGATTGTAAAGGTCCATGATCCCTGGTATGGGAGATCTACCCTATTCTATTATAGTTTGTTATTTAACGAAGAGCGTTTTGAAAAAGTTAAAAAAAATTATGTGCACTAGTTGATTCCCTGATGTGTGTAGATCTCATTGTGCAAAGTAGATGTGTTGTGACACTTGAGTCTGTTTGCATCAATGATTCTAAGACCAAACCCATATTCTCATGTGTCATGGAAATTCAGCATATGCATTGTTCATCTAAGAACTACATGTAACTCATCTTAGACTACTCATGTCCAATCTCAACTGATCCCACTTAACAAGTTACCAAGACAAGGTTCATCACATCCAACTGTGGTCATAAAACAACTAAGCAACATATTTTACATCTTGACATGCCATAACACCTTACATGTCTTAAATGCCTTGGCATTATGTGGCATGTCATGTTAGCATACCCTACATTCCTTGACACACTTTTACACTCTCTAACACACCCTAGCACTTCCTCACACGCCTTGGTAGTTTATCATACCTTGGCATTGCCTAGCATATAACCTTGTCACTCCCTCCTTAACACACCTAGAACTCATTAACACTCCATATCACACACTCTTATTCGTTAATTTCCATGCATTTTTATCTAGTGCTTCATTCTGTTTACCTAACACTCCCTAACAATCCCTAGCATGCATTGGCACACCCTAACACCTGGCACATCCTGGCATGCCGCCCTAACACTCTAGCATTCCTTGGCACTACCTATCATACCTTGTCTCTCTCTCCTTAGCACACCTAGATCTCATTTAAACTCCTAGTCACAAAAACTTATTCATTCATTTCCATGCATTTTTACCTAGTTCTCCCTTGTGTTTCCATAGCATTCCTTAACACTCCTTGGCACGTGTTGGTACACCCTAGCACCTAAGATATCCTGGCATGTCGCCCTGGCCTCTAGCATGCCTTAACCCTACCTAGCATACCTTATCAATCTCTCCTTAGCACACCTGTAACTCACTAACACTTCCAATCAAAATTCTTATTTGCTCATTTCCATTCATTTTGATGTAATGATCCCTTGTGTTCCCCTGGCACTCCTAGTTAACACTTCCTTGCACGCGTTGGCACATCTTGGCCGCATGTCTCCCTATCACTCTAGCATCCCTTAACACAACCAAGAATGCATATTCAATCCTCGTTAGTACACTTGGAACACATTTAATCTCCTTGTCGCACACTCTTATTCATTCATTTCCATGCATTATGACATATTTTTCCCTTGTGTTTCTCTAGCACTCCCAAACACTCCTTGGCACACATTGGCACACCCTGGAACTTGGAACATCTTGGCATGCTTTCCTAGAACTCTATCATTCCTTGGAATTTCCTAGCATACCTTTTCACTCCCTCCTTATCATACCTATAACTTTCTAACACTCCATATCACACACTCTTATTCAATCATTCCCATGCAATTGAAACTAGTCCTCCATTTTGTTTCCCTGGCACTCCCTAGCATGTGTTGGTGCCAAACCCTAGCACCTAGCACATGTTGGAATTCCTAACATGCCTTGGAACTTTCTAGCATGTGTTATAAATTTCTGGGATTCCTTTCACACCTTGGCACTCCCTATTTTTCATGCCGTCATAGATAACCTTACTTTTTTTGCGACTTGGGAACCCAACGAAGTCATTGAAAAAATAGTGTTGTGTCTAGCACAAAGTTTTCCTTTGTATGAAGATGCTTCGTCCATCCCCTTATTGCAAGCATAGGCTTGTCTCCTACAATTCCTATTATGAAATTATACTAACACACTTCATCCATGGGACACCTAGAATTCACTGACACTCCTTGACAAACACTCTTATTCATTTGTTTCCATGTACTTTGAACTAGTTATCCCTTGTGATGCCCTGGCACTCCCAAAAAATTCTTTTCATGCATGAAGTAATGTCTAAATGAGAAAACATATATAAAAAATTATCATGTTAAGAAATTATATTATGCATTTTTATTTCAATGTGGTATTAGAGTTAGGAACAAGGTTCAAATTTGTCTCTGAAATATAGTCAAGATTATGAAAGATGTATTCAGTAGAAGTCGAGTTTTTAAGAATAACTTTCTATGGTTGGAAACAAACTTCCTATTGAAAAAAAAGATCTAAAACAAGTCTAAAATTATCTCTATTCTAAAAGGGTCAGAATATATATGTTATAAGAGAATGACCAAGGGTCTTGGTTTATTACTACAAGCTAGAACAAGCCGAAATTGGGAAAATCTCAATTCTGAGCACAAATATGAATTTAAGCCAATATGATCGAGGTTATTGTAAGATGAGTTACGATACAAGCTAATAACAACCTAAATATCCATGATGATGATCTAAGTTATCTTTGATGAAAATTCAAGGAATAAGCATAAATTTTACAGTTTTTTTTTTGTCTACTGAAGGAAGACTAACATAGACCAAGCCTCATAAATCCAAAAGAAAAATCTTACTTGATGGAGTTAACATAAGCACTAATATGAAATTTTTGAAAAGGTAACACATGAGACGTGTTATGTTAGGTCAACACTTTAGAGGGAGACTCTTTGAATAGGAACCCCCTTCTGGGGGATTGTCGTGTCTCCCTCGTAGGTGCTCCCTCTCTATGCAATTTTCATGATTTTTCACCTGAGTTTCTTGCTAGTTTGGTTTTGTTATTTGGACATTAGTTGGAATGTTGTGAAGAGTCACAACCACAATTTTTAAATGGTGATGGAAATTTTTTGTGTGTGCAAAGAGTGTGACTCTATAATGAGATAGAAGTTGGGTTTGCCTCAAAATTGGTCGCGAGTCAATGATAGGGTGATCGATTGTGAGTTTTCTTGGTTGTCACACCTGGTAAAACATGAGTAGTATGTTGGACCAAGCACACCTTAGTGGGAGGAAATTTGAACGAAAACATGTTTGAGGGATCAATGCGGTTCCCTCATTGGGGTTTTGCCTTTGTATGGTTTCGAGAATGTTGGATCCACGGTGGATGGGTGGAATTGTCAAATTGTGTGAAGGGTGATGTAGTATAAGATTTTCTTATTAGACCCATTTGAATATTGACTGAGGGCCATTTGTAGGGTATAAACTCCCATTTTGTCTAGACTAGGCCCAAGTCCCTTTGAAGGGGGCACTTAATAGGGTGACTGACCCATAAGGGCAAGACCAATCGACACCGTCGACGAGTCAGGTTGTTTGGGAATGTAACCCTAATTGGGTGGTAAATTATGTCCAAGGCTAAATATGGACAATATATTGATAACAGACAAGTATTGTGAGGAAATATGAAAAGGACTTTGAAAAGAGAGTTACAGTGCTTGATTGTTGGCATTGGTATTGTATGTAGAATTTTAGTGCCAATTCTCTAGAATAACATTATCTATACTAAGAATTTTCGTTGCTAAGAGGGTTGTGAGGAAAATTGAAAACACAACACGTATAGGGCCACTATTCAAAGCCCAATTTGCACCCCATGTTTGTTGCATTGGTTTACATGTATTGGGGTTTCCCTAAAGAGAAGTGAAACACAAACCTGTTATATAAACTTGTAACCCATGCATAATATAATTGCATCAATAAATGTAGTCTATACAATGGGAAATTAATTAACTTTGTAAAGCACCCACCTATTTTAGGTTGCCATCTCCATTTTCGTATTGAAGAAGTATCTTGATCTAGTAAACACTTGAGCTCGCATTAACATGGAAAGAAATATTCAAAAGGCACCTCGTATTGCACAAAATGGTCATCTATAAAAAGAAGCATTACAAAATAAAATAAAATACTGCAAACCATTTTTGAAATTCATCTATTTTTCTCATCTTCAATCGAGAGAAGATAAATTCCTTCAAAAAAATGTAGACATGACTCTAACATTGAGCATATATATATCTCTATGAGGATCAGATGCCATATCTTGGCAGGTAGTACCACTGAGAACAAACTTGTTGGAAATATCTGGTATTTTTGTAGATCCGGTAAAGGGAACTACGGTTATGTTCTAATCCAGGGTTAATGGATTGGGGTTTATGTATGCTCCGGCATGTATATATATGTGTTGTAACACTAAAAGGAATATAATGAAAAATCAAGCTGGTCGTCCCAATTTGGGATCCAGGGGAAAATCTCTGTGTTTATGTGTTTTATGTTTTATGCTCTCGCTATTGTTTATTTTCTGTTATAAGATTCGTGTGTAGATAATTTTTGTTCGGGGTTAAAACCTACATTTGGTATCGAATTTGTTTCGGCTTCAAAGAGACGCCTTTGCTGTTGGGGGTTTTTCTCGGGCCTTTGTGGTGAATGTTCAGGTGGGAGGTCTGTAAAGGGATCGATTCTTGCGAGCTAGAAAGAAGATGGCGAGTAGTGGAAAGATATAGATAGAGAAATTTAATGGTCAGAGTTTTGAGTTGTGGAAACTCAAGATGGAGGATCTGCTGGTGGATAAAGATTAGTGGATGGCGGTAGATCCAGGTACTAAAACAACGAAAATGTCAGAAGAAGACTCGGCGAAGTTGGATTGGAAGGAAAATAAAACAATACAGTTGTGTATCTTAGATTCAATATTGTTGAATTTTTCTGGGGAAGCTACGAAAAATAATTTTTGGGTCAATTTAGGGACTTTGTACCAATCTATGTCTTTCGTGAATAAATTGTTCCTGCCAAAAATGTTGTACAACCTGAGGATGAAGGATGGAAACTCAGTGAAAGAGCATCTGAGCATGTTCTCTGTGTGAGTCATTGTCATGCGGTGATATTAAAATCTCAGATGAAGATAAGTGCATCAGTTTGTTGTGCTCTCTACCGGACTCGTGGGACAGTCTGGTTATTGCAATAGGTAGCAATACAACTACCTTGAATTTTGATGACATTGTCTCAGCCTTGCTGTCGGAGGAAATGAGACGGAGAAATATGGAGGGTCAGAATGGAGATGCCTTATCTGTATGAGGAAGGTCCCAGAACAGAAACAAGAATAAGGTTTCGAGTGGGAGATCTAAATCTAGAGGAAGATCTAAATCTCCTGGAAAGTTTGTAAAGGTGTGCTGGAAATGCGGAAAGGAAGGGCACTACAAAAAGGAATGCAGATCTAAAGCTCCTGAGAAAGGAAAGGGATCTGATGAAGGTCCTTCTGCAGAGGCAAAAACCACCTCGAATGAAGGTGGGGATGTGTATTTGGCTTCTTCTTCAAATACACATGTAGATCATGAGTCATGGTTGATTGACTCAGGTGCATCCTTTCACTTCACTCCCCATAGGGAGTGGTTCTGCGAGTATGAGAAAAATGATGGTGGTGATGTCTTCCTAGGGGATGATAGGAGGGCCAGAATCATCGGACGTGGAAAGGTCAAGCTGAAGCTGCAAGGTGGAAGGATTAGAACACTTCCTGGTGTTTTGCATATTCCTACATTGGCCAGAAATCTGATTTCTGTAAGCAAGATGGATGATGCAGGTGTAAAAACAGTGTTCGAGAAAGATGCCTGCAAGATGGTTCGGGGAGCACTGGTATTAATGCGGGGAGTTAGGACTGGAACTCTGTACAAGCTACAAGGTAGCACTGTTATTGATGGGTGTAATAGTTATGTGGTTCCTGAAAGTGGAGCGGAAAGCCTAGTTGTCTCTGGAGAAAAGACCATGCTATGGCATCAAAGGCTTGGACATATTGGAGAGAAGGGCCTTCAGATACTGCATAGAAATGGTATGGTAGAAGGTATGTCTAATTGCTCTCTAGATTTCAATTTCTGTGAACATTGTGTATATGGGAAGCAGAATCGGGTGAGTTTTCCTTATGGTGCTAAGAGGGCGAACAAGATATTAGAACTTGTGCACAGTGATGTGTTTGGACCTGTGTCAGTTCCATCACTGGGAAAGTCTGTGTACTATGTTTCATTCATAGATGACTTCTCAAGGAATACATGGATATATTTCTTGAGGAAGAAATCTAAAGTCTTTGACAGATTTAAAGAATTTAAGGCTACGGTGGAAAACCAGACAGAGAAGAAGATAAAGGCGCTGAGGACAGATAAGGGTGGGGAGTTCTGCAAGAAGGAATTTGAAGAGTTTCGTAAGAAGTGTGGTATAGCACGACAGAAGACTACTCCATACACACCTCGGCAAAACGGAGTTGCAGAAAGAATGAATAGAATGCTGATGGAAAAGGCAAGAAGCATGCTCAATGGTACTGGGTTAGGACAAGAATTATGTGCAGAGGCAGTGGAGACTGCATGTTACTTAGTTAACAGATCACCTTCATCAGCGTTGGAGGATAAGACTCCACATGAGGTATGGACTGGTAAGAAACCCTCTCTTTCACATCTAAGGGTATTTGGATGTGTTGCATATGTACATGTTCCAAAGGAGAAAAGGACCAAGTTGGATAATAAATCTGAAAGGTGCATCTTTATTGGGTATAAGGATGGTTTAAAGGGTTACAAGCTTTGGAACCCAGAAACAAGGAAGGTTGTGTACATCCGAGATGTGGTGTTTAGAGAAGTGAAAGATGTTGTTAAACATGAAGTCCTATCAAAGGAACCTGAAAAGATAGAGTTTGAGCTAAAGGAGGATGAATCGGACTCTACAACAGAAGAAGACTCAGAAGATGAAGAGCCACAAACTCCAGCTTTGAGAAGATCAGTTCGGGAAAGAAGGCAACCAGAAAGGTATAGTCCATATGCTTTCTGTTCAGGTTTTTCCTTAACTATAACTGATGATGAACCCAGAACTGTCAGGGAGGCAGTAGATTCAGAGGATGGAAAACTCTGGAAGGAGGCCATGGTTGATGAAATGGCATCCTTGCACAAAAAAGATGCATGGGATCTGGTGGAGTTGCCGGCTGGAAGGAAGCCCATTGGGAGAAAATGGGTGTTTAAGAAGAAGATGAATGTAGAAGGCAAGGTGGAGAAATACAAAGCTCGGTTAGTAGCGAAAGGTTATTCCCAGGTGTCGGGAATTGATTTTGGTGATATTTTTTCTCTTGTTGCCAAAGTTACTTCTATTAGATTACTTTTATCTGTTGCTGCTGCATTTGATTTTGAGATAGAACAGATGGATGTGAAGACAACATTTCTTCACGGGGGTCTAGAAGAGGAGATCTACATGAAGCAACCTGAAGGCTTTATGGTGAAGGGTAAGAAAGAACTGGTATGCAGGTTGAAGAAGTCTCTGTATGGGTTAAAACAGTCACCAAGGATGTGGTATCAGAAATTTGATACCTATATATGGGGACTTGGCTTCACCAGAAGCAAGGAGGATCACTGTGTTTATTTCAAATTAATTGGTGACCGTGTTATTTATTTGGTCTTGTATGTGGATGATATGTTGTTGATTGGAAATGACAAAGAAATTATCCAAGATTTGAAAACCCAGCTGTTCTCCAAATTCGACATGAAGGATCTTGGTGCTGCAAACTATATTTTGGGCATGGAAATTAAGAGAGATCGGGCAAAGAGGAAGCTCTGGTTAAACCGGAGAAATATAAACCAACATTGCGGTGAGAGAAATTTTAAACCTGCGGGATATTAAACGGTGGTGTTTCTATTCTGTGGAATTGCAGAAACTATCTGTGACAGTGTCCCAAGACAAAGAAGAGAAGAGAGGAGGATGTCTCTGCGTATTCATATGCAGAAGTCAAATTAGTGCCTTGATGTATAATAATTATGAATGGATACTTTGCATTGGGAAATTATTGAGTGATTGTCTCAACCTTAGGGAAGGAGCACATTGGACGAGCGGTAAAGAGGGTTTTAAGATCTTCATTATTCAAAGATGGATACAACTTTAGCCACTCTTGGAGGGAAGACCAGGATTGGAAAGAATGTTGGACATTGGTGGTTTTGTTGATGCAGATTGGGTTGGAGATCTGTACCAAAGAAGATCTACAAGTGGGTATGTGTTTAGCCTATTTGGAGGTGCAGTCAGTTGGATGAGTAAAAGACAGTCTGTAGTGGCTCTTTCAACTACAGAGGCAGAATACATGGCAGCCACTCATGCAAGCAAGGAGGCAGTTTGGTTGCAGAGATTGTGTTCAAGTATGGGGTTGGTACAGCAAGCTATAAGGATAGACTGTGATAGCCAAAGTGCAATTTTCTTGGCTAAGAACCCTGCTTATCATTCAAAGACAAAGCACATTGATGTTCGATATCACTTTGTTAGAGATATGGTTGAGGCTAAAAGGGTGTTGCTGGTAAAGGTGGACACTTTGAAGAATGTTGCAGATGCATTGACGAAGTCTGTGAGCACTCAGAAGTTCTCTTGGTGTAGAGAAACAATGGGTGTTGAAGAATTGGCCAAATGAGTAAGCTCTCCTGTGGCCCCCCATGGAAAGAAAACAACAAGTGGGAGAATGTTGGGTATGTGTTATATTCTTTCCACGATTAGCCCCACGCGCTGTATGTTGCGTCGGGCGTAGCTGGGGGGTCACGAGGGGCGAAGCAGTCCCCACCGTTGGGGTCTGGGGCAGCGCCCCGGCCAAAATTTGTTTTTTGTGCGGACCCACTCATAGGCGGATACGCCCATGGTTTTGTGCATGGTTTTGCACATGGTTTTGGGGTTCGATGGTTTTCGGCCCCTGGTATTTTGTAGATCCGGTCAAGGGAACTACGGTTATGTTCTAATCCAGGGTTAATGGATTGGGGTGTATGTATGCTTCGGCATGTATATATATGTGTTGTAACACTAAAAGGATCATAATGAAAAATCAAGCTGGTAGTCCCAATTTGGGATCCAGGGGAAAATCTCTGTGTTTATCTGTTTTATGTTTTATGCTCTCGCTATTGTTTATTTTCTGTTATAAGATTCACGTGTAGATAATTTCTGTTCAGGGTTAAAACCTACACGTATTGCACAAAATGGTCATCTATAAAAAGAAGCATTACAAAATAAAATAAAATACTGCAAACCATTTTTGAAATTCATCTATTTTTCTCATCTTCAATCCAGAGAAGATAAATTCCTTCAAAACAATGTAGACATGACTCTAACATTGAGCATATATATATCTCTACGAGGATCAGATGCCATATCTTGGCAGGTAGTACCGCTGAGAACAAACTATGCTTTCCTAGATGATTCGCCAATGACCACAATAGTGACTTAGCCCATAGTTAATTTCCTCATCCACTTAGAGTTGGAAAACAAAGGAAGGACAAATTTTCTTCTCATTGTTCAAGTAACGTTAAATGTTAATAGAGATTTAAAAAACCACCACCAAAAATATAAAATATATTCATGAAATGGTATCTGCACTTGTCTACATATTGAAGTGCAACCATACATTGGCTTGACATCATTAAAACCTAGACTAAATTAAAATTATTGTGTTGGAAATGACCTTTTTTATTGTGGAGGAAATGCATTTATTTTTTCTTGAGTTCACTCTTTTTAAACCCTTTTTTTAAAAGTAAAGTTCATCTTTAAATAGCAAGTGGCCATTTCTTTCTTCTGTTTTCCAGGTTTGGGATGCAATAGGAATTGAGCATTGAGGTCCTAGTGGGTCCCTTATTGAAGAAGTTGCTCTAGCTACAACAAAATTTGTAAGACATTGCTTTGAATCTTTCAATGGCTATGTTGAGGACTTATGTATGAGGAAATTAATTGTTTTTGGTAGTCAACTAAGAAGTAAAAAAATATTTTATATGATTACAATAATGAAGGTCAAATGGTTATGGTTATTCTCTAGAAAAAGATAATTGATATAGCAGTTTTTTCTAGACTGTTTCTTGTCACACAATTTGCCTAATCAAATCCACACAAAATCCTAGAAACATACATTTTAACAACATCCCTTTGCACCAACAAGGAAAATTGTTAGTGTATACCTTTTCCGGCCACTGTTAGGATGGATCTATTTCATACCTCCATCTCCTAAAGCAATGATCAATTTAAGACTAAGGAAAATTAATATTTATGTTGTATCAATGGTATATTGTGGGGGAAAATCACACAAAAGGTTTTCTTTTCATCCCTACCAGGTACACCTTCAAATATGATTTTTCCTCTAAGAAAGGATTTATCTCAATTATAACACACCATTTAAACTCATTGAAGATTCACTCAAGAACTATACTCTACCCAACAATGTCATCAATTTTTCTAATATCAAACTTAGTCTAATACTTTTGTAATTGTAAGTTCTTTGGCTTACAACACCACCTTCATCCCAAATAAAACATCAGGCTGAGTAATGGGAGCTTAATAACCCAATATGGATAGTTATACCATATCCTCATATATCCACTTAGACAATACTTGAGTATTATTTCACTACTCCAATTACCATAATGGCTTAGTGACAAATTCATCTCTCCCGAGGTAGAAATTATACATTAACATAGACGAACAAAGTCCTAAAAGTAATATTTCTTTTCCATTTTTCCTAAGAGCCAATAAAATTACCTTTTTTCCTCAAGCACCTCTTCCTAATGTCACCTTCTACCTTTCCCATCCCATTTCCAAGAATAATTTGCATCCTAAATTAGCTTAGGGGGAATTTAGGGTCATGGTTAAAAACATTCAAGTCGCTTGAAGACATTTTGTAAGTTAAACCCAACACCCTCAGTCATTAAACCCTAATTTAACTCATCTACCATATTTCAAAGATTTTAGGCAATTATTTCCCATTATTGAGTGTTGGCTTTGTCATAGACTCAAGGTTAATGGAATGTATCTAAATATGGCCTATTATTGTCTAATGTCCTAAGATATTCCATATTATATGGGCAAGAAGGTCTCACTTGAGACACATATAATAATTTCGTATAAGTATAGTGCAAAATGTTAAATATTTTAGTGGGATCACATTCGTTATGATATTATTAGCATCCATTTAAACCACTATAACTAACATCATTATGAATAAAAACTAACATAGATCACCCAAATATAGTATAAATAAAAACACATAGGTAGAATAGTAATCCATTATACTAATAACATGCATAGTATTACATAACTCTAATGTAGAGTGAACACCAAAAACTAATAACAAATGCAATCCCCATTACAACTTATCCCTAATATTGAATCTATTTAAGTACACTATAGACCTTGCATATATAGGAAACTAGAGTGACCTCAAAAAACTCGAAATTATAATAGAGAATTTACCAACTATAAGTCACTTAACACATAAATAGACTACAAAAAAGTCTATTTCTTTAGAGAGATATACAAATTATCTAGAAAACTAAGTACAAAAAACATATGAAATGACTCTTTAACCTTATATACTCAACCTTCTATAAATCAACTTATTCAAACTTCTACATATTTATTTCTATACATTTATATTTTTAAAAATTTTGTTGAACTTTTTTCCATGCTAAAACTTTGTAAAAAATGATCCTCTACCATGCCTTCCGAGTCACCACTAAGTTGGATTCTATGCTTGTTATTTTCTTTGTGACTTAAAAAAAAAAACAACCAAACACACGCATTTTATATCAAAATATCGAAAAATTTCAAATATCCAATTTTTTCATTTCCCTCCCAAGGTCAAAATATCAAAAAATTTCAAATATCAATTTTTTTCATTTCCCACTGTCAGAGGGTTTGTCCACGGTAAGGAGGAGGGGTGCTTCAATCGTGGTGATTTCATAATCTGAAGAAGAAGAAGAGGGAGCGTATTCTTCTCATCATCTTCAGAGTCCGAGAGGGTGCAGGGAAGCAGGGGCTCCTCGAGCAAAGCCTCCATGTCGACACCGTCCTTCTCACTGTCCTGAGGGAAAATATTCGACCGGCGCACAGGAAACTCCACACGCTCAGAGCCCTCAGGATCCTGGCAGGACTACATGCTCTTCAGCTGGTCCTTCATAGGCAACGTCTTGGTCTTGGCGATGGCACGCACCTTGGGCAGAGCGTTTCCCTCACTCACCTCGAGGCTATAGATGAGGTCAAACATCGCGTCCATGTAAGCCTGCTCTTCTGTCAGATGGATGCCCCGGACGGAGACCGTCGGTGCCTCTGCACCGACCTCATCACCGCCCTCTGGCTTTGTTGTCGTCAATTTTACCACAGTGAACACCGGCTTGGGCTCCGCAAGCACAGTCGTTGGCTTTCTGTTGGCCCGGTGGCAGATATTGTGAAAAACCATGGCTGGCTCCTGTACCCTTCAATTTGACTTGGAATCGGGCATGGAGCCGGACTTCGTGAGATTCGACCTAGTGACCTACACATTCTGATGGCAGAAACCCTTGAGAAGATAGAAAGATTTGGAGCAGAAGGAACAGATGAGTCGTTATGCTGTGATCCGCTTCCTTACATGTTATTAGACTTTACCGTGGGTTTAATATATGGGTTTTGTATTTTATGGATCCAGTTTTGTTTGTTCCAGTTTATTATGAATTCATGTTTTTAATTATTTAACAGGAAGAGTCGAATTTATTGAATCAGAAGTCACACATCTTGTTTTCATGGTTGCCTTCCTACTAAATATGTAGAGACAGAGAGCAGACTTCCCAGCCTTCTCTACGAGGAAACAAGATCTACCTTGCAGAAACAGGGAGGAATATCATGTGGGGTTCGGATTCCATCTGTTCGGCAGCGATCATGTGGGGTTCGGATTCCATCTATTAGGTAGCTCGCACAATCAAGAGAACAGTGCAAAGCTGAAGCAGTAGACATCATATCCGAAACAACTTACCATGGTATTGTGCTGGCAGTTTATCTGGAAGATATCCACCTGAACATTTGAGTGACATCCTGAAGATCTTGCAGAGAAATTGGATTATGTTTTCTTTTTTAGCTGGGAAGATTGACAAAATGGTGAGAGCACCCTAGATCAACGTATCTTCTGGAATATTGCTGGCAAATGTGTGTTCTACCAAGAGCCGACACCTTATTATGGAGCCCTTGACTGTGCTATGAAGACCATCAAGGTGGAAGGTCCTATGGCTCTTTACAAGGGGCTTATTCCCATTGTGACGAGACAAGGTCATTTTACTGTGGTTATTTTCGTTACTTTGGAGCTCAGAAGGATATTATTGAAGGACATGCACTGCCCAAATTTTGATTCTTGTATCGCCATTGTGGATTGCTTGGAAATTAACAGCGAGAATGATATGGATATTATTGAGGTCTTCGGTAGATGAGGCGCTTATCGTCGATGCCTCTCAGGGAGAATGCAAAGGCGAAACTCATATTTGGGGGCACCCTGTTCATCTTAACGGTTCGTATTCTTCATTCATAAGCTTTCTGAAATAAAATTAAAGTTACTATTTATATAAAAAAGTTAATTAGGCGTCGTTTGATTTGGGCTCAGTTACTTCAATTACTGCTGAGTATTTTGGCATGGTCTAACTTTTTGTGTTCTGTTTTATTTCGAATCTGGCAATAACTTTTCTATATTATGTTTATATATAAAAGTTAAAAAGGCGTAGTTTGATTTAGGTTCAGTTAGACTGCTGAGTAATTTGGCAGAGTCTCACTTTTCTGTGTTCTGTAGTTTGATTTGGGTTCAGTTAGACTGCAGAGTAATTTGGCAGGGTCTCACTTTTCTATGTTCTGTTTTAATTTCAAATCTGGCAATAATTTTTTAGTAAAAGATAATTGGGCTTAGTTTAATTCATAGTAAAAGTTAATTGTGCTAACTTTAATTTGGGGTCAATTACTTTATCTCATATCACAGTTATAGTATTTTGGCAGAGTTCTATTTTGCATGCATTGTGATGAGACAAGGTCTTTTTGTATGAGTTAGAAAGATTTTAAATAATCATTTTTTCCGTGATGGGACGGTGATCGGATTGTAATATAAAACAAAAGTAGTTTTCCAATTTACCAATGTCTTTCTTTATTCATTTGACTAAGGTAGATAGAAACATCTTGATATCTATCTATGAGGTAGGAAATTTATTTCCATGACTATATTTTTTATTTTGCTGGCCTTTCCTGGTCCTCCTTGCTTTCGTCTGCCCCCGATCAAACCAATGGCCCAAATGTTAATGGTGTTATAGGATTTTCTAGAAATGCAGTGATTGGTTAGGTTGTGAACGAAGGAAGAAATGGTGGCATACCCATTTTATTGAGTCAAGTGAGGAATGAAAGCACAGACAGATAAATGGTGGGAGGGCACCATATTCAAACAAAATATTATCCAGGAACATATATATTGGGAACAATTTACTATGCAGTGAGGAAGATTTTGAAGGACCTTAATTTTTAGATCTTATTTTACTTGAGCAAGATAGGAAGATTTTCAAGGATATTAATTATTCTCAACCATTTTATTTAATTATACAAGTTTATGCTTTCATTGTGGCCATCTATATGTGTCTTTCTGTCTACTTAACTTTGGAGAATGTCAAATTGAAGAACCATTTGCCTCGTTCTCAATGGAAACTGCACATAAGCATGTAAATTTGACATAAGAAATTCAAAACTTTAATAAAACTTACAAAATAAAAAATAACTTTCTGTCTACTCGCTTACAGCGATTTGAAACTGAGAACCCATATGTTGCCGCTTTGTCCAAATATCTGCAAGGTAGAAAAAGGAAATTAGACTAAAAAATAGTGCACTAGTGAAGTTATGGAAAAATTAATTTGTATAAACATGGATAGAAAATTAATTCATTTCTTTTGAATGAATAGGTAAAGCTAATGACACTAACACTAATAACATAAAAGATGGCATTGACACTAATACTATTTACTCTCAAACAATCATGATGATTGATTTCAACAATTACAACTAGGGTTTGTCTACTATTAATCATAATTAAAAAATTATTCAACTGATAATTTAAATTACTCGTGGTTGAACTCACCTCAAAACCGGAGCATGAGAAATGGGGAATGGTTTGGTGGGATCTAATGGCATAGTAACTTTCCACTAATGAACTGCTGCAACAATGACCTGAGCAATGTGATTGAATGGATTTCCATTCTAAACATTATGTCTATAAAATGGAGTACCAATTAATAATAGTATGAGAGATATAATCAATCCCAGCGTGGGTATCGCATAACCTACAGTGAATCCCACGCGATCCTGGATGTATATTAGAAAACTATCTGCAAACAGCATTCCCAAAAACACACTAAATATCCACCAATTGAAGGAGGATTTCTGAACCTTCTCTTTAGGATCAAATTCATCGAACTGATCGACACCAATGGTGGGATGTTGGACTTTGTATCATCAGTGCCCATAGTAAGAACGTACAAAGAAAAGTAGAAAATCCCAACCTGAAACTTGGAATCTTTCTCACAAAAATTGGAGCCTAATTCAGAGAATGCTCCCAACCTCTCTACACAAACTTCGGAGAATTTCAAATTGAAGAACCATTTTCCTCGTTCTTAATGGAAACTGGACATAAGCATGTAAATTTGACATGAGAAATTCAAAACTTTAATCGAATTTACAAATGAAACAATAATGGTTTCGGAGCAACAGGTCCCTGTCAAGTAGTAAGGGAGTGTTTGAATAATGAGGAATCCAAACCCAACACACAGCTCCATCTAAACATGCTTATGAGCCATCTTGAATGAAAAATCTGAGTTCAATTCACAGCTCCATGTGAACTTGTTTTTGAGCTTTCTAATTGATGGTGAACAGATCATCCTAGAAAAATTTCTACCAGCAGCCAGACCTCTGTATAGGGCATGGAAGGAATCTCAGCGTGATAGAAGTGGTGTGGCGTCTCAATTGCATGGCCACGTCAAAGAGATTGGGGAAAGAATATCGACTCATGTTGAACGTGAAAGGGAAAAGAGGAAGGAGAGTATGATGTTGATGTTGGTTGCATTGACCAAGCCATCGCAAACACAACCCATATTCATACTTACTCCAAAGCGCTTTGTCATGTTGGACATCATGACTAGCCTCCTCACAATGGTGAAAATTATTATCATGCTCCCTTTTTCATGCAAATCTTTCATAGAATCTAGGACACATACATCAACACATACCAGTTCTTTGATGAGGATGGGGTTGGCTGTGGGGCTATGTTGGTCACAAAGTAGTTTGAACTAATCTTGTGAATTTGGAGGGTCCCTTTTAGTGATATTGTTATCATCTTCAAGAGGGGTGGGATCTTCTTCTTCTTGTATGGCCGCCACAAGGTCTTGAAAGGTGTTTTCATCCAATATTGTCTTTGGATCCCATGTTTAGCAAAAAAATTATTGAAATATTTTAAGTAGAATTCCCCACCAGTATCATATCTAAGAGAGGCAATATGACAACCTAATTATTTCTCTATTAATGCTTTGAACTTTTGAAATTCATTAAACACATCATATTTTAATTATAGAAAATATACCCACATTTTTCTACTGAAATAATCAACAAACGGAAGGAAGTACCTAGCACCAGTGGTTGATGTCATGTTCATTGGTCCACATATGTCTGAGAGTACCAACTGAAGGGCCCTCGACGCTCTCCAAGCTTGTCCTTCATAAAATGGTATTCAATGTAGCTTCCCTGCCTGACAAGCTTTGCAAACTTTGTGGATCTTCTACAGAATGTTCGGAAGTCCATCTACTAGTTTCTCTCATGCCAACTGAGAGAGATAGGTCAAGTTGAGGCGACCATACCTATGATGCCATAGGGGTGCTATATTTTCCAATAAAATTTACCTTTAACTTAAGATCAATATTAAAAATCTTAAGACCGCTAAAGCTAAGAGATTCATCTAAAATGGATCATTATAATCTTGGACATAGAAAGCACTCATTGTTGCATAGTTTCCCAAAAGGTCAAACAACCTCAATTATATGTTGAACCTACCACTTAATTTGAGGTTCAAATCCTAAGCCATCAAATTCTCAAGTGCAAAGGTGAAATAAGGAAGGTATGAGTCACTATAGGAGATCAAAGTTTCTTTTCAAATCTCTTCTTCCTTCAACTAGAGGGAATGATGAGATCCTATGAGTTTAAACTTTAGTGTTTTCAAACCTTGGGAACATATGACATGAATCATATGAAATGTTTATTTCCATTAAGCATGAGGGTAGAATGATTAACTTAAATCGTCTTTAACACAATCCCTCTAGATTTGTCTCTTCAAATGTGAGGGCACCCACTCTCATAAAGGACATGTTGGAAGTTTAAACTTTAGTGGTTTCAAACTTTGGGCACATATGACATAAATCATATGAAATGTTCTTTTCCATTAAGCACGAGGGTAGAATAATTAACTTAACTGGTCTTTAACACAATCCCTCTAGGTTTGTCTCTTCAAATGTGAGGGCACCCACTCTCATGTTCGCATTTACTGATATTAGCCTTTAGGAAAGATAAGAAAATATAAATTGGACTAATGTATCAATTCATGTGAACATGATACCCATCCGCTCTCTCACACACTCAATGTGCAAACTTTGTCTCCTAAAGGACATGATTTGGCAGTATATCAGTTGCCTCAAAAACTTAGGTTCGAGTCAATTCTTCATGCAACATGATACTAAGAAGTTGCTAAGTTGTCTCATACTAATATTCTAATCTGGTCAGCATTAGTTCAACAATTCTAGATGACTCTCATGGTGTTGTAATGTTATTTAATCTTACAAGTTGGCATACATTCTTAGTCCCACAGTGCCGGAAAACTTTCCTCAACTATTAATCATAAAGAAGCCAAATAATGGGTGAACATGGATAGGCCAGCTTGAATTTTCTCACATGTATTCCATCTCACTTAGACACTTCTTTTGGGAACTCTTATACATTTACTATGTCAGTTTTCTAAGGCCTAAGACGGGAAAAATAAATAACAAGTGTGTGCAAGCAACAACACACTTGATTAGATTGAACCCGACCTAGTCTTATGATGGATGTACATTTTAAGGGCTTCTTTCCTAATTCAAAATCGCTAAAGATATATAAACTAACTATTTCATTTGTCCTACAATTCCAATAGTTCACATATCAAGCTTCTCTGCAAATCTCTTTTTTTGCATATGGTAGGCCTCTGAATAGACTAAGCTTGTACTAGCATAATGCAAACATGACCTGCAAGTCACCACTGTGTTTTGGTTTTTGAAGGCTGCTGCATTATTGAATGACTAGTGAAGTATCAACCAGTGAATAAGTTTCAAGCTTTGGAGAAGTCACAATATATATTATAATTTTGTCTTGTAGATTGGCCTCTTGACCAATTTTTTCTAGCAATGCCTCTTATGAAAAAATAAGTTCTTTCCTAACAAGTTATGACCCTCTTGAAAATACCAGGTTCACTAGAACATTGGAAGAAAATATCTAATGCACACATCATGCTACCACTACAAGCCATTGCAGAAAATAGAAACCAAGGTGAAAAAGGATCTACAACTACATTGTAGACACGTTACAATGACAATACTTTCTTGAATGTCTATTCTCCAACATCCATAGCATTACCACAAATAATCATAGTTTGTATTTAACTCCAAATAATATAAATTCCAATAAGAAGTTTTCAATCATAGTTTTACCTTGTGGCAATGATTTTCCTTATGCCATGCTCTCATTTTCAGTCAAAATCTAGATTTCCTATATTGATGATGTTCCTACTGTAATATGACCAACTATCGAACAACTATCTCACTGTAATTCTAGATAAAATGAGCATTGTACCCAAATAATAAAGAAACTGAAAATGATAGTAGATATTGCAGGGTAAGCAACTAAATAGGTAGTACACATGATATGTTATTCCATAATTCACTACATTTCCCATTTATAAAATAGTTTCTACAAAAATTTCACTGCATATTAGTTCTTTATGTTGCCATTTATTGAGATTTTGGCTCACACGAGGATTACAATCAGCCATTCCATAGGAGATACATATGGCTTATGCAATTTGCATACCATTGTTGTTACTGTAACTAACATAACCTGATAAGAAGTTATAGTTGAAACATTGAATTTACTTGTTTTGGCTTCCTAATTGTTATGTATGGCATATATAATACCAACTGTCCATTGGGATTCATACGTGACCAATTGAAAAAGGATTTAACTGTTGCTAAATGAAAAAAAATGTGACAGGCTAGGATTGGAGGGATTTTGTGCAAATTATAATGAAAAATAAAAAAGTGAAGGCCTGCACCTCCAGTGCAGTGATAGCTGGGTTTCCTATTTATAATCTTCTAGAGTTATTATTATTATTATTTGTTCGTTTCTTTTTTACCGTTTCTCCTTGGTCAAGGTGTTTCTCAAGTTTGTCATCTCTGAATGCTAAACACGTTGCTTGATGTCTTGCAGTGGAAACACCTCACATCTTAGCATAGGTCCAAGATCTAGTTCTGGTACAATAGCGCAAATTGTGGAAGATATGGTAAGTGTCTGCTATTGAAAGCCTTGCCACTCTGACCCAAGTGCTATTTGGCCACAACTAGAAGGTTAATGTATTGGGCAAAAGAGAATGTTGTGTGTGTTGATGCTGCACATAGAGCACATTTTTGCAAGCCTTTTTTCCCATCATGTGCAAGATCAATTTGCATCTACAAGATGCACATAACATTCTCTTTGCCCAATAAAATAACCTTCTAGTGTTGCATGAACTTCTAGCCTTTTTAGACTAAGGAACTGTCCAAAACTTTGTCACTCTTGGTTCGTAGTTATCCTATGAGTTTATCTTGATTGCAATACTTTTGCCTTCACATTCCTTCTCAATGTTTCAACCATAACCTCAGAACTACTCTGGTTTGGGGTTGTTCCCTAGATATATCTTGGGGTCTAGACCGACCTCCTGATCTGCTGGCAGCATTTCTATGCCTCCAATAGGTATATCAGTTATCATAGGCATTTTTGTTTCTCCAAAATGTTGTTACTCTCGCAAAAGGATGCATTCTAATTTAAGATTCTTTCTCCCACAACTCAACATGCTGTGTGCAATGTGGTCCCTATTGGGTGATTTCGATGGCTTCTACAAAGTAGTTATTATACAATGCTTCTAACCACTTACGAAGGAGCTACTTACCGGTGGGTGCCTCTCTGACAATTGCTAGTATTGATTGTTCATTAGTATATTGAAAAATTCATCGTCAGGGATTAATGTTTCAATTTTATCAGGTGTCTCTTGTTTCATATTCAACACAAGATGGACTTTGCATGCACTCAGTTCATTGGAGCAAGGCTTTCTGGCTTGCCTTGAATATTGACAGCAAGTTACAGAAGTGATCCCTAAAGATGGAGCATCATTGACAACAATTCAAGCTCCTCTCAGTGGATGTTTTCTAATCCCTCTTCTTTTGCTCATTCCCCTTGTCATCTTCATTTGTTTACAAGGCATGGAAAAGATACCCATAAGTCTAAATTTTAGCCCAAAAGAAATTTTAATGATAGTGGAAATGTTACGAGAATATTGTTATTATCACTAATGGTCTGCCCATTCTAATGAGGGATGTCTTAAGCAAAGAGTTCTCAACACATATTTCAATGGCTGAGAAAAAGGAAGGAGAAGGTTAAAATGATTATAGTCAACAATCCCAGTTACATAAGTGGTTTTTGTGGAATTCCCAATCCATGGTGGGAATGCCTCTGCTACTAAGTATGGTAATTCTAACAATTCAAAAAAATGGAAAAACAATTCTAAGCCTACAATTAGTCTTAATCATCATTGACTACTTCACTTTAGACAAGGATGCTTTGTTTGTGAAAAATTGTTGCATTATAGTTAATGGTAGTGATAAAAATCTTATTTCACAAGATCATGTGAATTTTCTTAATTTTCCTTCAAAATGTTAACCTTGGTGTAAAATTTTAGGGTTGTATGAAGGATAAGGAACCAGTGCAAGTTATGAAGGTTCATCAATTCACTTTTACTATTGACCACTCTTTGATAATATTAAGTATGATGGCACTCTTGTTGACTGTTTTGGCCTTATTCCTTGGAAGGTTTTATCAACATGATTGCCATGCAAGCTATTATACATTGTCTTGAAACTTTCCTATTTTTGCAGAGAAGTTAGCGTCATGCTAGTGATTAATTTGAAATTGTATTTTAGTGGAAAATTTCACTTTTTTTTGGTGGAATAGTTCATAATTTATTCTGATCTTTTTTTTCAAGTGTACTAGTAATGATGATAAATGTGTGGTTTACTTTAGAGGGCTCTCAGTTCTTTCTAGATAATCTTTTCATCATTTGCTTTGAATACTTCTCTAGTGCTCCTGAGGTCCAAGTTATGTTTATTGGTTGTTTATGTGGAAATTTTTTCCTGAGGTTCTACAAGGTAAATCCAAATGCAAAAAATACTATTTTACATATTGATATATGTTCAAGACATTATTGTGTGATACTTGAATTGCATAAATCTAGATTTCTATTTCGTTATCTATATCAATATATAATAACAGGCCCATGGATTGTTCATATTTCTCAAACTGTGTAGTTGTTCCTTTCCTGTTGCATGTTTTTTTATATTGTTATGTTGTGATTCAAATTTCTAGTTTTTCTTTCCAGTTATTCTCCTACGTAGTACATGATTTGTTAGATTATATCAAAAGTTATTCTTATTGTCTTTTTATTATGTATATTGAACATATTATTTCTAGAAACTTTTGATCTTCTTCGATTTTCTATTCCTTTGGTGTATCTTTGCACCTTTAGGGGAAATTGATAGTTTAAAGTCTAATTCTTTAAAGGGTTCTAGCTCAATGGAAGAGCACTTGCTTTACAAGCAAGAGGTTGGTGGTTCGATTCCATCGTGCCCTGATATTCATAGGGAATGACGACGATCAGTTTTTGGTGACGGATGCTCTTTTGACCATCACCAATGAGCTTATGGTGATATTTTTTGACCCTCACCAAAATATGAAATGGTGACGGTCAACAAATGCCACCATATATATGCATCAATAGTGACGACCATTAAATTTTTGTCACCGTAAACCTTTGTTGTTGATATGAAATGGTGAGGGTCACTGTTTTTCATTATAGTCATTATTTGTGACAGACCTTGATGTCACCAATGAGTTTATGGTGACGGTCAATGAACATCGCCATATATATGCACCAATAGTGACGGCCATGAAAGGTCCATCACAAAAAATCATTGTTGCTCATATGAAATGGTGACAGTCACTATCCTTCATTATAATCAATATTCGTGAGGGACCTTGAATGTCACCACAACACATACTTTTGGTGACGCCACCTTTGGTGACATTCAGTTTTTTGGTGACGGAGGCTATTTTCCATCACCATTGCTCATATGAAATGGTGACGATCACTATCCGTCACTATAAATCATTATTGGTGACGGAACTTGAATGTCACCACAACACCTATACTTTCGGCGACACCACCTTTGGTGACGTTCAATTTTTTGTGACGAAGGCTCTTTTGACCCTCACCAATGAGCTTATGGTGAGCATTTTCGCCCCTCACCAATGTCCTTTTTTCTTGTAGTGTTATTTGAATACTTCATATACCATGTTAATTATGTATCTCACAGCATCGTAATGAGATGCACTTTCTTTATATTCTCATCATTTATTTGCTTCATTGTCCATACAACTTCATGTAGAAACCAAAACTATTATGGGTCCTCCAATCTAGTTCCTTTGAAAATGGGTAGCTTAATATCATCATTCATACTTCTTCTTGGGGGGGAGGGGGAGGGGGATAGGGGGTAGGAGGGGAAGCACAAGCAGGAAATCCAAAAACACCCCAATTATTACTAGATTATCGCTTATGTGAACTCTGACGCTGGGAGGGAGAATACTGTGAAGTTACTTGGGGGTTATCAAGGTGGATTTCTTCTCTTTCCTTTCAAATCCACTCAAAAGGGGACTATAATCAGTCTCTATAAAGGTCTTCAGGTATTTTCCATAAGATATCTTTCTGTTATCTACTCTATATCTCTTTCCACTTCGCGTTTCACTATTCCCTTGCTCAGATTGATTCTCTCTTCTTCCAAAAATAAGTAAACTAGCAATTTGATTGCATCTCTAAAACTCCCTTTTCACACAGAAAAATCTTAATCCAAAGTTTTAGAGATTTTAAATACTTACCTCACGGTCCTTTGAAGAATCGTCATTTCTCTTTGTTGTAGGACACGGTTGAGTCTACAATGAACTCAGTATTGAATCCTCCCAAGATGCTATCAATCCAGAAATTGAAAACCCTTGAAATCCTATTGTAAGTGCGCTTGTGTCATTGTATCAGTTCGGGAGTCCACATCGTAGTTCTCCATCTTTAAAACAGTTCTTCCTTTCAATCACCCTCGATATCCACTCGTAAAAATAAACAAGAAAATAACCGAAGAAAATATCGTATTAACCTATAAAAATATACATCTGTAACCAAAATTCGGATGTCAGATGAGGATTTCAGTTTTCTTGATACAAAAATTCTTGTAATTTCAAGTCTATCTAGTCTTGAGTTTCCTTCTTCAGCAGGTACCAAATCCATATATCCCTCAAACAGATCACGGTCTCGGTAACATAACCATTTTTTGGATTGCGTGTGGCCAACCCAGGTTTGATATCGATACTATGCACCAACAAAAACCTTGATCACTGGCCCTTTCGGCAACGAAATGCAAGTAGATCATAGTCTCACCCGAAGTGACTATGGGAGGATGCAGAACCAGGTTTCTGCAACCTTGAAGGACTAGTAGATGTGGTATTATTGTGCTATATTATTCTTAGAACTTATCAATCAGGTCAATGCATTAGATTAATTACTTAAACATGCCATATAAAACCATAAATCATCATTGTTCTAGAGTAAAATGAAACTAAAATAACTGCGAATCTACAACAGATAATAAGAAAATATACACATCAATCACATAGGAACACCAAATTATTGTGTTTCACCCCAATGTAGGGCTATTTCCACAATAACCTTTTCTTAATATAATGAATCTTAAAGGACAAATTCTTCTTCGCCTGTGCACTAAGCTGCAGGTTGTTTGTGCACTAAGCTGCAGACTCTTCTCCAGGCTTCTACTCACTCAGCTACAGAGCCTCTCCTTCGCTACCAAATTACAGATCACAATAATTTTCCCATAACTCATATATGGATCAAAACTAAACATCTCGATTATTCTCTTCTTATTATTTTACCCTATATATACTATTAAATGGTAGGGTTACATCATCAGAATACCATGGACCAAATACCATTAACTCCTTAAAAAAATAAACTATGGCCCCAAAGCCATTGATCCCTTAAAAAATCACGCGCTTTTACAAAAAGGAATGGCTTTGACCCACCCCAAAGCCCTTATGACACTACGCGATATTCCTCAAAATGCACTCAACTGCATACTCCACCACAAAAACTAAGGATTCTTTGCCAAAATCTAGGCCAAGTTGGGTTGTGCCCAATAAATACTGATGATTATCCTTTAGTTAGTCAATAAGAATACAGTTCCATGATTTAAATCTTACTATATATTACATGAACAAGACCAGATTATGCATGCGGTTGGGATTGTTAGAATATTCCATGAAAATCCTAAAGAATCTCATTGCCAAGAAGTTAAGAGAATTTTCAAGTACCTATAAGGAACTCAAGACCTTGGTCTATGGTATCCTAAAAATTCAAGTTTTTTACTTTATTCTTACAAAGATGCAGATTGGGATGACAATATTGACAATTGAAAGAGTAATAGTGGAGGAGAATTTTATTTGGTACCTCGATGGGTATCAATGTTCAACAACAAACAAAGCTCCATCACTTTATCTACCATTGAGGCAGAATATGTTGCAGTTGCATCTTGCTCTACTCAACTTCTATGGATGATGCAAAAATTGTAAGACATTCAAATAACTTTCTCTCAACCCATACCTATACTTTGTGGTAATATTAGTTCCAGAAGTATTTCTAAAAATTCTATCATGCACTCTAAGACCAAGGATATTTCAATAAAATATCACTTTTTGAGAGAACAAGTGCCTGAAAAAAAGGTCAAATTGGAATATGTTCCCTCAAAGGAAAAAGTTGCTGATATATTTACAAATCCAATTCCACATTATTCCTTTGAATATCTCAGGTACAAACTAGGAGTGTTCTCTACTTCATCACTTTTTTAATTATTCTAATAGATATTTCATGATCAGGGGGATATGATACAATAAATTATTACAATTTACTTTTTGTATGTGGATATCATGAAGGACAGTAGTGTATGTACACGCGTTTTGATATAGAAAATCACGTATGTTTCTTTAGGATGACGAAATAGTGGGACAGACTTAGGGAGAGGTTATGATATGTTTCAGGCGGTTTTTCTTTGTCCTTTTGGTTCTGATGTGTATTGGTTACTGTTTTTTGATATTCAAAAGCTACTTAGAAGTGATATCATTGCATGATGGTTTATGAAGCATTGCAATATGACATTGCTTCTATGGCTTTACTGATTGATCAGTTCGATGTGATAAGACATGATAGTGAATAGTCGGAACATGGTCAGGGGGAGCATTTTCTATGTTTCAAGTAGTTCATTTTTTGAATTATGATTTCTTAATAATTCCTTGTTGCATAATGGTGTTCATGATTGGTGATATTTGGAAGCATTTCATATTCGATCACATGTTGATGCTAATGAACACTGATGTTACATTGACCTATCATACTTCATGATGATGTTCATGTTATAGAATCTTATTTGGTGTATGATGGTTGCTGATGACTATCATAGTCTTGCTACCTCACTATTTAGGTCTTTGGTCATAAATGTCATATCTATATTTTGATGTAAAGGTCATGTAATTACCCACGATGTAATAAATGTAATATTTATTCATTTTTGGATTATTGGGTTCATGTATATTATGTCTGTAATCCCATTATTTTTGGAATTTGATGTCATTTTGAGTCATAATATGTAACCCCACTATGTTGGGTGATTGGTGTAGGCATGAGTCCTTCGTGATAGGAAAGGCCATATTTGGTTGAGTCATAGAGTCATGTACTTCTTTGTATATCTTATAGAATATTAAACATCTTCTTAATGGGAGCATGGCCAGTATACAATGTTTGTATTCAACAGATCAGACCTACAATGATCCTCTCTACAAGGAGAAATAAGTCTTCATTCCACTTTGGTTAGCCCTTTTCCATTGATGTCAAAGGGAGAGAGTAGATTTGTGTTTTATTTTTTGGTGCTTGGTGTTTTAGGAAAGAATCTTGGTGCTTAAATTGGTGTGTTTACATATCTATTTTTAAGTACTAACATATGGACAGGTGGCAGTGACCAAACACCAATATGGTTGGCATCAAGTCCAAAGAGGGAGGTTGTTAGAATTAGGACTAATGTGTTTTCCTTGATGGAAACCTACTTGATAAATATGTCAACATGATGGTTATTCAGATGCTACAGTTGATATAGACAAAGGTATATTAGTTCAGAGACAAAGGAATGATAAAGGTAAATTTTGGGAAAGTATACATAGGGCCTATGAAGAAAGGTCGAGTAGATATGCCAGTATGGTGAAGAAAAGTCGCGTACAATTTTTGTACGATGGTATTATCAATACCAGGGGTATTTACCATGGTATTGGCCCATATTAATGAGCCCGACAATGGATATTTGATCTTTTCAAAGAATACCATCGTCATTAGTGGGGGATTGGCCTAAGGTATTAGCTAAGGGCTAAGCTATATAAGGAGATGGGGATCAAAGTCTCATGTGTGCAAGTTATGGGTTATTGATGAATTATTTGATCATAAATGGGTGTGCACCAAGGAGCATGAAATAGGTTCACATATGATAGATCTGAAAGAATTGTAGAGAATAATGAGCATGCTTCTTTAATCTTTTGTGATTATGACTAACAATGATAGATCTGTAATGGTAACGATATTTTGATATGACCATATGATAGTAAGGGTTGCGAAGTATGTTTTGTAGTTGCAGTGAAGGAATGATTCAATTATTACATATATGTGCACATGTTTTCTCAGAAAGGTCATGTACATGCCTAGATCTTCTTCTGCAAAGTTGCATATACATTCAGCGAAAGTTCAGAATCTATACGTAGGTGTCAAACATGGTAATTTTGTACATACATGGATTTCCATTATAATAGCTGCATAAACCTACTAAGTTTTTTGATTATGAACTGTTAATAATGTTTGATCTGTTACGTTATGTCTGTTGTTGTTTTTCGATGATGTATATCTCATGATAATCTATGTTTAATAGTTCTGGTTAGGTTGAAATGTTTAGGGAATGATATGTTGACTATGGATTATGCTATCGTGTGATGATATGTAGTTGGTTCATATATATGTGATGGGTTCAGTGATTATTTCAGTGTGACAACGATTTAGGCGCAATTTTTCAGTATTTTGAGATATGTATGCATGTCCTCTTAAGGAGAAGCGCGTACATACATGGGTATTATTCATAATAATAGCATATACAATCTTATGTATGCTTGATCAGGGTTTGCAGTGGAAAAATTTATTTTCTATGATGAGTAACTGTGTTTTCCTTGCTATATTGATAAGTAAATGTGCATTGATATGATATGGTATGGCTTAGTTTGATCTAGTTGCATTGGTTGCAATAGTTTATTGAGTTGGTTCAGTATTTGGGTAATTGATTTCATAATTGTTTTAAGGTGATCGAGTTTGAAATATTTTGCAAAATTATCCACAAAGGGTTGAGAAATAAGTCTTCATAAAGGGGGTTGTATCTCCCTTCCAGTAGGAGCTGGAAAACAATAGAAGGTTGTATCCTTCCATAGGTAGGTGCCTTCGTGTTGGTTAAATTATGTGCCATTACAATATTATAAGAAGATTCACTTTTAATAAAATAAGAAGACAAAGACGACAGCAGCAGTGGTTTTCTCCCACATTGGGTTTCCACCTAAAAATCATGGTGTTCAAATGGGTTTTTTCTGTTGATGTTATATCTACTTCTTAACTGCTCCTAATTACTAATTAATTGATGAATAATGAATTAATGATGCACTAATTAATATTGCAAAGATGACGCAATTAATGATATGATAAGTTATCTAGTTATATGTTGGTTTCATTCACGTACATACACTTATTCCCTTTATAACAGTCATGTATGCAAATCAGAATAATAAATTGAATTGAAAATACATATTCACCCCCCTTAGTATTTTTCCTATCATACGACGTGAAACAATATCAAATGAGTTTTAACACTAGAAAATCGTACAATAAAAAGATATTAAAAAATGTCAAGTAGAAGGTACAAAGAAATATTTTCAAGAATAAATACATTAGGAAGGAGAAAATTTAAATATTCCCTAGGTTCAACCATAAATTAAACGACAGCATGCCAACAACAAAGGGTTTTTGTGCATAGCGTGCCTATTCATTCAATAACCGCGTGACCCTGGGGATGGAAAAAAGTCTCCATCCAGGACCACTTGACACACTGAAAAGATGATTCACTATCTTGTTAGTCTTAATATGTTTAGTGATCAAACACGCTCTTTCAGTTTATTTGCTAGTAGTCCTAGGTTAAACATTTTGTCTTTTCAAACAAGTTTTAAAATAAATTTTGGTCACTGCATATGGTCTAGGTCTAAAATGCTACTCCCCTCATCCATTCATGGCCATCATCATCGCAAAGGGAATTTCATTCATTTTAATCTAGGCTCATGGGTCAAACACTCCATCTCCATCTAGGTCTGTTGTGTAGGTGTCCTTGTTTTTCCACTTAAAAGTCCAAAAATGTCACCAAAAAGGGTGAACAGGGCTTCATTTTCATCATATCAGTTTTTTAAAGGGAGTTAGAATAGTTAGGGGAAGAAAGTAAGAAAATTTGTCTTATTTCAAAACTTGTTTCATAGTCAAATTGTTCCAAGACAAAATTTTCCTCAATTTTTTTGGTTTCACTAAAAGACAAAAATTCATTTCAAGATATTATAAAGAGGAAAAAGAGGGCTTTTTCAACGCATTTTTTCTTTTCATGATTGATAGAGTTCCTTTTTTACCTTCAGCTTGCTCCATTATTGCCAAGGGTTCAAATAGAATCAAGGAATTTTCTCCAAAAACACCTTTGTTATACATCTAAAGGGTTGTGTTACGCATATGAAGGAATTTTTTACACATCTGGAAGACTCTATCCAGATCTGGAAGACTTGTTAACAAGATTACACATCTGGTAGAAGTCTTAACAAGATTTACAATATGTGTCTATGTTCTTCTAAATAAATTAATTCACCTCAATGCTCATTCATATTTTCTATCATTTCATACTATAAAAATGACAAACTAAACATTCTTTCAAGCTACCTACCTAGCCTCATCCATATTCTCTGCAAATTGATCTTGAATTCAGACCTCAGGCCCTATACCTAATCTCCTTACTGTCATTCCTATCCAACACACAAACATCAAACAAAAACCCTATTTACTGAGCTTACATACATATCGTAAGATCATTAAATATTCAGTCATTTAATTGACTGCAAAGTGACATTGAGAGAGCCCTCTCTGGTCCTGGTAGGGATAGCTACCTGACCTAAAGCTTGGTTTGTGGTTATCTTCCTTTAATCCCACTCTCAACCTTGGGAAGTTTGGGGGGAGTGATAACATTTTTGGCGTTGTTTCCAAGGACCGAAGGTTATATATTTCCCGGGAAAGAATGAAAAATATTAGCTATGATTTGTTATGGTGAACATTGGTCAGGCACAAGAAGGCTATGAATATTTCACCTGGCGACTCTAGTGTTGAAGAATAAAAAAGTTAAAATTTTTCATGGTGACACCATTGTTCAAAAAACGGTATATTCAAGAACTATTTGCGACTTCACGGTTTCCAATATGGATTCAAATGGAAGAAGGAATGCTAGGTATGCTCCTATATATTGGTGTCAAATCCCTAGCTTTCCAAATCCTATGCCTCAGGTATATTTGCAACATTACTTGTCAAAATTCAGAGATAGAAAATGTGATGATGCTACAGTTCATTTAATAATATTTCATATGCATGTGCGTAAGCTGAAGATTAATTTTCATGAATATTGTTTAAAGAATAAAAAGCATGATTTTGGTATGAAAGCTTGCCTCCTTCTTGTATTTATTCTCTCAAGGATTTTTACTTGGTATTTTTTGAGAAGTATAAAGAAACCTATTCTTATTTGTGTTTGATTGAGGATTGTTGTGATCACTTTGATAATTTTATTCAAGAGCTAAAAAGTGCTTATGGCGATGAATATTTTATGGATGGTCAACCCTTGGATATTTTGAATGAAAACCCTTTTCACTGCCATGAGAATATCATGGATTCTACCCTAGATGATAGTGAACTTGAGCATAAATCTTCAAAGGATGATAGAGATCTTCCATCTTTCGAAGATGATGATAATTTACAATAGTATTTCCAATTTTCAAGCGATCAAGGTATATATGAAGACGTTATGTTCAAATACCCTTTATCCCCTTCCTCTTCTGAGTTTTTAATTCAAGAAGAAATATGTGCATATCATAATTTTGAGTTTGCTTGTATAGAAAATCTAGAGAGTCATGATTTATCCTTTGAGGTCAAAAACAATGTACAACAGGTTCATTGTCTTGATTTTTATGAACATGTTCAACAACCTTCAAATGATCAAGATATAGAATTTTTTCAAATCCAAGATAATTCTCTTTCTGATATACATGAAAAACCACTTGTAGATATATTTTTTGATGCTAATTTGGCTACCTCAGTTGAATATCTACGAGAACATAAAATCTTCTCTCTGATCTCGATGATATGGAAGATAACATTGTTTCATTTTTATTTAATAGGGATCAACCAAATGAATAATAACAATCATCCATTGTATCTGAAAGCATCTCCCTTCTTTTTGTTGATCAACAAGAGGTAATGTTTCATTATTTTCAAGACCCCTTTGGCAGTATTTTGCAAGCATCAAAAAAGGTAGAGTTTTTTTTGTTCACCAAAACAGGTTTTGGGCTTAGATTTCATTTTGAGATGCCATTTACTCAGTCTCTATTTATTCCTAATGGAGTTGAATACAAGCACCAGTCAGGTAGTCATTTACTTGATTGGTTACATTCAATCTTTGAATTCACTTGATCAAGTGATTTATGGATCATTTGGAGTAGGTAAGGTGTCATGAATAAGCTCAACATTTTGAGCATATTCTTCAGTGTCATTTTCCAGTAGAGTTTACAGTTGATGATGTACAATTCAACTTTCAGTTTAATTTTAGTCAGTTTGAGGATTGTAGGTACAATGATTCCATTTCCAAATGGGTAAGGCTACCTAATATACGATTTTATTGACACATCTTAAAGGAGCTTCCATCCCCATCTAGAGCCAATGTTAGTGTCAATATGTTCAGTGATCAAACATGCTCTTTCAGTTTATTTTCTAGTAGTCTTAGGTCAAAATTGTTTTCCTTCCAAAAAAGTTTTAAAATAAATTTTTGTCACTGCATATGTTATAGGTCTAAAATTCTACTCCCCTCATCTCATTAATGGCCATCATCATCTCAGAGTTCATGTCATCCATTGTCATCTATGGTCATAGGTCAGTCACTCCATCTCCATCTAGGTCTATTGTGTAGGTGTCCTTGTTTTGCCACTGAAAAGTCCAAAAAAGTCACCAAAAAGGGAAAAAAAGCTTCATTTTCATCATATCAGTATTTTAAAGTGAGTTAGCATAGTTAGGGGAATACAGTAAGACATTTTTTCTTATTTCAAAACTTGTTTCATAGTTAAATTTTTCCAAAAAGGAAAAAATCTCCCCAAAGTTTTTGGTTTCACAAAAATACAAAAAAGTCATTTCAAGATATTATAAAGAGTAAAAACAAGGTTTTTTCAACTCATTTTGTCTTTTCATGATTGGAAGAGCTCCTCCCTTACCTTCATCTTGCTCCATAATTTCCCAGGTTTTGCAAAAAATCAAGGACTTTGCTCCAAAAACACCTTTGTTACACATCTGAAGGGTTGTGTTACGCATCTTAATGACTTTTTTATGCATCTGGAATACTTTTTAATGCATCTGGAAGGGTTTTTTATGCATCTAGGAGAGTGCTACGTTTTTTGAATTTGGCTCCCAAATCACTCATCCGAGCTCCAAGGTCATTTCCATCAATTTTTAAAGCTTCTTAAATAGTAAGTTAGAACTTCATATCATCCTTAACTCAATTTATCAAGCACAATATTGATTTTCTTGCTTTCCTCCTTGCCTACTATGTTTTCACTTTTTCCTATCATTAAGTGATTTTAGTGGACTAAACCCTAAACCTATCATCTAATACCCTCATACACCTTCCCCGGACCATATTCTATCATTCCCTACCATTCACAGCCTCCCTACACTTCATTCCCATCAAACCCTAATTTCATACTATTTTTCTATTGAAAAATTAAGAAATTCTTGTGTTTTCCTAATTTCATCACCATATTTACTTCCATTTCACCAAATTTCACATATATATTGAAGCCAACATAAAACCCTACCTCCTAAAAAATTTTGGGAATTTTTCTTGCCTTCACTACCCTTCATCTCACCTTCCAAAACCTACCCTATCCATGTCCTCCATTTTTCCAAATTCATTTCCCATAACCACTACATATAAACACCTAGGGTTTCATCCTTTCGATAGAGATTATGGAAAGTGAGAATAAAATCCACAAAGGAGGGAACCACATAAAATTTAAGCCCTCCACCTTGCAATAAGTCAATGCCTCACCTTTTTCCAGAAGATGATTTGAGAGGACTAGATGCTTGAGATTCTATGAGAAAATCATGGAAGAAAGCTGCCATCTCCAATTGAAAATCTTATTTGCCACAAGTTTCAGTTTGGGAAAGGTCATCATTGCAGGTGTAGAGTTCAACTTATCAACAGATGTGATTTCTTCAGCAACAAGTATACCTATTCATGGAAAAAAGTGGTTTAAGGGCATGGACATAGACCTTGAAGATTACAAACTATTCCTCAAACCTCATGGTATAGAGAAACTTGAGTACATTTTCCCTTTGAGGCACCTCCTTGACATATATTCTCTTTTGATGAGGTTAGTTATGAAATATTTCACATGTGAAGGGAGATTCTCTAGGTTATGCAAGTAAAATATCATATTATTGATGCACTTTACCTCTACTAAACCACTTGAATTGCCATATTACTTGTACAGAAGTTATCTTAGAATGACTGAGAATGTTTAGATCAGAAACAAATATCATAACCAAATTATTTTCCACCATGGTCTAGTCAAACTCATTGTGTTGCATCATCTCTCAGCTATCAACATGACTTTGTAAACTTTCATGGAGAAAGTAGCAACAACGCCCACCACTAGTCCTAATGTCATGCATAGCACACCATCACCACCAGTATTAGCACAACCAATGGAGGTACCTTTGTCCATGTTTTCATCCTTAACAAACATTAAGAAATATCGAAATTTATTCCTAATGAAAGAGCCTCCTATGTAAGATTTTTCTAACCAATCATAGATTCGATAATGAAATCTAAAACAATCCTTTTCAAAACCCTGAAATTCTTGAGAGAATGAGTTTTCGATTAGTGCATTGGAATCATCAAGAGAAACTTGTGTGGGTAATTTGATATGATATTGTTCAGATACCTTGTCAAGATTGCAAGGACCTGATATAACCATCAACAAAGGTTGAAGTGCTTCAACTATATGATAAGTATCTCAATAGTGAAATAATGAATCAAATGAATTTATGGCCTTGATGGGATCAATAAATATAAAAAAATTAGGATCAAATATCCTTTAAAAAAAATAATTATTCGAAAAATAGGTGTTAATGCCAGTGTTATGATCAGATGGATCGGTTAAGGCATACGATTCTTTTTTATTTGAACATAGAGATAGTTTTATTTGTGTAGTTTTACAAGTGCTTTGAATAATAAATTCATTATCCTCATAGGTTTAATACAAACAATCACTATCTTTTATATGATTAGAAGAATTAAGGATGAATGCTAGTATATAAATTACATGCAACCAATCAGGATACAATGGATCAACATATGTTGAATCAAATTCAACCTTTGTATCAACTTGGGACATTAATATATCAAGAAGAGGAATTTGATTCACCAAATAACTCAAGAATTCATTAACACTCAAGAGTGTATGTTGTTTAGAAGAAAAAATTTTAGAATTATAATATTCACAAGAAATACCAAGAGCTAGTTATTCACATAATTATTTGACAGATATGAAGCTTTTGGTCGATGATAATCTTTGTCATGATGATTAAAATGATAATCTTCAGAACTTTGTGCATCCATGGAAGCTGTGCATTCCAATCCTTATTTCAATGCAAGAGGTTTAGATGAATATAAGTTAACATAATCCTCTATCTGATCAGGAACCTAACCTTGAAAATTATAAAAAATGTCTTGGAAAAACCAAAATTTTATCAATAATTATTCTAGATCCACTGAAGCAATATAGTGAAAAGAATTTTACGAGAAAATCTAGATATGGAATAGTTTGGGGATCTCATACAGATTGCAATAATATGACATAACCATCAATGATACTTGAAGTGTCTCAGCTCCCTGACAAGTCCTGGAACTTTGGAATGTTGGATAATTACATTTTGAGAGCTAAGGAATATTATGAACAGCATGTGGATTGGTATTATTAGTTATTTGAACAAGATCACTAAAGTCCGAATTGTAGCAATCTACACCACTACTTTGATCATATTTTTAAACTTCAACATATATATTAATCAAGTCATAAGATTATTCTAATTGCAGATATATAGATGTATAAATCGAATAAATCTCATGAGAAACCTAAATTGAAGAGTTGTGCTCAGGATAAACAAGAGATTGCAAGGAATAGAATGGATGCTCAATTGCTTGATTTTTCTCTTCTTCATCATGGATGACCTCACTGCCTTGTGTGAATTCAAAATTTTTATCATCATACCTTATATTCGAAGAGGATTTCATGTCTTTATCATGTGTTAATTCATTACAAACAATAGGACATAAGGGATAATGAGCCGAAGAATAATTACTCACGAGATAATCTTTATGAGAAATCAAAATATTGAACGATGTACATAGGCTTCCCAAAAATAATTATACACCCACTAAGCCATCTGAAAAATATACTATCACGCATGAACAGGAAAAAATGTAGTATGATATATCAAAATTACGATACAAAGTGAAGAGAAACAAAATATAACATATATGGTTTAAAAGAAGACATGGAGGCTAAGGTGGATGGTCTGAAGGATGAAATGAAAGATAATATGGATGATCAAGTAGTGGAATATCACATC
This sequence comes from Pinus albicaulis, assembly GCA_034641835.2. Lineage (NCBI taxonomy): Eukaryota > Viridiplantae > Streptophyta > Pinopsida > Pinales > Pinaceae > Pinus > Pinus albicaulis. The sequence goes on from JAXQQM020080638.1 coordinate 69,292, forward strand.
GAGCATCAAAAACAAGTTCTCCAACACATAAAGGATAACCTAACTTTGGTGCAAAATCGAATGAAACAACAGGTACATCAACATTGTAGTGAAAGACGTTTTGATATAGGTGATTGGTTATTTTTACGGCTATAACCATACAAAATAATGTCCCTCAAGCAAGCTAAGAAGTATAGTAAGTTATCGCTAAAGTACTATTGTCTTTACAAGGTGTTGCAAAAGATTGGTACTAAGGAATACAAATTGGAGTTGTCTGCATCTTCCCGAGTGCACCCAGATGTCCATGTTTCATGCTTAAAAAAGGTTATAGGAGAGAAACTCCTAGTTCAAACAATATTTTCAGAACTTGAAAAGGAAGCAAAAATCATATTGGAAAATTAAGCAACCACAAAAAAAATAACTTGACAACTACGGAATCGATCAATTTTAAAGTATCTCAGCAAGTGGAAGAACTTACCCGTTGAAGACTCCACATGGGAGGATAAGAATTTTATACAGGAGCATCCAAAAATAATCAAGCGTTGAGGACAACACTTGCTTGAAGGAGAGGGGCATGTTAGGTCCCTATAATACTCGTGTATCCTCTTATTCTTATTGTTAGTATAAGCCCCATAATGTAATTGTTGTGCCCATGTATTCCCCATATTGTTATTATTGTACCCCATAGAATCCCGTTATTGTTATTGTTGTTCCCTTACATTTTATTGTTATGTCATCTAGGATTATATTGTGACCCATTGGACTCCTATATATAGAAAGGGGGTTTCATCATTTGTATCATCCAAGAATTTTTCATTTATGTAATGTAAAGGAGGTTGCCCCCTCGAAGAGGCTTATTTATATGTCATTGCTCTATCCTTTCTTCTATTTTTTGAGTTGGTTTCATAACATTAGAAGAATCATTATTTTCAATATGGTGGTTGCTCATGGCTTTGGGTTAATTAAGAGCTTTTATTTCATTTAATTGACTGTTAGGTCCCTATATTACTAGTATAGTCCCTTATTGTTGTTAGTGTAACCCCCTTATTGTTATTATTGTAACCTTATAACCCCCAATATTGTTATTATTGTGCCCTTAAATTATTATTGTTTGGTCATCTAGGATTACATTATGGCCCCACTAGGATTACATTATGGCCCCATGGACTCCTATATATAGAAAGTAGGTTTTGTAATTTGAATCATCCAAGAATTTTTCATTCATGTAATGTATTGGAGGTTGCCCCTGTTTCAGGAAATAACTCCCTAAAGGTTTTTGGGTCAGAAACCTTCATAGATCAGGGGCATACCATTCAAGAAGGACTCACTTAACCTATCTTTTATGTTGAAAACTAGATTTAATTAATTGCAGAACTTACCCGAAAGTCCTACGTTTGTTGTAGATCCTACAGGGTTCAAACCCCCAGCAATGCCTCGTGCTTAGTAACCTGGGAATCAAGAAAGAACGAACACAAAACACTAGTTGTATAGCATATACTGTTCCTAAATGTCAATATAATCCATATATAATATTATATAAGCAATACTAGATGTTTAACTAACAATATTTACACATATATAGACACGTGAATATTCGGGAACAAGATAGTAATTCTTATTATAAATGGCATGTACAAGAATAGAAAGTGGAGATATCACCTGAATCCTTCCACGGCCTTCGAGTAGACCATCCTCTGGATCCATCCAGCCCTCACCTCACTAGGATTCTTCCAAGATGTGTGCACACTAGATGTCATATAGGAGCATGATCATCTTCAAGAAAAAAGGGTTTCCTGAATATACTTGGGAAGTGCAGGAGGCACGGGAACATCAGACTTGAAATAGGGATCCAACAGAGTATAATATCTATAATTTTTCTCTCTCCCTTAGGCCATACACATGAGGGGCTTTTATACTCCCGCAAAGTAGTTTTAGTAGTTGGAAACAGTTGGGCCACGGGCTAGGGTGGTTGAATTACGGGAATAACCATCACCCTGCCATGAAAATAAGGAATTTATATATTTTTTGATGATTTAAATGGCATACGTGGAAAAGTATGAAGGAAATCACGTATATACGCTGAAAAGTCTAGGCATAACCGCATATGGGGATTTTAACACTGTTTTTATGAATTTGTTCAAGTTTGGAAGGAAAGGGTGCTTAGGGCCAAAGAGACAATCATTATTAATATGAGGGTGAAAAAATGTTGCTATAACAGATGCCCCCTAATATATGAGGTCAGAAGGGGTACATGATGGTTGAAATATATTATGTGCATAGAAAGAACCTTGTGAAGACAAGAGAGGACATCACCAGATTTCAGCTTGTCAAAAAACCAATGAAAGAAGTCAGAGAGTCAACTCATGTCTGAGGCGGGCATCCCCATGCTTAGTGAAATAAAATCATGTCTATAGATAAAAAATGTATACAAGTATAACTAAACTGGAAAGTACATAGTGAATCATCTAAGCACTTCCCAGAAGTACAAGTCAAAAATAAAGTGCAAGTATCACATATAGAATACTAATCAATGACGCTGTAGTATATATCTGATCACTCAAGTAACTGAATCTCTAGGTACCAAATCATAAGAGGTGGAAAACATGGTACAATCATGCAACTCGAGGGTCAACATATAAGATGATGTTGTACTGAAACTGCAACATATAAGAGTGGATGGTGCACTGGCAGAAGCTGGATGAAATGTCAACAGTGAACCGAAGCATGCTAATGCAATCCTGAGGTCTTCACTAATAATTAAGGCACAATTCTACACAATGGGAATAAATGAGTTGAAGTCGACCATGTGAGAAATCGTCTAATTACTGGTCAATAATGTAAACTATTAACAAACGTGAGACAACCCACCGATAATGATAATGGGTGTCAAGGTGCCCCAGTACAATCTAACAAGTGCGAATTAATGAGTTGAAGTCAAACACTTGTAAGAATATATCAATCAGGAGGCAGTAATGAATCCTCACTATTGACAGCGAAGATTCTGCCACTAATGACTGCAAACCCTAAGGTACTAACAAAAAAACTCTATACCTTATTCCCAAAGCAAGGAGTCAGAGTCGATGGGAAAAGATCTGCTGGAAGGAAGGCGTTGAGGCATCCTACATCAGTCCAGCATGAGTGTAACCCACAGGAAAATATTTGGAAAGAATCAGACGAAATAGAGTGAAGGAACCAACCCAAAGTACGTTTCTGACATGTACAAGATGAAGCTAGCACATGGAAGAAACCCTCTCAACCAACCAATAATGAAAGCTGATAAAGAGGCGAGATATCCACCAATAGGGTCAAATGGAAATCAAGGTACTGCTCGAATCCCAAGTGTGATAATGTATGCAGATGTCGAACACAAGGAAAACCACTCAGTCAAAGACCCATAATGATGATCGAATGTTGAGCACAAGGTCACCTATCAATAATGTAAATAGGGCCAGGGTGCGGCTCTAGGTTTACTCTCAGAGAAAGAGGTCATAGTCGATAAGAGACAAACCCGCCGGCAAGAAGTCAATGAAGAACTTCTCAAACCAGCATGAGCATAGGACCAAACATCTGATGTGATAATACAAGACACTGAAAAAATTAGGAAGGCTTGAATAATAAGTCAAGAGACACCGCAGAATGGCTGACTCAGGGTTAACTTCCCTTGAACAAAATCACAACTCATGATGACCATGGCAGCAAATAATGACACTGTATAAGTTTTTTATGCAGGAGGAAAAAAAAAAACTCTCCATATGCTTGGAAGAGATAATCAACCGAGGGAGAACTGACTCATGAAACAAGGCTATGGCATTTCCTAGGTCAAAACTAAAACCATCCCAAATGAGGAAAAGACATAGTGTCATGTGCTTTGTTCAAGGGCGACAAACTGATACTATAACTGCCATCAAAACATGAAGTAATATCCTGTTCCCGCTCTTTTTAACAAATTTTATTTTTTCATCTTTTTCATATAATAAGCTTGAAAAATAATAAAACAATGCTATGGTACAATGGATAGAACGAGTATCAAGAAGCAGATGCACTAGTTCCTGGGATAGGAACAATCCTATGCTCAATGCAAGATGGTGGAAACTGGTAAGCGATACTCAAAGGAGTGTTCCATCCATGGGTAACAAGGGTGTTGAGTTGCGATAACTAAGTTCTTTGTAATGGATAAATTTGTATAGAAATTCAAGGTCAAAATATGGCTTAAACATCGAGTCCAAATGAAGCCGGCTAAAGGCCAAGATAAACAAGTAGTCAATATGCAATGTAGTAATACAACTGAAGAATGCCAGGGAGCCTCTAGGGTAATAGCCAGAAAAATGATAATGAAGAAGAAGAAGAATGAAGCTTCAACATATAATTCATGGCGGGACTAAAGAGGACTCCCGAGCCTATATAAAGTGTAGCATGGGCAACAAGTGCTAGTGAGGAACTAACTAGGAAGCCCATGTAAAGGAAGGCTTTACCACCAAGTCATGATTAAATAATCGGTGAGTGAAAAGGGTTGAAAACTCATGACATGATGGGATCAACCCTATGGAAAGTGATCAAAATGGAGGCTAGAATGCAGAATGCAACGAAAAGGGGATCACCTAACCTATATGCCAATTTAGAGAACATACCTGCCATGACAGGTTAGCGGTCATGGTGTCGAAAACCAGAAAATCTCAAAGTCAACAAAAAGTACCTGAAAAATGCACCCATCCCAACACTTCCAAGAAACTGGGATATGCAGCTTAATACAGATGTGAAAATGAAGCATAATGAAATTTTGCAAAATAATTTCAATTTCTGGGCATAAACACACATTTTACCTCATATTTGGTTCATTGTCACCTTGCTGAATTAGAGAAAAGAGCTTTGGAGAAAAAACCTCTTTCCTCAAATCAGGAGAAAACAGCCGTCAAAATTTTTCGGTATAGTCAGGTAAGCCTTAAGTTCATCTTTGTGATTAATTTCATCCATTTATATATTAAATTTTTTGAATTTTCACTATGTAAATGATTTGTTTTGATTTATCATTCTGCGCAAACGCGGGTTCATGTGGACGAACCCGCATATGATATGCGACTGTCCAAAATGGGTAGCATATGCACAGACCGTGATTGCAAAAAATGAACCTAATCACAAAATTAATGATTTTTTGTAGGATGACTATCTCTTGGAGAGAACGTGAGCACAGTGCCATTGATCAAGAGGTCATGGGAGACCAAAATTCGCTCAATATTCTCCAAAATTGTGGTTTACTCAAATTCTTCAAAATGTCAAATATGAAAAGTAATCTCCGGTTACTAGAAATGCTAGTAAATCATTGGGAACCGAAGGAGGATTGTTTCATGATTGATCAAGTACCTATACACATAGATGTAGAAGACATTTATTTTATTACTAGACTCTCCCGAAGAGGGGATCTAGTATATTTTCATGGCAAGCCTGTGGGAGGGCTTATAGTTGAAGATTATTTCCATGTCTACTGTATAGAGGGGTCTCAAAAATTAGGGACTCAAATTGCAATCAAAGATCTATCAGAGTTGCACATGAAAATTCTCCTCTTTACCATTGGCAGGGTGGCAAGATCTGCTTCCTTGCACCAAGCATCGAGAACACAGATGAGTATAGCTGTGGAATGTTTAGTGCATCTCTTTGATTGGTGTACAACTATTTTGACCAACATGAAGAAACAATTGATCTCCATCCGAAAAGCTAAAACTAAGCATTTTGGGTATGGAACCATCTTGATGACCTTCTTTTTTGAGAATATTCTTGGGCTTCGACCCAAAGTGATCTCATCTATCAGTAGCCCTAGAGACCCAAGAATATCCCGATGGGCTGATCTGATGAAGAGACTGGGGGGAGGTGAAGTTCCCCAAACAACATGGGATGATGAGTTCTTCCTATGGTGTGAAGAACAGATTATTACAGTGGATGACTACCCCTATGCTCGGATGGATTTTCACGGTGAGCCAGACTTAGTCCTTCCACCAGGTGTAGCATGGGGTGTTATTGGTAAGACTGCAATAGATGATTTTTTTTGATATTTTTCAATATATTTTAAAAAAATGAAAAACATGTTTTTGATTGGATTCCGAATGACTTACAAAATTATATGACCATGACATAGATATGGGACCAGTTCGTCCGGAAGGATACCCACGGCACAAACGTCGCAGAGATGAAGCAGATGCTGAAGACCCTGATAGGACTCTACATGCCGTTTAGAGAAACTTGGAGGGTTTAACCCGCCAAGTGCCTATTTCTGCAGTAGAAGACTTACCAGAGGCTATCCAGAGATGGGTAGTTGGGGAACTGCAAGACTGGGTGCGGTTATTCCGCCGTGTGGCTACTGCGATCGTGTTCTATAGGAACACAAACGTTGGACAGGGATCATATATTTTAGTGGATAACTATATTATTTTTTGAGATTTAACATGATTGGGCATAAGCCCTAATTTTGTAGGACATATGGGTCCAAATTTTGTATAGTTTTTTGTACATTCTGATGATATATACATATATATAGCGGTTTATGATGTGATGAAACAAATGTGTGAAAATGTATGATGATTTTGATAATTGGAGTTAAATTATTGAATGAATAACATGCCAGTCAATTGCTTGATTAGCTAATGAATATTCCATGTGATTGTTAGCTTGAGGAATGTGAATAAACATTATAAATTGAAATGAACTTTGCAATAAACTTACCCTAAAAAAAAATCGAAACAAGTAAGGATTCCGGACCCGATATATATTGTTCAATTGTGACACCACCAACTCGGAGTCTAAGAAAACTACCAACGAATCAACACCTGAAGATATTGCTTCTGAAAGTAGATAAATGACTGCAGTGTATTCTGCTATGTTATTGGAAGCAGCACCAATGCAAACCCCTCTTGAAACTAACAGTTGACCAGATGGATAATGAAGCACCCAAGCCGCATAAGCTAAGTTCCAGGTGTGTCTACTAGCACCATCATCGAAACCATAATGACTCATGATATCCAACAAAACCTACCAAAGCAGATAAAAAATCATCACCATCACCTCACAGACCAAAAAAAACTCAGATATGCACAAACGCAAAAACAAAAATATATACAAAAATCAAGATGCCAGGCCAAGGCCTAGGCATAATACCTTTTCAGATAGAGCCCATTTCTGGGCTCCTCCAGCTCATTTACCTCAAAATCAACCAAGGTATAAGCTCCTTTACTAAGGACCTTTTTAACGATGAAGGGGCCATACCACATAGACTTGAATTTACCTTCCCCCAGGGCATCCTTTTCCTGGGCATAAACCAGAACAAGGTCACCTTCGGAGAAAACCCGAGGTTTGACCGCCTTATCATACTGAACTTGGACCCGTTTCTTATGTGCTTTGTTCATCGTGGTGGCATCTCGACGTTGCTCATCAAGATGTTCCAGATGAAGGAGGCGTTCTTCAAGACTCGAAGTGTCAGGAAGAAGTTCTACAACTAACTTAAGAGAATGAATCTCACACTCAATGGGAAAGATTGATTCCAACCCGTAAGCTAGTTGAAACAAAGTAAAACCAGTTGCAGTCTTGACTGACATCCGGTATGCCCAAAGCGTAGGATATAGCATAATGTGCCAGTTAGATCTAGCTTTATCAATTGTCCATTGAAGAATGGTCTTCAAGGATTTGTTCACAGCTTCCACTTGCCCATTGGCTTGAGGATAATAAGGAGATGAATGCTCTTTCCAGAAACCCAATTTGAGAGCTAACTCAGCCATCATGCTATTCTGAAAATGACTGCCATGATCAGTGACAATCTCTTTAGGAATACCAAAACGAGCAATAACTTGATTGAAGAGAAAAAGAGTTGTTGTCTCACCGTCATTCCCAAAAGTAGGGATAGCCTCAACCCACTTTGTGAAGTAGTCTACTGCTACAATAATGTACTTGTGACCTTTAGTCGAAGGCGGGTTACAAGTAGTATAATCAATACCCCACTTTGTGAAAGGACCAACAACGACAACTGGGAAGAGTGGAGCTGGATGAGCACACATCTTTCGAGCATACACTTGACACGAATGACACCTTTTGACCGAATCAACACAATCTTTGAAAATCGAAGGCCAAAATTATCTAGCACACAAGATATTTTGGGCTGTAGCAAGCCCGGATAAATGACCACCACAAGCTCCATTGTGGCAATCATTCAGCACAACTTCATCCTATTAGAAAGTTAAGCAACGTCTTAGAATTGAATCAACCCCTCGATGGTATAAATTATCACCAATGATCAAGTAATTTTTAGCCAAGTGACGTAACTTACGGTGCTCATCTTTCGAAAAAGTTGAGGGAAACTCTAAAGATATAAAATGAGATCTCCATACCAAGGATCCTGTGAAGAGATGAGAAATAGATGCTCATCTGGAAAGGATTCATCGTAAATTATATCCTCTCCATAGGGCAACTCAGAAATTAATTCTATGAAAACTAATGATTTCTTTGACTTGGCAGAAATAAACTCAAGATCAAATCCCTGCAAAATCAGAATCCACCGATTGTATTTGCCCCCAATCACTCACTTGCTGAGAACAAACTGAAATGGATTGACTGCTACCAAAACATAAGTTTTTTGAAGAATAATATAATGTCTAAGCCATTGCACAGCATAGACAACTACTAAAGCAAGCTTCTCTATTAGAAAATACCGGATTTCAGGTCCTACCAAGCCTCATCTAAGGTAGTATATCACATGCTCAGCAAGAGCATCATCTTCCTAAACCAAAACCATACTGATAATAGATTCTGCTGCTGTGAGATACAAGAGGAAATCCCTGTTATAATTAGGTGGAATTAGGATAGGAGTAGAGGTCAATGCCTTTTTCAAAGCATCAAATGAGCGCTGAGCAAAGTCATCCCTAAAAATGGGACTCCTTTATTTAATAATCTCATGAATCCTCTTGTAATCTCGGCATAATTCATGATAAATCTTCGTAGAAAATTAGATTTTCCTTGTAGACTTTAAAGTTGAAAAATAGATGAAGGTGGAGGCAACCAAAGTATTGCCTAAACCTTGAAGGGATCTACCTTAATCCCTTGCGTAAACACAATAAACCCCAACAACCGACTGGATGTGACCGCGAAAACACACTTGTTCGGATTCAACCTAATGTTATAAAAATGACATCGTTCAAATACTTGATGGAGGTGAGAAGGATGATCAATTCTCTTACGAGAACGAGCAGCTAGATCATCCAAGTATGCCTTGATAATATGTTAGATGTCATGGAAGGCATATGACATGGCCCGCTGAAACGTGGCTCCAGCATTTTTAAGGCCAAAAGGCATTTTTTTGTAAGCAAAGGTACCCCAGGGACAAATAAAGGCAGTCTTATGCTGATCTTTAGGACGGAAAGTAATTTGATTATATCCATAAAAACCATCCATGAAGGAGAAAATCGCATTTCCCACACACTCATCAATAATCTTATCTATGAATGGTGTGGGGTAATTATCTTTTGGACATGCTTTATTACGATCTCTAAAATCAATGCAAACGCGAATTTTTCCTTGTTTTTTGTCCACCGGGACTGGATTTGAAACCCATTCAGTTAAAGGAACAGGGAAAATGAATCCTGCCTTGAGCAGCTTTCAACCTCGGCTTTGATAGCTACGACCTTCCTAGGATTGACCGGACAAAGATTTTGCCTCATCGGCTTAGCATTTTCGTAGATCTTGATCTCATGCTGGAAAATAGATGGATCTATACCAGGCATTTCCTCATAATACCAGGAGAACACATCCCTAAACTCTTTAAAGAGATCGGTGTAAATTTGAATCTCTTCAGGGGAACAGTCAGCTCTGACGAAAACATTCTCGATAACGTTGGGATTCCTGGAGATGTTCACTGGGATATTCGGAGAAATCACAGCCATGTTCCCTTCAGTAAATACCTGTGCTGGTGCTAAAGGGTTCAGGACTGGGTGAACAAGACCAGAAGGTTGAGGACTTGGAAAACTTGACTCAACTTCATTCAATTCTGGTAGAAAGTAAGAACGATGATGAAAATCATCCCACGGTCTATATACACCAGTCACAGCTTCCAGGATGACCTCTTCAGATGGAAGAGTGGTATCTAGGAAATCCTAGGTGGAAAAAGAAATAAGTGTCCAAGCTGAAGCCACATCGCCATCCAATTCCTCTGGTGAAAGAGAAACGGGAATGGATTCTACAGAGTCAACAATGGATTTATAATTAATCTCTGCTACAGACATCGGAAATGCCATTCCACCCACTTGACCTTCCGCTAATGTGGAAGTATGGGAAGATAAGGTCCAAGGATCTGAAAAATAATGAGTTCTGAAGAACTCTCTTTGAATAGGAGCCCTGGAGGATGAAATTGCATTTATATGAACAGAAGGAGGTGGAATATCGAAAGTAACCATCAGAGTAGAATACATTCCAACCCCAAGATTCTCAACAGGTGGCTTGACATTATCCACCAAAGGAATAGTCGAGTCAGTAGATGCATTCTGGTCTACAGGAGAACAGTCCAGTTGGTCAACTGTGACAATCCTCCCTTCATGAGGGAAACAAATAATACGAAACAAGGAGGATGCAATAGCATCCATCTCATAAATCCAGTTTCGCCCCAACAGAAGGTTGTATTCCAAGCTTGCATCAACTATCTCAACCTCGATGTTTATAGTTTTGCCTCCAACATAGATATGCAAAGCTGGAACAATGTCATGTAGCGTGTGAGAATGACCATCAAACGCAGTCAGAAGAGTGGCTGATGGAACAGCTACAGGAGATCGTATTCATTTCCAGCATGTGAGAGACATCACACACGTGCAAGCACCCTCATCAATGATTGTTCGAAATATAGTGAATTTTCGAAACGACGATCTAATATGAAAATCCATATGATGTGGGAGTCTCTTCTTAAAATTAGTCATATCAAATGTAATCATAAGAGAGTTTTTCGGATCAACAGCCCCAATAGCAGTAAGAAGAGCACTTCGCTGAGCCGGACAAGACTGGAGCACCTCAAGAGCAGACATAGCACAAGAACTCTGGGCCAGATCTTCTGCAACAGAGTATTTTCGAGTAGCCTTGGAATTTGGATTAATTGTCATTTGCTTTGTGGATGCTTTCGGCATCCGAGGTATGGGCTCAACAGTTGGCTTCGAAATATGAAGTGGTTCAGTAGTATCAGAAGTACCCTTAGCCTTTGAAGACTCAACTGTACCATAATCACGAGATCACATAGCTATATCTGCATGAGCACTCATCATATATATGTTTGATGGGGTTTCCCCTTCCTAGGTGCCTCCAGAGGAAGACCCAGTACTTTGATTCGCGCCAACAACTAATTGTTGCCCTTGAGGAAAAGGGTTTGTTAACACAGCCTGGGAACCGGAAGATCCTTTTCGAGTTAACAAGCGCTGCGCATCCTAAATTTTAGGACAAAGGTGAGTAAGATGATCTCCAGTACATAATTTGCACGGAAATTTCACTTTATTTTTATCCTTTTGTCCTTCACCAACATGCTCATTGGATTTATTTGCATCGCCCTTCCCATGTTTGCCCTTTTTTCTATTATTATTTTGTCCTTTTTTCTTCCCCTCGGATTTTTTATTTCCTTTGGGGTTTGAAGTCTGGACAGCATTTATTGACAAAGCTTGGGAAGAGGTGGGCACTGAAGGTGCAGCCTAACCGGAAGAAGCAGACGGTATGGACAACTTCTGCAATTAGTTAAGTAGGTTGGCTGCACCGCTATCGATTGACCCAATAAGTCCATCACCATGAGGACCAGGTTTAGTTCTGGAAAAATCCAATTTGGAGTGAGGAGCATCAGGCAAGATTTTATTAAGGACCCCAGACTGATAATAAATCAATTCTAATTGCTGGGCCTATTCCTCATAAAATACCCCTGACATGGATACATCCTTCGAAATATCTGGTTGCAATGATTTCAAAAACCATTCTAGAAGGAATTCGTTCGGAATGTAGGCTTTAATGAGCCGCTTCCTTCTCCACCATTCCTGAATATGATTAGAAATGTGGGTTTCCTTGTCCTGCTTAAAATTAGCCAAGAGTTCAGTCTCGGCATCATGACGAACAGGCAACTGAAAGTGATTTAGAAACATGGTAACCAGATCTCCAAAAGTGGAAAAATTGCCCCCAGGTAACTCAATATACCACTTAGCTTCATTTCCCGTCAAGGTGCATTGAAATAATCTCAACCTAATTGAATCATAGATCAGGGAGTTTGATGAACACCAAAGATGAAAAGTGGTGATGTGATTTGTCGAATCCTCTCCATTATTTCCTTCAAATTTTGGAATGTCTGAAGGTATTTTGGTAGGGACCGGAGGCCACCCTAGACTATAGAAAATTGGATCATTAGTCAATTTCGACAAATCTAGCAAATTTAATGTGACCAGAAATGGTAAACGAGGAGGAGCCTAATAATTCCATCCATGATAGGACGAATTTCCCACATTCTGAGAAGAATACCCTGGATTTGATGAGGCACCAGGTTTCCAAAAGGAGTTCGTAGAAAAATTTGGGCCATAGGAAAACCCCTGTGACCCAGCATTCGGAGAAGGACCCCCTCCCAACATAGAGTTACTATAAACCGGACCAATTCCCCCCACTGAAGTAGTGAATGAAGAAGAAACCCCCTGATAAGGGTTCCAAGCATTTGAAAAGGGAGAAAAAGCCTGATAAGCACTATATGAAGAGACAGGAACATTCCCTTGGTGAACAGCGAGAAACTGATTCCCTGTCCCTATTGCCGTAAAGATAGGGTTCCACCCCGTGAAGGTAGTAGAACTTTGACCTCCAGACCATGGATTAAAATTCTAAGTTTGGGAAGTAAAAGGAAAATATCCTAAGGAAGGATTGGAGTGAGGAATATGTCCACTTCCAAAGGGAAACCCTTGAAAAGAAGTCGATCCGCCAGCCATAGAGGAGATGGGTGCGGATGCAGTTGCAGCAGTAGAAAAAGAAAACAGAGGAATTCCATTAACAGACATTCTAAGACAAAAGGGACCATATTGAGAAGCCTGTGCTTGGGTATAACCGAAACCAAACACAGCAGCACTAGAAGAAATTGAAGATATAGCAATAGTGCCTCCTCCCTCAACTTTAGGAGGAGTCTGAATACTTGCAGCACTCACAACCAAAGTTGTGTTCCCAGTCATGGCCATCGAAAGGTGAGAATATGATGGATAAGGACTCTTAGGTCTTTCAGACTTAGGTCTAATGTACTCGATGATAAACGGAGAATTAGAAGAAAGAGGAGACGGAAGCGACTTAGGAGATTGAGGTACTTCCTCTACTTCTACTTCCGGAAATAAAACTCTTGGAGGTGGGTGGAGTACTCCTCTCAATGCGACACCAACACCAAGACCAACTACGAAACTTCACGCCCTAACGAAGGATCTCTCGGCTGCGTTAGATAACACGGAGTGATAACCACCTTGAATTTCTACGCCTTCTTGAAGAAAGGCTGGCCTCCGGGAGACAAACCACGAGCGAGTCTCGATCGGTCGACCACTTTAAAAGATTGATTAGACTCAAAAAAGTATATAAAGCTAAGCAAGCTAGGAGACGAAGCACTCACCTCTGAGGAAGTCCCTAAGATACATCCAAGCGAATGACCTTCAAGTATTTAAAACTGGTGAGTCAAATTTGAACCACAAAATACGAAGCGAAAAATAGGACCTCCACGTAGTACGGGAGTAGTCGTAGGGATCACTGAGCCAGAGGTAACGAGCGATTACGCTAACCTCCTAACAATAGCCTTTGCCCGTGCAAGTACCCAAGCTTCGCAGGAGCACCCTCCGGAAATAACTGGCAGGTAATCTGATGCTGCCTCGGAGTACCATGGGTATTCCCCTCACTTGATCACTTGTGTGATACCTGAGATGGAAAACTAAGGACACCAATCCATATCGATGGCGAGAGCGGAACGGTCTTAGGTCGAATTCAACAAACCGGAGAGGTATCTCTCTTCTCTACGCACTTTCCCTCGCTTGACTCTCTGGAGGAGAGCTTTCACGATCCACCTAGCAGTGTGTCGTTTCGCTCATTAATAAATTCTATGTTTCAAAATCTGAGCGTATGTGATTAACTCTCCACTCACCTAATCCAAAGGCCTACAACCTAGCTAGTTGATATATGACACTAAACAAGTACTGGTTATTTTTTAATTTATATCGATTATTTTAATTGTTCGTACATTGACACATGTCAAGGGAATATGGAAGTGAAACCAATGATGTTTGTATGACGCAACAAGAAACCAATGAAAACCAAACTATGAAAATGCGGTGCCCCTTTCGATGAAGAGTTATTTCTACGAGAGGTTCTACGAGACTATACTCTTTACTTTCTGCCAGATAAAACGGACCTCACACACAAAAAATTATGAAAAAAGATTAAAATGATTATGTGCACCTAATTCAAATTACCATCATGCAAATTCTATAAGATGCAAGACCTAAGAAAGCAGGGATAAATCTCTAATGATACCAAGGTTCAATCACTCTTTGGAAGTCCACCGGTCTAATTCCAAATCGGAAGCTCAAGGTATAAAAACGCCAAAAATCAGACTTAATATAACAAAATGAAATCAAATAAGACTCCTTCCTAATCAAGTCGAGAACCGAGAAGAATAAAGACTCGCAAAGGCTAAAAAATAAATAAACCACTCAATCAAAATAATGTCGGAAATAAAAATGTCTTTTGGCTTTGAGTTTATGAAGAAAAGAGACTTAAAAAACAGAAAGTATCAAATTCTTGAGCCAAACCAACTTTGAATTTCAAGAAAAACTTCAACAAGATGCTCTAAGCCATTGTGCTACTCTCATAGTAGGACTTGTATGAGCAAGAGGAAGACAAAGAAAGTCAAAAATCAACTCGGTACAATAGCATAAACTTGCGGCAAGCCTAGGACTCCAAAAAATGAAAAGACTCTTGAAAATTACAACAATACCTACTCAATGAAATCGAGGAAAACGAAACGCAAAAAGAGGAAAAAATCAAGATGAAAAGCAATTCATAAAGTTAGGAAAGAGCAAATGAGCAATACTGTCCTAAATACTCGAGAACATCGAAGAATCTTCGGAAAAAGATCTTGGTGCTCAAGCCATAATTGCGAAGCACGATAAAAGAAGATTTCACCAAATGATGCGGCCTTCAAACAAACAAGAGAGAAACAAGTATAAAACCACTTTCAACATAGTCCGGAGACTTCAAAGTTATCACGAGAACAGTCTCCATACTGAGAAAAGACCAAAACCTTAAAACCAAAAATTCAAAATTTACCCAAACATACGCACTTTAGTAGTTTTACAACTAGCGTGCATACACGACTATTGTAAAGAAACTCACGTATATGTGTGTTATTTTACACAAACTAGTGTATATACGTGGCCACATGCGAGAAGAAAAACCATGCCTGAGAGTAAATAAGAAAAAACAAAAAAGGTCAAGCCGATCAAGAGACAGGGTCTTCGATCGGCGGAAAAGATTTATTGAGCGGAAAAAATGATTAAAGCGTGGAAATATTCAAGACGGATGAAACAACCCAAAGGAAAATCACAAGGAAATGCAGTCCCCGAGAGGAGTCGCCATTTATGTTTGGAAATAACTCCTAAAGGTTTGGGTGTATGCTGGTCAGGCATACAACAAGAAGGACTCACTCTTCTCTTTATCTAAGCTTCGTTTAATCAATTAAGTTTCACAAAAGTTCCTACGTTTGATGTAGATCCTTGGGAGTTCAAACTGACAACTCCTGGGTAGCCTGACTTTTAGCAAATGAAAGAGAGAGAACGAGCACGAAATATAGTTGTACAACATATATTGTTCTAGATGTTAGTATAATCCATTATAATATCATATAATAATACATAATGTTTAACTAACAATATTGACACATATATAGACACGTGAATGATACAAGACAAACGGTACTTCTTATTATAATCGCATGTACAAGAATAGTAAGTGGAGAGATCACACAGATCCTTCCACGACCTTCGAGTGAGCTCTCTGGATCATGCAGCCCTCATATAGCTAGGATTCTTCCAAGATGTGTGTGCACACGAGATGTCATATAAGATGATGATCATCTTCAAGGAAACAAGGGTTTCACATGAATATACTTAAGTGTAGGAGGCACGGGAATATGATTTGAAATAGGGATCCAGCAGTATAATATCTATAATTTTCTCTCTCCCCTTAGGCCATACACATGAGGGGCTTTTATACTCCCTCAAATTAGTTGTTAAACGATTGGGCCACGGGCTAGGAGGTGGTTGAGTTACGGAATAACCATCGGCTTGCCACGAAAATAAGGAATTTATATATATTTTTAATGATTTAAATGGCATATGCAAAAGTATAGATAATTTCATATACTCTGCGGAAAAGTCTAAGCATAACCATGTATAGAATTTTAACAGCATTTTTTTTTTATGAATTTGAGTACGGAAAATGGTTCCTAGGGCCAAAGAGACGATCATTATTACATAGGGTAGAAAAAATAAATCTCTCTCAAAATTGTTGGGATTTTCTCCCTTTGGTGCATTGATTTAGGAGCACTAGTGCAGCTAGACAAATCTAGAACACCACTATGCTTAGACTAAAGTGGAGCATTAATGTCTCTTTAGCTTGTGCTTGGATTGATATACATGTAGTCAAAGACCACAAATGCTCTTTTTTTATTAAGTGTAATAGCCTGGTCACTTTAACCTTTGTAAATGTGTAATATTCTAAAAGGAAACATAAAGTATATGGGTTGAGGCAAAAGGGACAACAGTGTGAGCTGATGTGGACTTTTCTTAGGGACTATTCCGCATTTTGTCAAAGTCCCAGAGGCTTGAAATTTATTACCATATTTTTCACAACATCAAGATCATCAACCATCCATTTTTAAGATCATGTAAACCCATTAGACTTTATACGTAAATGATGCTAGTGATACTATATATGCTTGTATGTAACAACCTAGGAAAACCTATTATTTTGGCGATAATTTCATCTAGGAGGTTTTTTTGTCTCTTGGATTCATCTGTGTTTCTAAACATGGATGGTCGACAAAGTTTCCCTCGACTCACCCCAAAATTTGGGGTGGAATTTATCATCAAAGTATTAAGTGAGTCCTAGTGTTTTTGTCGAGTCTTATGTAAAAGTGGCTTGAGAATAATTTAAGCTAATTGACTAAATTGTTTCTTCACAAATCCATGGTATATCTTTTGGGCCATATTGTGTTGTAAATTGAATTTATGTATGTTGAGGGGTTTATTAGAGTTATATTTCTACGTAATCAAACTTAATTTAGATACTGTCATCTTGAATTAATTATAAAGTTTGGCTATGATCTCTTAGATATTAAGTTGTTAGTATTTGTGAAGAATGTGATATTATGTCATCGATGTAATTATGCTAGAATCATGTGTGTAATAATGTAAAAACCCGGATGCGGGTGTTAGTATGCGAGAAATATGGCAGCCACGGACGCGCGGATGAGGGACACGCATCCTCCTCCACGCGAGCACACATGGCCACCCCATCGACTTAAATTATGGTGCGTGGAAGTGTGCTCCTGCACAGGCGTCCCATTGACGTCTCACTCCACCATTAACACGATCTGTGATCATTAATTCCTTTGTCATGCCTTTGCGCCATCCATGGCCCATAATCTGCTCACCACTGCTTCTCACTTTGACATTCGACTCTCCTCTCGCTTCGTTTTGATGCTCCTCGCACCTCATCCCGGCCCTTGGCACGCCTTTGCTCGATTCCACACGCTCCCTTGCTCATTTCACTTTGGCATTCATCTCTCCCTCTACCTCCCTCTGACATGCGTGCTCCCTCCGTCGTCAGCCCCATCCTTTTCCTGCCATGCTGACGCCCGCATGCGGTGCTAAAGCGGTGGTTAACGATCTCCCTTTGAGGCCTCCCATCTCTGTCCTTTGCTATGCGAAATAAACCCTATCGATCGGCGAAGCGGTGGAAGTCTTGAACCCATTAACCTCATAGCTGCTTTGTCTCTTCACCTTCTAAATCTCCCTCTAAAGCCTGCGCTCGATATTCGCTCTAGGAAACGATGTTGCAAGTCCACCATATCTCCGCCTCCTTTCTCCCCTCGTAAGATGGTGGCCTTACCGATTCAACGGGCCTAGAAAAGTGATCATTGTTGCTTAGGCTTGGATGAGGATGGCACCAACACGTGATACAGGCTCATGTGGCTCCTCCCCTCTGCCAGGAATTCACACGGCTCTCCTTCTCAGTCGACTACCAAGTCTCGCTAGGGCCAGCAGTTGAAATCATGAAAAAATTGTGGAGGAGCCATTCCAACCTTTGAGTGTTACCAGGTATTCGGGGTGCAGCTTAACCTCAGGTGCTGCCTCTCATTCTGGTCATTTTCTGATACTTCGTTGCTTCTTGTTTTTTGGTTTTTAAACATGTAATGTGGGAGGCCCGGTTCCACTATGGGCAGCATATTCTAAACTTCACAGACTTTTCTTGGGATGGTTTCCATGCAAAGACGACCCCTCTTTTGTTATTTGAAAGAAATTCCCCTCTGGGGTGCTTTCCTTCTCAAGGATAATTTGTAATCTTTTGTTGTGATATAATAGAAATGAGCTTAATTTGAAGAAAAAATAATAATGTAAAAACCATATCGATTCCTAAACTATTAGCTTAAGTGGGTCTGGGTTAATGTGTCCAATACCATTATGGTGAGGTCATAGTAAGTCTTATTTTAATCGACTAGGAATGATTGTTTAATATGATTTATTAGTTTTGTTGTCTAAAACAACACATTTTAATAGCATCACCCTTCATCTATGAATTATGGAACATGTTTAACTTTCATGATTCAAGTTTCAAATAATAATAATGATCCTTGAGAAGGTGGTTTTAATATATGGATGGTTTAAACTTGTTTTGTCTGTCAAAAATTGATGATATCTCTTTGTTTGTTAGAGAGCATTAGGAAATAGGTTGGAGTTTTACTATGATAATCTATTAGAGGAGTTCTTTGTACTCAGGGATAAATATTTACCTTACAAATCAGGGTTATCAGGCTTCAGGTTGCAAATCTCAATTTTCTTGAATAATTCACTATTATCTTATTTTCAATTCCTTTTACTATGAAGAAAGAAACTAGATATATATAACTTTCCCAAATTTCTTAGATTCACAATTTCTTGCCTAATGTTGCAAATTTATTTCACCATATATTAAACCATACACATTTTCATAAATGTTTGCAGATACTTAGGATGAGATAAATAAATTCATAATTTGAGGTCAAATACTTCCACGGTTTGAAAACGAGCCACTGCATCATCTTAACCGTTTTGGATTTTCTGAACTAAATGATCCTCATGACTCAATTTTTTGTATGGAGAAGAAATTTATAATGATAACCTATTTAGAAAAAAAGAAGAGCTCAATCCATTTCATTTTTGAGTATATTAAATAATATCGATTTAACTGCAACAACGTTATTGTATAACACATGATGATGATTTCAGTACGGTGGAAGTATCGGTTGAGAGTGAAATTTTCGATGGGTGTCTAATGATGTGGCATTATTTTTTATGATTTTTTGAAACGTCAAGTACGAGACGCAGTCGGGTCTTTTTAAACCTTCAGTTGGGTGCTTGCTTAGAAATAACCCGATTGAATGTGACTGTGCTTCCACACGGTCAACAATTTAAGCCTTCATTTAAATCTTAAACACGATGTAATTGACTCTCCATGGTTTATGGAAAGTGTAATTAAGTGTATTTAAGATTAAAAGTTAATAATTGATTATATAATGGAAAAGACTCCACAATGTTTCGTGAAAGTTGATGTGTGTTTTTTAATATTTTGGAAGTTAACTTCAGATACGTTCACTTAGGCCATAGATACTTTAAAAAATAAAAGATTTTTGTAAAAATCAGTTTCTTTCTACTTTAAACCTACTTAATTTTGTTTTATTAATAATGTATATTGAAATAATTTGAATGAATACCCCAACTTTTATTTTTTAAATTTGAATTTGTTTCTTTGTTTTTAAGTCTGTGATATTTGGGTCTTGATTAAGGATATGGAAATAATTTTGAAAATTTGACAGAGGTATCTCTCGAGAATAATGTCATATACAAAAAAATGTGATTTTGTAACAAACTGTCATTATTAGATATACAGTCTGACAAATTTGAACTTCATTTTCTAGAAATCAGTTCTCAACACCATGAGAGTTTCTAAATCTATTACGCTCTATTTGGGAGTAAAGGTTGTTCTTCGTCGATATGAATAATTATATACTCATTTCATGAATTTTAGTCTGCAAAGGTTGGTTGGTTAGGTTTAGAAAACAATCTTCATTACATTGTACTTTCATTTCAAATAGTTTTTAGATTGAATGAAGGATCAAGGTCGATTTTTAAAAGTTCTGTGTGTCTTTTTCTAATGGTAGACAGTTATATTGTGTTAGCTTAACTTTTATATCTTGTTATCATCATATTACTCTTAATGTTTATTATTCATAAACACGTTAAAAGGATTTATTTCGAGGAATTCATATTAAAGTGATTTGTCTTTCTTTTCAGCTTGTTTGATAATTTTCTTCATGTGTGTTTCAGGTGTCACATTCGGATGCTTTAGATTTCATTCTTCCACCCTTCCTGGGCTCAACCTCTACAATAGATTTTTATTAAGAAATAATAAAAGTTCCTACCTTCCCCCACCCAAATGTTCCTCATTTCTTTATTCCCTCAATGGAAAACCAATCGACTTAACATGATCATGCACAATGATTTTCTCTCTCACCAAATTTTTAAAATAGCACCCTCACGATATAAATACACTTCTAAAGCATGTAAGACAATCAATCATAGTGATGAACATTTCCCACAGAGAAGCCCTCTCCCAGGCATGGAAAAGACTAGATTCCGATTTCAGAGTGGTTTATGGTTACATTGTGTTTATCCTTCTCTTATGGTGTGGAGGAACCTCAGTGCTAACATAGTCTATAAGCAGACAGACATTTATTTCAGGGTTGAAAAATATAAAAATATTATGTAAATATATTTTAGTGTAAATTCTCTTGATACCATGGATAAAATATTGAGGTGAAAAAATATTTAATCCCTCTAAGTGTCAGTTGATTAATTTTTATGGAAAAAATAAAATAAATCCTAAGCCAAAATTAATTAATTAGAATAAAGATGAAATTTTCTAGATAAATTAAATTCTTTTCAAATTTTGGAAAAATTTTAATGGAAACTTAAGATTAAATTTTGGAGGCCCCCTGAGAATGTTCATTAAAAGAAAAATTGGACCTTTGAATTCCTTGGTGATTAATTCAGTTAAAATTTGGGTATTGATCAAAATAATGATTTTGAGCTATTTTTAGGGTCAGGGCAAATCAAGGATCTATTAATAGGTAATAACTATTTGATAGAGTTCAGTCAACTGACATTATTTTTCTTCTTGGAAGTTTATCTTTTAAATTAGAGGTCATTTATATCTCAAGCCAATTGGGATTTTGACTAATGTATGCAAACTCACAGCAGAAGTTAGTCTGCGTCGGTCTCAGGAACATTTTTAGCTAGATAATCTCACTGCTCTGAAATTTGAGGTGTATTTTATGCAGATTCATGGTGTCTTTGATCTCTCATTTGTGGTACCATAGTTGGTGTGACATTCCTACTGTTAACCCATATAAATATTCTTTTGAATCGTTATGGTAACCTTGGTGATACTGCTGTATCTTATTGGTGCTTGGGCTTATCTTAGGTGATCCGATTCACTACCATTCTAATGGTTTTTATTTTTGAGAAAATATGCTATAGTGTTTGCGGAGTTCCCCAACCTACAGACTCTCAGGCTATAAAATTTGTAGATTGACTATTTTGGATCGTAAATGTTTTTATGGTTTCTAACTCAGATTAAAAATTTTGTGGTGTTGCATCCTACTTTCAAAAATGCATTTAGCCATTATAAAAAATTAAAAAAATTTATTCTCAAAGGGTATACATCTTATTTTATCTATTATATATTTTGTAAATATATTTGTATAATCACTAACCTAACCTCCTTGTTTGTCGGCGGTGAGAACGGGGAGCCAGTGTTACTAGGGTTTCGGTGGTGTAGAATAGGTAGTTTAAACTGTCACTTTAGACAAAAATGGGTTTGAACGGGACTTCGTGGATATCGAGCCGTCCTAGGAAGACTTGCTATTGTCACAGAATATGTTAGGAAGATCATCACAATAAAAATTTTGGACCATTTCCCGATTTTGGGCGATTTTGATGAAAACGAGGATCAATGGGTGCACAGGCTCACGCTTGGTGTGATGCGATGCTTGAGGAGAGTCTGCCCAGTCGTTCCAATTGCTTGTGGAAGGGGTAACGAGGTTTTCTCATCCTCGTCCGTCCAACAAAGATCGAGAGGTGACTGTCGGATCACCTCAAGTACATACGGCACGAGGTAATTCATCCTTGCTCGTTAGGAGGTTTGGAAGCTATAGTAGCTAACTGTAGGATGTTTCGCTCTCTTTAATCAAAGCCTTTCACAGGAGAAAGCCACATAGAGGTAGATTGAAGTGAAGACTTTCAAAATAAGTTCTTTGAACTTCCTCATCTACACCTTGATGTGAGAACCTTACTCTTTAGGAAAAAATACCTTCCTCTCTAAATTGTGGCAGTGAACTAGGCCAAAAAGGCAGTCAATAGGATTTAACTCGAACCATGAGGACAGAAAAGTGATGGTGCTAAAGCAGACGAGAGTCCATCATCTGTACCAGTGCAAGGAAAAAAGAGGATTTGATGCTGAAGAAGAACTAGCAAGGAGGTCATGAGTCCCTCAAACACAGAAAGAGGCCTAGAAACTTGGGGATCTGCAGGAATGGGAACAACCTTGAGAAGGAGCAGCCAGGTTGCCAGGCTCTTAATCGCTGAATCTGTTGAAAAGGCGGGTGGAAAGCGAGAAGGTGGAAAGAGAATGAAGTTGTAGGAATAGAAAAGGAAAAAAAGCAACTGAATAAGAGTTGGAGAATATTCCTGTTGTGTTTTCGGTGTGGATATACACAACCAAAGTTAACGACGGCAAACAATTCACCCCATTGGTAAGTCAAAGTGAAAAATATACATGGCTTCATCTCTGAATGGACAACCTTGAAATAGTATTGCAGGAACACAACAGAGATTATGACTCACGGTGGTTCATGATAAAATTTGAGAAGAGTGAACATATGGGTGTTAAGCTGATGCAGGAAGGGCCGAGTCTATTCAAGAATTGGACTTATCTTTTCGATACGAAGGGAAAGTGAAAATCTTGATGCAGGTAAAGGATTACTAAGCCTTCTCTTCCTTTAAAATTGGACTCTGCTATGGAAACACCTTGGGTCACTATCTGGAAACGGAGACATGTCATTCCAACATACAAGATCAGTGCGATGGGATCCTGGTAAGTGGACCTAGGAGGTTGGTGAAGGAAATGAACTGAAATAGAAAGATTACTCAGAATACTCTCAAGTGTTTGGATTATGAACACTTGTGGTTAAGTCTACCAGATTGTCCTGAGTAACATGCCAGCAAGGGCCCTTTCTTTGAGGCACAAAAGCGAAAATAAAGTTAATCGAACCTAATACGTGCAGGGGGTTGAAGTGGCCACTCTTTACGAAGAGGATTTGATGGATGGCGGTTGAAGTTCTAGGTGCAAAATTAAAGCCATTGTTATTAACGTGTTGCCTGACCTACTGGGTTTGGCTCATCTTTGAGGACTTGCCCTACGTAGGCGATCCTCACGATCTTGGATGCGTGCCGGCTTCTCAGAAGGGTATGCTTCTAGTCTCACCTACCCTCCCTTTTTTTTTTCCTCTTTATGTACTTCTGTTGCACACTTATACAAATCACAGATCCTTCTAACACATCCTCAAATGGAATATACATCATGATGTGCAAGTCCTTGATAGCATAACCAACATCGGTCCCTCCACCCTTCTATTGATCCTCTCCCTACGGTTTTCCCTCAATTTTCCCTCCCCCTTTGCCTCCTATCCCCCGAGAAAACTCCCTGACAGCCAGGTCATGATGAAAAAAACAGTGAAAAAGGGAGATTGTGAGCGTCAAGTCTAATCCCCATCTCGGTTGGCCCTAGAAAGGCGGGAAAGCCGGAAGTCCAACCTCTCAGAAGCCTGAGTCAAGGATAAATTATATATTGTTGATGGGAAGTAGCTTTCCTTATGCGGGGAGCTTAGGCAAAGCAAACCCCTTCACAAGGGTCCTTGATGATTACTCTCTCCTACATTGTAGGGGTTTAGCTAGTCGGCCAAAATAGCTTTAAATTTGATGAAATCACATTCCACGATGTCTGATGCTTCAAAACCTTAGGATTAGGGTCTTGAGTGGTAGGATCTATATCAAGGATAATCCTTGGAGTGGGGTTTTCATGTGGATGCCATGGAAGATGCAGGGGTTTGGCGGTGGGCATCAGAGTGGAGTTGGAAAATTTATCTTAGGTTTAGCATACAACCATGAAGTCTATTCAATGAATTTATCCTCAGTCTTCTTCTTAATGTATATGGTCCCTTGCAGGAGAGGATGCGATCTGGAACAACCTTCTGCCAAAGTATTGTGTGCAAAGGCTCTAATATCATTTTGGGGGAACCCTAAATTCTCCTAAGTGCTCAGGTCATGGGGTCCTTCTGTGGTGGCGTCCACTCATGATGCTGCAAATAAGTTTTCCTCCATGCATCTGGTGGATGCAACCTTGATAAAGCCTCTAACAACGTGGAGAAACGAACTGACGAGGGGAGGATAGGGTTCAAAGGTTTGACCCTTTTCTCACTGAAAATCCCAAATGCTTCAAACCACAATTTTAGAACCTTGGTGAGAGAATGAAGACTATACGATCACACATGGAAATTCTTCCTAAAATCAAGGTCCTAATAAAGCCTAAACTGTAATTTAATCCCAATGCTTAAAGATGAATATTTTATCTCTACGTTCACATACACTTGGAGAAAATATTGTGAGGGAATTAAATTAGTAGTGTTCTGGAGAACCTTAGAAATGAAAAAACCCATTGAATGGGCTAAGGCTAAGAAACTTAAATAAATTGGAGGGTCATAGAAGAACTAGACTTTCTTGAAAGTTCGAAGGGGGGCTGGATATGTCTCCATGAAGCAAGGGACCGCATAAAGTCCATGGAAGAATCAAGGAAGAAAATTATTCTGGTTAGAGAGGAGAGTTAAGACTCAAAGCGGTTTGTTGTTTGCAAGCGGAGATGAGAATACAAAATTCTTTCGAGAATTATTCCAAAGGGAGAAAAAAAATCAATATTATCTGGGGTGTGAGGACTAAAGAAGGAGAGTAGGCTCGCTCCTTTGAGGCTCTCTTTAATGTAAGGTGAGCATTTCAAATCCTTTTTTAGAGCCCCTATCAGAGGCATCTATTCTTGAAGTTATTAGGAGTGACGATTCTTCCCTAGATACATGAACAAAGAAGGAAATGACAACATAATGGAACATATTTCTGGAAAAGTAGTGGACATCTAAAGGCAATGCGAAGGATAAAGGCCCTAGCTTGAATGGTTGGATGGTGGAATTGCTGGCAACTGCTAAGATTCCCAGGGGATGATTTATTTTAGGTTGTGGAAGAATCAAGAAGATGGGGATCCATCTATGCACCTCAACTCCACTTTCACGGCTCTTATTCCTAAAAAGGAACACTCGAGTCCTTTGATGATTTCAAGCCTATTTCACTGCGCACCTACATCTATAAAATCATTGCAAAAGTGATTGCTAATCATCTTAAGACTTTCCTCTCCAGAATATTATTTGACTTTGATTCAGATTACAGATGGAAGACAAATACACGAGGGCGGTGGGAATGGCAAAGAAACTCTCCACAGATTAAAAAAAGAGCAAAAAAAAGGAACTATAATCAAAATTGATCTCTCGAAACACCAAGCAGAATCCTCTGGATATATATCAGCTCCTTCTAACCATGCAGGTTTCAGGGATTGATTTCATCAACTGGTGACGATTACTGTCACCCCCTGACTTTCATGATCCACGATTAATGGGAAACCGAAATTCTTCAATGTTCGAAGAGGACTTCGCCGAGAGATGCCCCCTCTCCTCCATATATACAGCGAGAAGGACTTAAACAATGATACATGAGGAAAAATAGGGGCTCTAAAAGGTATTGAAGTTGATGTTAACCAAATTTTTACCCACTTACTTTTCATTGATGACATTCTCCTTTTATGTGGTAGCTTGGAAGACATTAGCCGTATAAAGGAGATATTGGATCTTTTCATGAAGGCTACGGGTCTGCGGATTAAACGTAAATCCTATCACTACGGTAAACCCTAATATGAAAGTGTTAGAATATATGAGGTTCTACGGTTGAAGCTAAAAATGTGCGAGGACCCCTTCAAATATAAAGGCTTCTTCCTCAAGCCGGACTCTTGTACATATGGGTATACTGGCTAGTCGCCAAGATTGATCTCGGAAGAAACACGGGAGTTTTAAATGGCTCTCTAGAGTAGGGAAGCTGGTCTTGATCAAATGCGAAGCCACATGAAATCCCGATCTATTAGAGGCTGCTCTTTCATGAGTTCCTAGAAGTACTTTATCTACAATTAATAAAATTTGTAGTCGGTTCCTATGGGCCGTATCAAGAGGATTATATTATACCTTGAGTGCTTAGGAAAAGATAGCCCGCCCCAAATCTCGGGGAGGGTGGGGCATCAGGTGCTTCCCTCTTTCACGGCCTCTCTTGCGGCCAAGGACTGGGGCTGCCCTATTCTAGACCATCTCTGTTGTTGTCATCAAGCGAAAATATATTGATCCAATGCAAATTCTGGAATGAATGCATATGATGAATAAGAAGACCAAAAATTCATCAATTTTACGGAAAGCCAACTGTAATGTCGGTTAAAATTATTGAACAAGGTCTAGCATGGCACGTTGCGGATGGCTCTCGGGTAACTGTAGGTCATGATCATGGGTAGGATCTCTGAATCGCCTCTCTCGATATTTCATTGACCATTTGGAACAAGGGGAATCATAAATTTGAATTCACATAGCTAATCATGGCAGTCAACAATATGGAGGCAAGAATGGTTGTTAGGGAAATCCCTCTGACTCAGATGGAGTGGCTTGAAGAGTGGCGGGGGTTTATCAATGATATTCAAAATTCCAATATCTGATTCAGATAGACGAGACGAACTCAAATGGGCTCATGATCTATTGGGATGCTTCTCCCCAAATTTTAGATACAAATGGTTAATGGCTCGGAAAGGATGGGGGGGCAGTGGTGGTATAAGTCTCTATGGTCCTAAATGCACTGGAATGTATGACTATTTTTTTGATGCATTCCTCTCTGGAACAAGATCCCTGCTTGGGATTTTCTTCAACGTAGGGGAAAGATAGGACACAGTTGGTGCTCTTTATTTAAGGCTAATTTAGGAGAAGCTCACTTCATCTCTTCCTTACTTACACCTTTAATATTCGGATTTTGGACGAGAGAAAATCTGCGAAATGTAATTTGACAGCGATTTGGGAAGGATATGATGTGAGGGAGGCACAGTTTGTGATGGTGGAAAGCCTCTCCCGATGATAGGGTTAGGAATATTCCACTACTTGTTGCTTGGGGACTTAAATAGCAAGAAATCAAATCATCTTCCATGATGCACCCCTTTCCATGTAAACCTTCTTGCCATTGAAATGCGTCCATGTTGAATTTATCCTATCTTGGGCAGAAACCCACCAACCTAGAGCCATCCCTTAAGGGGAACATCGGGGGGATATTCCATGGGCCTACTTTGATGGGGCATCTAAACCTCAGAAACGGATGGGGCTAGCCTCTCCATTCATGAGCCCTTTGGGAAAACTTGAAGGCATCAATTAGGCTCGTCTAAGGGACAAACAATTTTGTAGGGCAAATCTATCTGCCTTTCTTGACTTTCATTTCTTGAGATGAGAGATGTAAATATTGAGGACTCTAACATCATTAGACGTTCCAATGGAACAGAGATGCAAAATTTCATTTATCTACTTTGCTTGATGAGGTAAAAATTTTAAAATCACATTTTAGCGAGATATACGCTATTGTTACGGGGAGCAATCGTCGGCAGATATCTCTCTAAGGCTGCGTCAAGATCTCGATCCCCGTCTTCTCGCGGTTGAAGAAGATGGATCGGAGGGATAGATCAACCTCTTTTTGCCTTAAGTTCCGGAGATGCTCCTTCATGCGCTCACGATGTTTACTGTTCATATTTTACTTTTCTACATTTTGTATATTTACATGAGACTCTCGGAATATGTCTATAATATTTGTCTCTATTTCAGATTATTTCCTCATTGAGGAGATGCAGGAGACTAGTTTTCACTACTTAACTTATTCCTTTGAAAACTTAGAAAATTAGAATGGTGTCTACCACCCAATTTTATCTTTTGATGAGTTCATGAACCTAGTCACATTCATCTGTTTTAGGTTCTTACAAAAACGTGGAAGCACGGGGGCTGAATGGAACGTCTTTTAAAAGTTTCTTGACAAAGTTAGGAGGATTAGTTGATATACCTCAACCATAACTCATTTTTCCTTTGTTCAAAAGAAAAGGGAAAATGCACTTCTTTGAATGCCTATGCATATACTATGTAACCTTCTACTTAATCGTAAATAGGTTCTATTTTTTCCTTGGAAAAAAGAAAAGAAAAGAAAAGAAAAGTATATATATATATGTATAATATAATTTTTGTAAATAATTTTATTTCCTAACTTGAATTGTTTGTAGCGGGGGATTTCTCGGGTTTGAGAAATTTTTTGAATTTTTGTATATATTGGGGTTTTGGGTTATTGTTAATTGTTGTAGGAGTGATATCAAAGGGAAAAGAGCTAGCATAAAGCTAGATCTATGCCCTTGAGGGTAATATCTAGCCTCTCACATTTTTTACGAGGGAAAACTACTAAAGAATTTTGCAAAAATTGAATATACGAAGAAAAATACATTTTGAGCAAGGGCTTAAATTTTTTTTTTGGGCTCCTATTATCTTCTCCTCAGGCTATCCATCTATCTCCTTGGCCCCCTACATCAACCTTTTATCTCTCGTCCCCCTTTTCGACCTTCCTAGGAATGATGGTAAGCAGGCCTTGACCTCCCCTCTGAGCCTTGTCATAGGCCTTAGACGACTTTCCATCTCCCTAGCCCCTATCCATCCTCCTCCGTTCTACCTTTATCCCCCATTCCTCGACCCTTCATCCTCCTCCTTCTCCCTCCACTCTCCCTCCTCGACCACTCTCTCCCTCTCGCCCTCCTTTCCTCCTCTCTCCAACCTTATTTCTCCTCTGCCCCTCAATTCCCGCCCCTAACGACTTGTGACATGCCTCCAAGGCCTCTTATCCCCTAGGTCGTAGCCACTTGTGATCCCAAAATCCCCTTGTGGGCCCTCATTTTAGCAGAGCTGACTACTAGGCCTACTTCCCTGCGCCTGAGCCCTCTAAGGATTTTCACTCCCCGATGCTAGTTCTATTAGGCCTAGCGTTAGCCTTTAGTTAGCCTTAGTTTTCATCTTCTCCATCCTAGTTGGTCACTTGGATTTCTAAATTGAATATTGGTGGGTTTGCACGTGCAAAAATTCGCTCAAATTAAATTGTTTTTAGAGTGCCAAATCCATTGGTTATTTTATTAATTTGGGCAACCAATCTTCAAGGCCTTAAGCCTATAGTTTGATACCTAACCCTACATTTTCCTCATTGTTTATTATAGCTCTATGAATGTATTGATAATGATCTGGTGGATTAGTATAATGCTGAAATTTCAAGAAGCCGAAACGACTTCAACCAGCACCAAAGAAACTATCTCGTTGCCACGAATCCAATGCAACTCGTTTCCTCAAAACTGATATCGTGTTTTGAGCAATTGGAAAATAACTAAAATTTAAAAGTTTTGGGTTGCACGTACACCCAATCGGCAATGCGTCTGTATTGCGCATCGGTATTTGGGTATGATTGTGATTTTGAGGGGCCTATGGTTGGTTGACAAGTGTCTTTCTATAGTTGGTTGAAGTTTGTGATTTCATTGGTTGAATTTTGGACCAATGAGGGAGAGCCACGTGGGAAAATCGGTATCATTCATGTGGCTTTCTCTTATTTGGAAATTTTTTTGTTTAAGCCTAATCCGATGCAGGGGTTGAATAATAGACCTGCGGTCTCTTGGCAACACAATGCTCTACCACTACACCACCGTTAGTTCTTAATAACTATGGGTTGAAACACATATTTAAATTTTAGTGGGAGTTTCAGGGATCGGGGTAGGGTTAACCCATAGCCCGGTCCACCCAACCATGATGGCATGCGGACGGGGGCTTCGGGGTTAATCAAGAGTTATACCCATGAAAAATTAAAGGGTCAAAGTGTGCAAAGTTATACCCAATAGTTTATAAGAGGAGAGAATTGATTTGAACAGATTTATCCTCTCAAGACAACACAATCAAATTACATTGGAGGTTTACATAGATATTTGAGACACACTATTCTCATGTTTAACCACTGCAAATTTAGATGAAGTTTGTGTACATGTCACACATCTAGAAGCGAGGAAGGAAAATGTTTATGATGAGACAAGTGATAACTCATTTCGTCAGGAGAAGAAAAAGGAAGATGAGGCCTAAAGGAGAAGGGAAGAAAAATTCTTCCATCAAAATTTCGAAATAAAAACTCACATGAAAACAACATTACAAAGAGGGTCATGATGAAGATCATTGTGGGAAACTTCATCATACGAGATGAGGCCCAAATGTTTAAGCAAGGAAAAGATAGTTACATCTATACAGCACAGTTTGGATCAGATTTTGGGATGAAAAAACATCACCATAGGTTAAACGATGAGACTGACACAAGTACTAGTTCTTCAAATAGCCATAATGAAATACAAAATGAAAAAGAAAAGAATAGAGCTTTTCCGTAATAGATTTATTTTAAAAACATACCAAGATAAACTTCCTAACATTATTGGTTTCACAACCTTATCTTTGAATATATTGTTAAAAGTTGAATTTAGAAACCATTCCTCATCTAAACCTTATCCAACTAGGTTGGGTATGTGAGAATGCAAAATTGCAAGTGACAAGGAAATGCATACTTAGATTTGCAATCACTACAAACTTCTTTGATGAGGTAGAACTGAAATCATAATTCCTTGATATATGTGTTATTGTTTTGGGAAGCCCATATATATATATTAGGGAAGCCATTTTCCTTCTGAGAATAAATATCTATTTTTCAAGAAATGGATTGAGTACATTTTTAGAGAAAATAGCAAGAAATTTAGTTTTATCTCTTGTGAATGCTAGACAAATGAAGAAGATTGTTAATGCTAGTCATATTTTGCATTGTTAATGTTCAAGCATAAATATGTTGAGGAAACTAAAGCCTTTCAAGGATATGAATCAAATTTTAAATCTGATTTCATTGATGTTTCTAATCCATGTGATAAGATGTTTAGGAGTCTAACATGTTGCCTCCAAATAAATTAAACAAAATGAAGTGAAATTGCAACATGATGCATCATTGTTGAACAGTGTGAACAATATGTCAATGTTAAAGAATGCGAAGTCGAAAATAAGATACAAAAGATATTTGACAAAGAGGACATTGGTTATAAAACATATTCTTGTGGGTTTCATAATGATTTGGATTTGAAGAAGGATGGTGCATGGATATGACGATCACATTTGGTAAAGATTCGAGCCAAGTACAAGGCTAGACATGGTAAGAATCATTATTGTGATATCTTCAAGGTGAAGTGAAATTGAAATTGAATAAGTTTTTTTCCTTTGATTGAAGATCGAGGGAATGTTTATATTCCATTAAGAGTTTTATGTTACGAATATCTTGGAAAATTGTAGCAAGTTGTCATCTTTAATGATACAAGGACTCCAAAATCAGGGAAAATGAAGTACCTTCATGAAAATATCAAAGTGAACAATCCAACCAACGCTAAGTGGATTAAGACTAGAAGGGTGAGAGCGAACCCTCATATATTTTTTATTTGAAAATGGCTTTTGGAAGTCAGAAACCTTCCGGTGGGGAGGAATGATATGGTGGATCAATATAATTCTCATTTCAAAGTGATTGAAATGGCTTGAAGCCGAGTGCCAATCAGATATCACCACACCAGATCATCTGCTTCCGTTTCACTCCAAAGCCCAGGTATATTATGCTATTTGATATCATGTTTTGACCAAATTGGAAAACAACTAAAATTTCAAAGTTTTGGGTTGCGGTACACCATTCGGTTTTGTACATTGATTGGGTATCTGTTGGGCATGACTTCAGATTTTGAGGGCCTATGGTTGGTTGACAAGTTTCCTTCTATGGTTAAGTAGAAATTTCTGTGATTTCATTGGTTGAATCTTGGACCAATGAGGAGATCGATGTGGGCCAATTTATGGTAGCCATGTGGCCTCTTGTTATTTAGGGGAAAAAAATGGGTTTAGGTCAAATCGGGCCTCACACGGTTTGAAAAACATACCTATGGGGTGGCAATGTAGTGCTCCACCTCTTCGTCTGGTGGTTCTTAATAATTATGGGTTACAGCCACGTATTTAAAGTTTAGTGGGAGTTGCATTGGGGGGTTGGGACTAGGGTTAACCCCTAGCTTGATCCTAGCACGATACGTGGCAAGCGATAGGGGCAGGGTTAACCCTAGCCTCAAAACCACCAATCAAATATCACCAAATATTATTTTCACAACCATATATTATATTGGAAACCCCTGAGCCATATGTTATACACAATGACCCAAACCATATATTTATATATTCATCTCCTAAATAAACCAAGTGTAAGAACCCCAGAGATCAGAGTCCCGATGGTCTACGATTTTCATATCACATGCAACGAGTTATAACTCTTGGTAGATATGGTTATGTTATGGTACTATCACCAATCCCGACGGTTTTGGAATAAATACATGAAATAGTTATGGTGGTGAATTTTAATGTTATGGCGAATGAACCAACCCAAAGTGAAACCTTTGTAATGGTATGGTTAACCTTCGTGAGGGAGTCAACAATTCTTAAACCTTGGTGGTTAAAGTGGTGGTCACGAGTTATGTTATGGCAGTGGTAACCTTGGAAACTCATGTTGAAACCATCTCCAACAGTAGTTCATATCATGGTTTGGTTAATGAAAATGACGCGATGTTTTTAAACGCTTAATTAGTGTGTAGTAACTAAACTACGGGTTTAAAGCGTGATTTAGAAATTGGTGGGTTATTTTGAACTTCTAGATCCCGACGGCCTCAAAGCCAAGTGGCACAATTTTTCGGTTCATGGGGGTTCATGGGAAAATTAATGATTCGACAAATTTCACCTAAACCAATGGGAATATAGGCGACACGAGCAAAATTGTTCTCCATTGACCGCGTTGGATTTTGTAGGATGAATCGCAGTGCAGTGCGGTTACAGAGAAAATTAACGGAAAACTTCGTTGGAGCATAAATTAGTTAATTTCGACCTTTTTGAGAGTAGAAAGAGCTTATTTGTGGTTTTATGGACTATTCTAGATCCATTAGAGACATTTTTTGCATTATGAGCAATAACTTGATGTAAACACATATTTTGAGCATAATGAAAAGTAACATTGAAAGGCTGGACCAAGAGAAGTAGCTCGGGGTGTGAAACCTAAACCTAATATTTGTTGTCTTGTATGGTGTATAGTCTTATTTTCTCTATTATTTTATGCAAAGCGAGTTAAAAATCATGTTTATGTGTTAATTCAATTGAAACAATTGCATAAAAACCTAACATTGCACTTGCAGTTTTCACCATAAAAATTCAATTTCATATATAGATCCTCATGATAATCAAAATCCATATCTAAGTGCCCTAAAAATCACATATAAATTGCTAAATTCTCTAAGAAATTTATGGTAAAATTTTATAATCATTTGGTGATTTGGGAATTTAGAATTATTTCTTGTATAACTCTAATTGATTTCACTTGTAAAGTCATGTAGTGTCTCATTGATCATAAGTTGGTTCTTATATGCATGCCATTTCTTGGATCTAAGTGATTTACTTGTTGTTGTCCTAAAGGTTTATAAGTGCTCATCTCACTAGTAATTATAAGTGATATTGGGAATAATCTTGTCTTAACATTGATTATTTTAAAGCTAACATTTATTTCTTGTAGGCTCATAGCTTCTAAGAATCATTAATTTTACACATAAAATTACACATCATAGCTCTAATATTGTTTAATAGTTTAAGTTACTTTGGGCATTGGAATTTCGTGGCATTAAATAACTCTCTCTCTCAGTGTCTTAGCATCTAATTGAAATTATTGTGTGTAACATATAATTATTTAAGGAACATTGATAAAGTCATTGGATAATTTCTAAACACATCATATTATTGAGTTAGTGGTTTTGAAATATCTATCATCTTTCAATATTGGTATACGATCATTAGCAATTACTTTGTTTAAATATATTGAGGATCTTAAATTGTCAAAAGTAATTGTCATAATTGGATAAGCGTTTTAAATTTCTATAATTATTCATGCATCTCATGGAATATAATATTATATTGTATTATTTATTATCAACACTTGGTAATTGGCACATTCTTGGCAATAATATTGTCTTTGGATTTTCATTTCTAAGTACTCATTATCACAATTAAATAGTAATCGTAACTAAAGTACTTGAATCACATGAGAAATATTAACCCAATAAATCACTCATCCATATTGTATACTAATTCTAAGTTTAGTTGCACTAATAATTCACCTCCAAGCATAAGCTTGGTGGATATAATTCTAGGGCCATACATTTCTTACCTAAGCTTGAGGGATTCAACACCTGCAAATGGTTAACACGGTGAGCTTGTAGTCGTCGGAGCCATAATCTATGTAGCGTCGGAGGAATTGGGTGGTTAGAACACGGGGGTAGGTATCGTTAATCAAGCCTACGCTTGCTTCACATTGCAGATTCCATCCCACAGCTTTGCTCTAAAGACTAGTTCTAAAACGGTTACGGTGAAGGCTTTACTTAGAATAGGAATATAACTTAAAATAACAAATAATCTTGCATTATAGGTATTTAGGATTTTCATAACATATAGGGATATGAGCAATTTATGCTGATTTTCCATCAGTCCTAAGTTCATTTATAATAACAAGCAAGAAGTTGACTTTATAGTATTTAGTCCTAAATTAAATCTAATCTAATCTTTAAATCTTACTTGAATTAATTAATGAGATACTAATTCATGTTTCCCATGCTCGTTGGTTTCCAACTTGTCCTTCACCTTCACATTTCCATAGGGACATAGGCTCCTATTGGGAGACAACTAGAATGGAGAGGTATGGGATTAAGGTGACAACCCTAACTTGAGTCGTTGTCGCAGTGCGTGTACAATTTAAGTGACAACATTTTTTGGCATTGTTTCCAAGGATAGATTTTCATCATTGGTTCTCACGACAATTTTTCAATATCCATATTTCCTTTTATCATCTTTCTTCATTCCTTCTCACGTAAATGCCACAACATTTCATCGTTACCGAGGGGAAATTTTTCTTGTTGATGGGGTTAATAACAAATTTTTAATCCTTTATCTTTCCATATTTTATTTAGTAGAAAAATCCAAAACATTTTCTGAAACCCTTATTGCATCATTCTTCATCATTTCTCATCTCCAAATCTTATCATTTATGTACATTTCGGTTAGTTCTGTTTGGGTGGTGACTACTTATTGACCATTCAAAAGATCTTACTCTAGAAGGAATTTGGTAGCACATTTTAAGCCACTCTAGATCTTGAAAAGATTCTAAGGCCTAGTTAAAAAAATTACATTCTAGAGAGTTTAATATTATTTCTTGGACAAGAATCCCTCCTTGATCTCCACTTGCTTTTCTTAATCCCATAAATCAAGAATCCATGGTCGATTATTTCTATCCTTCCAACTTCACCAATGCCCATGGATATCCACAAAATATTCCATATGAGTCTACCATGAGCAAGCTACCAACCTTCGAGGAGCAATTCCATCAATTTCGAAGTGCACATAAAGAAGTTCAACACCTTTGTGCGAAGATTCGTTCCTGTAGTTCATATAATCACAAAGATGTCAAATGAAACAGTTTGTCCTCTCATTATAAGATGATGAACTTGTTTGGATTTATGACAAAGCGGATAATTCCTTTGACTCTCTAAGATACCTCACTAATGCATTTAAAAATAAATTTTGGGATAAAGAAGAAATATGACAAAGAGCTTAATCTATTAGAGGAATAGGAGAATGACATAGTGGGAGAATTCAATCAGGGCTTAACGGTCTTCTAAATGATATAACTCAATATTAAATACCTCGACAGAACAATACTAGAACAATATCTCGAGGCATCCAATGGTGATACTCCATACGAAATTAGAGCGTGCCAAACCTACTACTTTAGTAGTTGCCAATCTGGTGAGAAACTAGAAAAGGACAAAAGCTGAGTAGGTCAAAAATCCCAATTTTTGAAAGAGGGATTCAGAGTAAAATATAAAGGGAAATAAATCAAGGAAGAAGATAAGGATTAGTGAAAAAATCAATAGTGTCAGAAATTAAATTGAGCATGCTAGGACGATAAGTGATATGCACAATAAGGCGATTTAGATGGAAATAAGTCACATGCGAGTATGCAACTAAGAAATAATAATAAATAAGGAAGCAAAATTTTGGCCATGAAGGAATCCCCCTAGTGATCAAATGGATCCTACACCACTTGAATATGCTAATGTTGTTGATGAGCCTATCCCGCTACCTTTGAGCCTTGTGAAAGTGTCCATGAAGAAAGTACATGTGCAACTGGTAGAAGAATCTTAGAAGAGGATATGAATCAACAAATAAATAATACAAATCAAGATACTTCTAAAGTTGATGTGCAAACATGATTTCCTCATCCTTCACCATCAATAGCAGTGAAAAATGACCCCATCACTACATCTGATGTAATATCGGACAGATTTAGAAATTTCTAAGTGCAGGGTTACACCTATTAGAGGAAAGGTAAAGAGAATGATCAAAATAAGCAAGTTTCTTATGAGATATAAATGGGATTAAATGTGGATTGGATGCATTTATTAATAGTACTAAAATGTCATTTCAGTCTTAGAAATTTTGAAGATCTTTTGTCACAAATAAATTAATTCTTCAAAGTTTTATGGATTTCTCAGCGGAAAAACTAGAAACACATATAACGGCGAAGATATCAATTTAAAGGATTTAAACTACTACATGACTAATGAGGATCATCAACCTTTATTCCTAACCTTGGATATTAGCCATACGATTACTTCATAATTGCATGCTTGATTTTACGTTGCATCAACAAATGTTATAGCTAAAGGTTATGGATCAATTGAAATTAAGAATTTATAGACCATACCATAAAATTTTTCTCTATGGATTCCAGGAAAGTTGAAGTACTTGGTGTGGTCAAATATCTCTGAGTCTCCTTCAATGATTAACCATACAGAATTATCGCCATGGATATAGTAATAAGCTGGTGTCGGATGTGTGTGGGGGATGCTTAAATCGAGGAAGGTCACAAATGATTTGGGTAGATCTATTAAGATGAATTTATATTATGGCATTATTTCCTTGACTATAGGTGACATGGTCGAGTTATACGAAGTTGAAAGAAGATATCATGTCGAGGTTCCAAAGAGGTTGGAAAATGGCGAGGAAGTTGTGCCACGGTCATACACTACATTTTGATTTAGAGTTTATTCGGTGAGTGTATCAATTCTCTTCATCACATCATCCATCCTACCTTCCAAGTAGAAAGAAGAATATTTCGGTGTGGTCTTCCTTACAAATTATCAAATCTTCTTAAGAGGGTAAAGCTTGACAAGGGCCCTCTGATATGACTATTGATCTACTTGTCAATAAGCAAACACACATGACATATGATTCCATAGGGCATATTAATGTATAATATATCTAACCTTAATCCTTTTACTTATTGTCATTAATATTTTATTTCACGCATTTATCCTTTATATTTTCAGGTTTGTTAGAGTATAATTTTTTTATTCGACGGTTATTATATATGCATGTTGATTTCAATTTTGAATGGATATCTATTTGATGGACTTATGTTTGCTTCGATTTAGGATGCAGGATTCTCACATCACTTCATGGAAGCAACATGTCCCTATGGAAACATATGTTGTACACATTTTCAAAGTTCTAAGGAAGCAATTGTATTGGATTTTTTACAAGATTAAGATCATGCTTATAGGTTTAAAAGCCATATAGCTACATTAAAAACACATAAATGTAAGTATACTATTAAGATCATTGTATGTATACATGCAGCTAGGTAATATTATTATTTCCAGCGATGTTCATCCTGCGAGTTTCGTCTCTTGAATTCATGCGTGATTTCTTAATACGGATGGTCAACATAGTTTTCCCTCATTATCACCCAAGCTAGGGTGGAATTTATCGTCAAGTGGTAGGTGAGTCCAGGTGTTTTAGTCGGAGTCTTATGTAGACGATTTGGGAATCATTTTAAGCTAATTAGCTAAATTAGTTTATTACAAATCACTTGGTCTACTAGATCATATTATGTCGCATAATTGGGTATGTATGTTTACAGGGTTTATAACAAACGGGATTATTCCCCCTTTGAGGGTTGAAAATGAAAATCTTATGTAAAATATATTTTAGTGCATGGTCCACGACACTTAGACACCATGGATAAAATATTAGAGGTTGGGATTCGAAAACGTCGGCCATTGTTCTTAACAACATGGATAATCAGGAAATTTTTGCAATAGCGATAACCACAAAAGCTTAAAAGCAAATATTTCAAGTGTCAATTAATTATTTTTCTGAAAAAAATAAATAAACCATAATCTATAAAATTAATTAATTAGAGTAAAATTAAATTCTTAAATTAAATTCTATGAAGTGGAAAAATCATGGTTTTAAAGGAATTAAAATTTGGAGGTCCCCCTGCAAAAGGGAATATTGGAAATTTCAAAAAAATGGATACTGATCCTTGGTCGTTAAATGTGAGATCAAAATTTTGAGGAAATTAGCTCAAAATAATTATTTTTGAGCTAATAAAAAATGGGTTGAATGAGAAATTTGAAAATACCTCAAAAATAAGTATTTTAGGTGATAGATATTAAAATTTGATCGAGGATCTATCAACAATAGAGATTATTTTGAGGATCAAGCCAACTAGTCATTATTTTCCCACTTGGAGGATTTATCTATTAAATTAGAGGTCATTGTATCTCAAGCCAATTAGGATTTGAATGAAATGTAACTATATAAAGTTGATGTAAAGATATTGTCCAGTTTGGGAACATTTTGAATAATATTAATAAAGACTTTGGGGTGAATTTCATGGTGTCTTTGATCCTCTTGCGATTTGTGGTATGCGTTGGGTATGGGATTTCTATATTGTGCTTATAAATTTCTTGAATCATTATTTTATTGTAGGTGATAAGAACATTATATTGGTAAGTTGTGGAATTATCTTAGGTGATCTGATACTGCTGTTTTCTATAATGGTTTTTATTTTTGAGAAAACATATTCTTTGCGGGTTCCCCATCCCTTGAATCAAAGTTCACAAACTTTGGGCACATCACGACTATATTTGGATCCTAAATATTTTTATAGTATTATACTTCACTAAGGTTGTGGTTTGCATCTATATAATGAAAATACAATTTAGTCATTATAAAATTTTTACAAAAAAATATTCTCAAAATATTCTTTAAATATTGTACATGTATATTTTGTAAATATATTTTTCAAATATTTATCATTTCACCCTTGTTAGCGGTGGGGATTTTATTGGGGTTTTGTTTTTTTAATTTTGTATATATTGGGGTTTTTGGATATTTATAATTGTACAATATAGAGGTAGAACAAAGGAAAAGAGTAAGTGAGCTAGATACAGGCCTTGAGGTAATGTAGCCTCTACAATTTTGTTTTTGTAGAGGAAGCGATCTGCGAAAATTTTTACAAAAAATTGAAGATGCGAAAAATAAATTTTTGAGCAAGGGTTTCATTTTTTTGGCTCTAGAACTGAGCATTCTCCTCAGGCTAGTCTTTTATCCTCCTTGGCCATTGTGTTATCATTTTGAGCCCTTTGCGTCGGTGTTTCGACCCTCCCCATGTCCCCTTGCAGCCTTCCCCGGTAGGCGTCAGCCTAAGGATCTCACATCCTCCTCCTGAACCTTTGCCAGGCCTTCGAGCCTTCCCCTTTCCATAGATCATCTCCATCCTCCTCAATCTAACGCACATCCCCCCTCAACCATCCCTATGTCCTCATCCTTCTCTCTTCTCTCCTCCATTCCCCTCTCTCCTTTAGACCCCCCACTCCTTTCCTCCTCTCTCTCCTAACTTATTTCTCCTACTTCCTCCCAAGCTTCGGCCCCTAAGGGCTTGCGGAAAGCCTCAGCTTCCCCACTCTTCTCCCTAGAGTCGTAGCCCTTGTGGGGCCTACTTATCCTTTGTGGGCCCTCCATTGGTTGAAAACATGCCTATTAGGCCCTCATTCCCTAGTCTCTGGGCCTCTAATGCTATTGTATCCCCGTCGTTAGTACTATTACGCCTAGAGTTAACCTTTCTTGGCCTTACTTTGCCTCTCCTCCATAATACGGCTGGTCACTTGGATTTATGGGTGAATATTGGTGGGTTAGGAGAAATTGGCTCAAGTTTTGTGTTTCGGGTTCAAATTTTTGGAAAATTTATTGTCAATTTTGACAAGCAATATTCAAGGCCTTAGGCCTATGGTTTCATCTCTAAACCCCCCATTTTCCTCATTATTTATTATAGATCTACGAACACATTCATAACCATGATAAAATTCATATAAATTTCCCTAAAAATCACATGTAAATTTCCTAAATGCTCTAAGAAATTTATGGTAAATTGCCATGATCATTTGGTGATTTGGGCATTAATTATTAGCATAAATCTAATTGATTTCATGATTCATATCTTTGGGTAAAGGAATTAATGATGGATGCTGATATAACATTGAATAATAAATTAAGAAAGTTGGTTAGATCAAGTAAATGTTTGGCAAGTCATTTAGTATCTCTGACCATATTTGGTTATATCTATCATTTTATGGATCTAGAGTGATTATTTTATTGTTGCTCCTAAAGGTTAATAATTCTTATCTCACACTAGTAATTTTATGTGCTATTATGAAGAAGCTTGTATTAAAATTGTTTTTTTAATCTAACATTTGATTGTTTCTTGTAGGATCATAGCTTCTAAGAATAATTATTTTTTCACTAAGTAAGCACTCACACATAATATCTCTAATCTTTTTAAATGGTTTAAGTTACTTTGGGCATTGGAATTTCATTGGCATTAGATTACCTCTCTCTCATTCTTAAGTGTCTTGGCATCTAATTTACATTATTATGTTGAGCATATAATTATTTAAGGAACATTGCTATGGGAATCCTTGGATAATTTTAAACTCATAGTCTAGTTTATCTTATGCATTGGCATCTTGAGAGTTAGTGGTTGTGAAATATATATCATCTCTCAATATTGACGTAATATCATTGACATTTACTTTGTTTAAATATCTTGGAGATATTAAATTATACAGTAGAACACAATATGGATAAATATTTTAAGTATATAATTGGTCAAGCATCTCTAGGAATATAAGATTATTGTTGGATTATTTATTATTGGAGCAGTATTTGCATATTCTTGGTAATACGATTGTATTTGGATTTTAATTCCTAACTACTCATTTTCACAATTGAAGAGTAATCTTAACTAAGTACTTGGTCACAAAATATCGCAATAAATCACTCATCTATCTTATATAATTCTAGTTGCTTTAATGCTCAATTCACCTCTAAGCATAAGCTTGGTTGATGGACTTCAAGGCCACCCTCTTTTTAGCTTGGGGATTCAACACCTTTCTAGTGGTTAACATGGTGACCTTGCGGTCGTCGGGGCCATAATATACGCAACACGGGAGGCAGGGTGGTTAGAACAGTATCGTTAATCAAGCCTTTGCCCCTTTACTCATTAGGTTCCATCCCACAACCTACTCTAAAAGTAGTTCTAAAACAAATCAGAATGTTTTACTTGGACTAGGTATATAACCCAAAATCAACCAAGAATCTTGTATTATACCCTGGAAGTCTTCGGACTAACACTTATATGAATGTTGAAATTTAAACAATAGTTATCATTCATTTTACCAGCATTTAATTTATAATAATATTGAGAAGTTGACTCCACGAGCACTAAACTCAAAATTAAATCTAATATAATATTTAATTCATGCTTGAATTAACAAGTAGCTAGGCCACTCAATTGTGTCTCCGGAATTAACCTTCACATTTTCATAGGGAATACCCCATAGCCTATTGTTGGGAGATAGCTAGAATGAAGGTTAGGATCGGTGACAACCCACGACTAGAGTCGTTAATCGCGAGTGCTGTACAATACTGAGCAACAACATTTCTTGGTGCTTTGTAGAATATTTTTAAATCGCTTTGAATTCTCAAACTTTATTATCTGCTATGTCTCTTCACTTGTTGTCCCATCAGCACCACAACATTTTCTATCGTCGTTGTCGAGGACAAGTTTATTGTTGCTAGGGTTAACGAAATTTTTCAATACTTTATTTTTCCATATTTTTTCATTTGAGCCAACAACACCACAAGTACCACAACCCCCTTGTCTTGCCATTATTTATCATTTCTCATCTCCTCATCTTATCGTTTTCTCTCACTAATCTTCTTATCTTTCTATCTCTACTTTTAGCAAGCTGGACATTTCATTTAGTTTCTTGTTTGGGTGGGGACTCCACTTATTCAACCATTCACAGAGCTTACTCTATAAGGAATCTAGTAACTTTTAAACCCGCTCCCAACGTGAAAAGGTTCTAAGAGCTTGGTTAAACAAATTACATTCTAGATAACATTTAATATTTTTTGGATAGGAAGCCCTGTGATATCCACTCGCTTCTTATTAATCCCACAAATCAAGACTCCATTGCATATTATTTTAATCCTTACAACTTCACTAATGTCTAAGGATATCCACACAATATTACCTGGTCCTACACTGAAAATCCTCAAAATTCCAAGCGAACAATGCCATCGATTTAGAATCTCACATAAACAAGTTCAACATCTGCGTACAAATATTCACT
The DNA here is from genome assembly GCA_034641835.2 of Pinus albicaulis. Lineage (NCBI taxonomy): Eukaryota > Viridiplantae > Streptophyta > Pinopsida > Pinales > Pinaceae > Pinus > Pinus albicaulis. The sequence continues at coordinate 112,495 of JAXQQM020080638.1, forward strand.
CACATTGCGCATACGATCACGAATGTCAAAATGAAAGCAGTTTTGTCCTCTCATTAAAATATGATGCTGGTGGTTTCCTTAACAAAGTGGATAATTCCTTTGACTCTTTAAGATCTTTAACTTGATACATTTAAGATAAATTGATGAATTAAATAGAAGGAAAATACTTAATCGAAAGGCTTATCTTTTATTAATAAAAGCGGGGGGGGGGGGGGGGGAAACAATGGAAGAATTCAATGAGAGATTTAATGGTATTTAAAGGATATGAATAAAGACTACATACCTCTTGAAAATAAAGTACTAGAACAATATCTTGAGGCCTTAAATGGTGATACTCAATACAAAATTAGACGTGCCAAACTAGCTACTTTAGCCAATGCACCGGAGTACAAATGAAGAATTAAAAAAGGACAAAAAATCTTCGGAGCAAGTTAGAAATCCCAAGTTTTGAAAGAGGTCAGTTAAATCTAAAGGGAAATAAATCAAGGAAGAAGCGAGGAGTTAGTTAAAGTTATCTAGAGTGATAAGGAAATGAAAATTGAGCAGCATGCTAGGACAATAAGTGATATGAAAAATAAACTAATTCAGATCGAAATAAGTCACATGCATAATATGCAACCAATAAATAATAATAATAGGGGAAGCAACATTCCATGGCCAAGAAGGAATCCCCCTAGTGCTAAGACTTTTTACGCCACTTGAATGTTGTTAATGAGCCTATCCCTTTACGCATGCCTTGTGAAAGTTTAGTTGAATAAAGTACATATGCAACACTGAAAGATCTTTGAAGAGGAAAGAATCAACAAATAAATAATACAAATCAAGATCACTAAATAAATTGACGTGCATACATTATTTACTCATCCTTCACCATCAATAACTTTAGTGAAGAAAAAGGACCCCATCACAAAAACATACGGTGAAAAGCCATCTCAAAGAGTAGATTACGGAAACACTATCGAGAGGAAAGGTAAATATCATAATAAAAATAAGCAAGTTGCTTAGAGATATAATTTAGGATTAAAGGTGGATTAGGATGCATGGATTAATAATATTAAAATGTTAGTTCCGTTCTTAGAACTTTTGAAGATCTCGTTACAAATAGATTCATTATTCAAATATTTAGGCATTGCTAAACGGAAAATATTGACACACATCCTAAAGATGAAGAGATCAAGTTAAATGATTTAAATTGCGACATGGTAATGAGGATCATAAACCCTATTACGACCTACGATATTAATGGCCAATTACTTCATAATTTCATGCTTGATTGCAGTGCATCAATAAATTTTATGGTAAAAAGGTTATGGATCAATTGAGTTTAGAATTTCTAGACCCTACCATAACATTTTAGCAATGGATTACTTTAGGAAATTTGAAGTCCTTGGTGTGGTCAAATATCTACGAGGTCTCCTTGGTGATTACCCATACATAATTATCACCATGGAAATAGTAGTGATTGATGTGTCATATGTGTTGCGGTCTTACGTCCGGGGAAGTTTTAGTGATTTGGGTGGATCTATTTAGATGGTTTATATTATGCCACTATTCATGTAGTCTGCCGTGTAGTCATTGCTATACAAAGAAATTGAAAGAAGATACAAAGTTGAGCTTCAAGAGAGGTTGGAAAATAGTGAGGGAATTTGTGCCAAGGGTCATCCACTACATTTTGATTCAAAGTTATTCAACCACTATATCTCTTCTCTTCATCACATCTTCCATCCTACCTTCCAAGAAGAAAGAAGAAAGAAGAATTCAATGTGACGGAGACATGCAACCAGGTGGTCGAGTCTTCATCGACGAAGAGGTAGAGCTTCAATAAGGGACATCGATAAGAAACTTGTTGATCTACTTGCCAATAAGTAGATGTTCCACATTGTGCTACACATATGACATTTGATTCTTGAGAATCTTTGTATATTATCTCTAAACTTACTCCTTTTTACTTACGGTCATTAGCTAGTTTTATTTCAAGCATTTGTGGTTTTTATATTTTCCAGTTTTTTGTTAGAGTAGAATTTTTTCTATCCTATGATTTATTTTATATGCATGATGGTTTGGTTACAGATAAATCATTTGATGGAATTTTGTTTGCTTGGATGCAATATTTTGGATTCTCACATCACTTCATGGATGCAACATATCTAATGCTGAACGAATCTTGCACACATTTTGTGAAAGTCCTAAGGAAGCGATTCTAACACTATTTTCTAAGTCAAGATCATGTGTAGATTTTAAGTCATTTTATTGTATATAAAATTTGTAATATAAGTAATTTTCTAGTAAGACTGTATGTGTATGTAAAAACAAATCGGCAACAACTTTGGTGAGAATTTAATCCTAGGAGGTTTTTCCTCTCAGCTGATTCCTTGTTTTCTGTCCCGTGTTATCATCCATAGCCTTTGACTTGTTAGACATGTAAATTTGTAAGTAGATTGGTTAGGGGTCTAATAAAAATCATGAATTTTTTTTTTTTATGATATGGTGTGAGTTTTAAGGTTATGTTGTGAAGGTTGTCTAACCAATAGCGGGGGGATATCCTCGGTAAAAAATTCCCGGCTAGACTCATGGTTGGCGTAGGGATCTCATCAGAGGTGTGGGTCGAACCTAAAGCAGCTTCCTTTCCTTGGGTCTCAAAAGAACTCAATGAACACAGGACACACTTATTAGAACGTCTGAGATACATGATTGATGAGTTTAAACACGTATATAAAACTAGCACGCGAGGCGAATAATAATACATGAAGCAAAAGAAATCATCAACAACATATCCTAAGGGTCATGCTTGCACGTTGTTCTAGCCACGTAGAAACAATTCTTTATGGCGAGAACAACCTTCGATTCCTTAAATGTCTACGATGAAAATATAAATTTCGGTAAAAAAAGTTATTAACATTCATTGGGGAAGCATAGATAAACTTAACATCATTAACACAAGTACATGAAACTATGTACATAAATGATGCCATAAAAAGCAAACTGCTAATCAAGATATTTGAAAGCTGAAAAATATTCATAATAGCACAACAAAACACATCGAATCCAAAAGGAGTTTAACAAGTATCTATATTCATATGCAAAAGAGTGTTATCCATACATACGGTGCTCTCTAACTCTTTGAGTCCCAAAAAGATCCTTTACAATTTTCACGAAGGGATTTTATAGACCAAGTTTTCCCTTTGGGCTTCTTGACTTTTTAAATCTTCCGTGACCCAGGCACTTACCTTTGAATGAGAATTGCGACCTCGTGGCTAATCATTCGATATCCTTACGGTCAGAAACATACGTGTAATCGGCGGGGTCATGGGTATCAACTTGTTGTTCTGCGAGGAAATTCGCGCATAGCAATCGTGGCTATAGGGAAATCAAGGAACTTATTCTCAATAGTCTGACACTCCCAGAAGCATTAAGTCAAAGTTTCTCTTATATAATGACAAGGTTGGATAGGGAGGCCGGTTTAGTGTGAATCCCGGGCCCCGGGTGTGATAATGAACCTCCTCAAGTTGTCTTGTGATGTTGCAAGATGCGAAGTGGCGGTGGCTTGTTTGATGGGTTGCAAAATGTCTGGATCTCACAGTCCCTTTTGTTCCCATGTTTTCTCCTCGCCCAATGCACCTAGCGATGGAATGTGATGTAGGGTGTGCATTGAATCGATGCGCTGATCGGATACTCATGTACGGCCATCATATCCTAGGTCCTTGGATAGCTTATATTTAGATTACATTTTAATCCGGATGCGAACCTGCTTGTATCTGTATATGGATCCCGATCTTTCCTTGGCGAGGTTTTCGGGAGCAGGGGGATGCCGACTTTGTCCATTCAATCATTCTATCCAAAGCGGCTAAAGGCTTCTTTCATTTAACTCACTCCTACGCGGTTTCTTCTTGGGCTCTTGCAAGGGGCAAACATTTGTTTTATAGTAAACATTTCCCCATGAATTTTTGTCTCATGGTAGCCTCAATACATCCGGTTCTCTTCGGACGGTGAGTGGTACTTCGTTGATAGGGGAATTTTTTGTCTTGGAGCTGTGATGCTCTTCCCTTAATGCTACCCTTTCACCTTTCTGCCCTTGTCTCCCTTTGCTTTGCTTCTTGTAGCTTATTTTTTTTAGAAGTTCTCACTCCTTCTATTGCCTTTCCTCAACTCATTAAGTTGTCTTGGTAGATGCTATCATTCAGGTTGAATCTGAGTGTCTAGGACTATATCTTTCTCTGGATTGCGGCTGTGGATGAGGTAGAAGGGTTTCGCGCTAGGCATCTTCTTTCTCTGTCGGATCTTGAAGGAGAGCGGTGTATGTGAGCACGAGTAGATTATACCTCTTCTTAGAACTCACATTAGAGAGTGTAGCGCATGTACGACTACGAGGTACTTCGAGGGGTTTGTAGCTGTTTGTGATCCTACACTTCGGGAGATGTCTCGATGTTCTCTAGTATTATCCTCCTCTTCTTTTTTCTTCACTATATTTCCTTGTTGCTCTACTTACGCCTTTTCATGTTCTATTTTACGCATTGCTGCCTTCGACCTTTACTTCTATTAACTTTCATTTTACGTTAAATTGCTTCTTCTTTGCTACTGTCCTTTTCTTTGCGTTTAGCCTATCTTTCTTCTTCTTGTTGACTTTCTTCAATTCGGCCTCACTTGATCCAACTCTCTCTTGAGTTGCCGTTCGCATCTACGACCTTTACCTCCTGTTCCTCCTTTTCTCCTAGCCTCTTAAGTTTGCTTCTTCTTCTGCTGCGACCTCGAGCTCCTTTTACTTTTCTTCATCTTCTTTCATCTTCTTCTCCATTTCTTGTTGGGCTTTGGCTTCTTTTCTTCTGGCTGGGCGGCAGTGTTGTGCCATGCTAGTTCGAGCTTCTTGGCGAAGAGCGCCTCCTAATTCACGGATTACGTATCAATCTTTATCTGGGTATTCTTGATCGAGACCACGCCCTGGAGCGAGTTTCCTATACGCATTATACCAATTTCTTTTCATCTTCACCGGAGCATTCCATGTCTTTGGTAGTTCCACCAGACTTAGCCCCGCTTATAGTGATCGGGGACTATCCTCTGAGTCATATATACGATGGTCAATAAACCAAGGCGATAAATTTTCATCTCTTAAAACACACTCTACCTCCCTAAAATATTTGACCATGTAGGTACGGAAGTAGTGAGGGTTAGCGTAGGCCACAACTTCTTCTTTCCCTTGGCAGGGCACTTAAATAGGAAGTCATGCGGAAGCAAACTTATTGAATGAGCATTTTATGTAACATATCGGGGCATAGCATGGGGAGCCTTGTATGAACCAAAGAATCGAATGAATGTGTACTGTCGTGGGAACCAATGCGCCTTGCTAACATCTCCTTGGCTCACCAAGACATGCAAGGAGCTTCACAGTAGAACAATTTTAAAGTTTGTAGAGAGAGCAGGATGAAAACTTGAGAGATCAGCTCTATGTCTGTATCTGTCTTGGAATCTAAAATACCTTTGTCTCTAAGTGGATATGGCGATACACTTTGGATCCCAATTCTTTATATCCCTCAAAGTGAAACCTCAAACAAACATCATCCAACAAGTAGGAGGCCATGTAGGTCGGAAGGAGTGTCATAAGAATGCCGATCTCTGAGGATATTTTTGTTTGAAGAGAGACCACTAGTATGCGGCCGATTGATCGGAGTGCCATGGTGTTCTCAGCCTGGAGTTGCCCATGTCACTTTGCTTGAAGGTGGTGGTATCGAGTGGCCAAATGCAGTCCTCGCCTCGCAGCCCTGGTTATACCCCCTTTCCCAGGCATACTTGGATATTGTTCTTCTTGGCCTTGTTCAGGCTCTCTTACCACACCAGAGTGTCTATTATGGGAACTACATTGGCGATAGCCCAATCTTGTGAATTCCTCCTCTCGTCCGGGGAAATGCATAGTAAACAGCATAAGCCTTTAAAAGTCGCGAAAGGCTTACCTTTGTAAGTCCACGAGTACCCACTTTTTAGGGTCGGTGTTTTGTATAATCCATTCTATAACCTCGCGCATGGGAATAGTAGAGGGTGGGAACTGCAAGATGGAGCCTTGACCTTTTGACTGTATGTGCTTCCCGGTCGGGGAGGTCCTCTGAAATTCCTATCGAGCAAACTCTTGGTACACCAGGTACCAGCATGTCTTCATCCTTTGGCAAATGGCCACAGGTATACCGCGATCGGCGGGGACATTGGTATATCTCTCTATGTACTCACCCAAATCTTACTCTTTCGGGCCACGCTGAGATCATGGCGAATGCGAGGAGACGGACACACTCTAGGTACGCCGAATTCACATTTGTCATGTTCATGAAAGAGTCCCAGATAAAAGGAATTGCCATAATGTCCAACCTGAGTACATCTATTAGTTATTTCAACTAGAGACACGGAAGGGGTGAATTAGCGACTGCGGCCCAGGTCACGGGGTCGCAAGGTCACGATGTTGAAATTCTCAAATATTTTGTGACTTTGCAACCTTGCGACCTTGCGACTAGGTCGTGAGGTAAGCTAGTTGTGGGAAAGCGATGGAAGTGTGACCTTGCGACCTTGCGACCGAGTCGCGGGGTCAACCCAGGTGAAATGCTATAATCGATGGGAGTGCGACTGCGACTGTGGCCGGGTCGCGGGGTCATAGGTTCAGTCGTGTGAAAGTAGAATGAAGGGCGTTTACCTTTGGCGACTCGGCTGACCACGGGGTCACACGGGTCGCGAGTCACTTGTTAGGGCTTGCGGGGTTTGGCACGTCTTTGCGTAAAATATGTTTCCCTCTAACTTCAAATTACAATTTAAGGAGTATGGGCCAAGATAGAACGGCGGAAACTTTGAAATGAAACACGATAAGGTGGATCGACAGTATGTGCCATGAAGTAGGTAAAGGGAGCCTAAGTCTCAAATGATAAACGGGGGCAAGAAATTTAAAGGCTAAGGTAGGGAAAAATAGGCAAGAAAATCTATAAAGAGGAAACAGCGGGAAAATGGCAACTTACCGGGAAAATCGCCTCGATGCATTTTGTCGAAGCATTTTATTTCTCTGCTGAACGTGCATAATGCGACCTAGCGACCCTTCTATTTATGAGTCGCACGTGCGGGCTGTGTGAGGTCGCGGGAGCAGCATTGTGCGGTGCTAAGGAGGTACGACCTCGCGACCTTGCGGGGTCACGATTTTCCAAAATTTCAGAAATATGTGACTCAACGACTTAACCCTCCCGGACTTTAACTTAACTTTTGTTTATGCTCAAGGGGCTCCAATTTTTTTTTAAAGTGTGGATTTTGGAGGGTGTTGTAGAGGCTGTGAGTTGTAAGTTTTTAAGGGATGTATTTAGGAAGTCATAAGAAAAATTCATTGATATAATCAATCAAACTTACTTCATCTGTATTTTGTCGTAGTTTTCCAGGTTATCGTAGCACATTTAGTGAAAATTTAACAAATTTATTTGAAATCACTTAATAATTCTACGAATCTAACACACAGCGGAATTCGTAACCAATTTGTTTTCTGCCAAGGTCTCTTGCAAATTGATGAGTTATCAAATTATGAATGGTTTGAGATGTTTGGTTAGGCTAGGGTCATCATTAAATGATTTGATCATGTTTGGTCATCAATTATCATCCTTTTACGAATTTCATCTCATTCTCTTTCCTTATTTAGCTTTCATTCTCTACGCTTTTTTCTTCCATCCTTGTAAGATGCTACTTAAACAACTTGTTGTCTTTGTTCTCCTTTTAGAGTCTAGGTGTTGTCATACTAGCCTCGTAATCCCAAAGCAACTTGTTGCCATCAAGTCTTGAATGTGCATGTGCAGGTTTCTAAAAGAGGCAGGCGCGCACGGAAACAAAGAAGATGGCTACACAAAGGAAGAAAAATAAGAGGCCTACCATTCATCTATGCGATATGCATCCAAAATTAATCATGGAAGATCTTGATTTCATGGAGGTTTTCCACAAAACGGGGTAAAATCAAGTTTTCACAGCATATTCAGGGTCCTCATATACGGAGTTTCACGGAGATTTTGCCTTTGAATTTCAAGAACTTCTCTGAGTGGGTATCCTCCATTTTCCATTTTCACTAATAGCATTTCCAGAAACAAGAATCCCCGGGATAGGAGAAGTGGTTTAAGCCAGCAGTTTCAAATTTAAAAATTTATCATGATTTTCTAAAACACAGTATGCTGCAGAATCGAAGCTATGTTGTAGGGATTCCTGAGGTTATCTCCGGAGATAACTATTCCTAAATTGCTGATGGTGATCTGATAGTTTACCTATGTAGGCGAGTTTCATATAATCTATCTATCACTTCAAGTTCTTTGCTCCATTTCCGGAAAACAGCATGTGGATGTTCTTACTATATTCCCCAGAAGTCTTGGAAAATATCGGATAAAGTGCGGAGTAGGTACGAAAGAAGTAGGAATTCTAATTTTCACCATGGATTAATCAAATTGCTAGTAAAATTGAACAAGTGAACAAATATTGAGCCACCTTTTTGTTTATGAGTGGCTATGAAATAGATGCTCCAACTCAGAGAAAACTCTAAGTCCAGGCTTGTTACTCTGAACAAAAGATGGATACCATTGTAGAATAGAAGGTGATCATCAGAAGGTTTCAGCCTTGGTAGACATGGAGATAAATTTGATTCATTTAGAGGCAACACGTCGGCCAACATCTAACAAACGTGTTATAGAGTACTTGCTACAATTATGAAGTCAGAGCACAGTTGCAAAATGCCTAAGAGAAGCACAAAAGACTCCTTTGGAAGTGAGTAGGCTTGATATTTTATAAGCAATAGGTATTGCGAGAGACTCTTGTAGTGAAATTGGTAGAGGTAAAAGGATCGAAACTAAAAATAAGGGTCTCAACGCCCAGAAGTTAGATTTCTCTATTTAATATTCGGAGTTCTGTTTAATAAAACCTCCTCACGGATCCACAAGTGTTGAGGTTATTAAAGATGACGGCAAGTAGCAGAAAGAAAAGGCCAGAAAAAAAGACATTGGTGGAAGAAATCATAGATTTGTCACCTACTAAAATAGAGATATTACCAAGGGCAAGAAAGGTAAACCAAAAGGAAGATTCAAAAGAAGTTTGGGGTAAGATTTCTTGAAAGAACAACTCAAATATGAAGAGAGAAGAAATTGTCAGAAAACGGGGAGGAAAGGTAAAGAAAAGGTCACGGAGAAAGGCGAAGGGGAGCTTCTTAAAGAACAACTAAGGGAGGCTATAGAAGAGATGATTAGGCTTAAATATAATTTGGAGAACTAAAAGATAGATGGTTGATATGAGATGAAAGAAGTAGTAGTCATATCACCACCCCATCTGTGCCTAGCTTAAAGAAAGTGGTGAAAAAACCTAGCCTTTGCGCATCATGATGAAACACACAGGCAAAAGAACTTGTAGTTGTAAGCAGAAAGGAAGAAACTTAAGAGACAAGTCAAATAGTGGAAGGAACAAATGGAAATGGTGAAGGTTGAATTAGAGAAGAAGGTTTTGAAAATGAAGATTGTAGAACACCAACGGCTAAATTTAAGAGGTAACAATGAAAAACATATATTTTTGTCTTATTTCATCATATCTCACCTAAAAAAGTACACTCATGGAATTTTTCTAGGCCTAAAATCCAAATTACGCGAAGTACGTAAGCGATTAGGCAATTCCGCGAGTGTGTCCTAGACTTGACCCAAATTTTACTGAATTCTTTTGAAGATGTTCCTACAGTTCAAAGCCACCAATTTTGACTTGGTTAGGGAGCACTAAAGCCTATATTTAAATTTTTGACCAATCAACACCATCCACTAGTCAAAAGTAGCGGATGTATAACACAAGTGACCTAAGTTTCTTCGCTACGGAATCTGTTGCGAAAGTGCCTAAAAGCTTTTGTTTTGCGGCAAAGTAAATTTTTGGGGAATGTCCAGGAAAGACAGGAAATTTTCAAGGTTTTTTGCCATATGGAAATATCCAAAAGAGTATCGGAGAATTTAGATGAAACCTCATCACAAGGGTGGTTTTGGAATGCCAACTCATCATCTTTATACATCATCAACATGATAGTTTATAATCGAGAATGCGAAGAACGGTTCTAGATTCCGGCCACTATGTTTTATTGTTAAATCATGTTTTATGCCACCTCATAAAACACTCTTTGATAAGTCTTTCTATGTATGGGTTATCGTTAGTTAAGGTAATAGTGAGTGAAAAGACTCCTATTAGGTTTCTAATTCTCGAAAATAGAATTATCTCTACTTTTTCTCGTAATCAATTGTTAGTTAGATTAGGTGTCCTTGAAGGTATTCGGCAGTTGGCAATTTTGAAGACATGATGTAAAAGGTATCTAATTCTATAAATAGTGAGAGGAAAGAGTTTGAAGGGTTGGAGATATTATGTATGCACTCTTATTGTAATATTTCATATCAATAATATACTTCTGCTTGACTTGTTTCGGACCCAAGAATCATTGGATGTTCTTATACGTACATGTTTATCTTATTTTTGATATTTATCACATTGGCTCATGTGTATGTAGAAATTATATACAAGATGCATGTATATATCCATATTCTCCTGATCTAACAATATTTTATCTTTCTAAATACGAGAATCCTTCCATAGTTAATCTTTTCGGAAACTAAAATCAATTGCAAACACATGAAGCAATAAAAACAATACTTACTAACACGGTTGTTTAACGGAAAACATGAAGTAAAAACCCCAACTATAACATATTATGTATCATGGAGATCATGTAACAATCTCATACAAAGCTTAGTATCGAAGCTCTCGGTACAATCAATCGTCACACACTAATCGAGAAGAAATACGCAAATCCATGCAGATTTCTTGCCACGATAACTTTGCCTCAATCCATTGAAGAATAGTCTGAATGAATTCTATTACCCTTGCCTTGATTGTGCAATCCTCATTGGAAACTCCCCGTGTGTATGTAATCAATACATCACTATAGTCATAGCAGATAGTCCATCTTTCCTTTCACCTATCTCTCCACTAGGTCTCCTTTGGGCGAAATGCATTGTAGTTAAGCTGCTTTGTATTTGTTCATTTGATTAATGGGTAATTATTTGTGAATTAATTAACTAATTAATTCTCCACTCTCACTAGTGTATCATTCGAGTTAGACTAGATACAACTAGCTCAGGCGAGTTTAACTCCATTAACTAAGTTAAAATGAATAACAACTCCATGAACTACTCTTAATCTGTCATAACTTTTCCACTTGATTCTAACTAAGTCCTCATGCATAAACCACCGATAAACCTAGGAATTGCGTAATTCCTTGACCCACTAATTTTCCAAATACGCTATAGTCAGTGCTCAAGAGAATAAGTTGATATTTCGTCGATTATTATTAAGGGCTAATAATAATGCGACACTTCTATTTTTAGATCGACGATCTATAAATAGACTTTGCCCAATATTCTAAATAAATTTCATCTATTTTCCAACTTGACCAACCATCCACAAATAGCATCACGCAGCAAAATATGATCACCATGTCTAAAAATAGACATAGTCTAAAAATAGACTTGCACCTAAAAATAGTCTGCGGGCCCACTTGATGAAGACGACTCATTTTCCATAAGCTCATCATCTTGTTGAATCTCGATAGTGTAATCACTTGGAATTCAGTAATATGCTCCAGGTTTCTGTACACATATGGTTGTTGTTTTTTCCTTCATGTGTAATTTGATAAGAATATAAGTGCCTTGGCTTCCATTACATTTGTTGTTTTGTAATTGAGGTTTACAATGAATCCATGCCCAATGGTAGTTATTCCTTGCATCATTCACCTACTTTGAACACATAAACAATAAAAAAGAAACCATCAAGGTGTATCGGTGCTAAAATTTATTAAAAATAATTATTTCCCCTTTAGAGAGCCTCGGATTCGAAAAGGCTAATCCTTAGTCAAAATTTGGTTTTGAAAGAGTTACTCTAAGTTGTTTGGTGGAGAAGCCATCAGTACCAATTTGAGATAATAACCCATATGGTCAACAAAGTTTTCCTTCCGTACTCACCCCCGAAGTTGGGTTGGAATTTATTGTCAAAGTATTAGGTGAGTCAGTGTTTTAGTCGGAGTCTTATGTAAAAGTGATTTGGGAATAATTTAATGGTATTAATTATTTTATTACAAATCATGAATATAGATCATATTATACTCCGCGATTGGGTATGTATGTTGAGTGTCTATATGTGAAAGGGTATTCCCCCTTTGAGGGTTGAAAATGTAAAATCTTGTATAAAATATATTTTAGTGCATGATCCCTCATATTTGGACACCATGGCTAAAATATTAGAGGTGGAAGAATATTTAATCCCCTCAAGTGTCAATTAATTAATTTTTATGACAAAAAAATTAAATAAATCATAAGCAAAGAAATTATTTGATTAGAGTAAAAAATTAAATTCTAGAGAAATTCTCAAGTGAAAAAAATTGTGGGTATTAAAGGAATTAAATTTTGGAGGTCCCCACCAAGGGAATATTGGAAATTTCAAGAAAAATTGGACGTTTGGTCCTTGATGGTTAAGTCAAAGTCAAATTTTGAAATTAGCTCAAAAATATTTTGAGCTAATAAAAAATAAGGTTAAATGAATAATTCCAAAATTCCTCAAAAATAAGTATTTTTCGATGACAAAGATTAAAATTTGATCAAAGATCTACCAATAGTCAAGATTATTTTGATGGGGATCAAGCCAAATAGACGTTATTTTTACACTTGGAGGATTTATCTATAAATTAGAGGGTCATTTTATTATCCCAAGCCAATTGGGATTTTGAGTATGTAACTGCGTAGTGATGTAAACATACTTATGATGGGAAAAATTTGAATAATCCTAATAAAACTTTAGTCGATTTCATGGTGTCTTAGATCTCTTGATTTGTGGTATGTATTAGGTATGGGAATTCCTATATTGTGCTTATAAATTTCTTGAATCGTTATTTCATTGTAGGTGATAGGAGCAGCTCTATTGTTACTTCTAAGATTATCTTAGGTGATTTGATTAATTGTGTGTTACGACGGTTTATTTTTGAGAAAAATATATAGTGTTGCGGAGTTCTAACCCTTGGAATCAAGTTCTATATTTGTGGGAACAAAGGCGACTATGTTTGGATCTAATGTTTTTATGGTTTTCTAACTTCACCTAGGTTGTGTGTTGCATATATCTTTCGAAATACATTTTAACCTGTTATAAAAAATTTACAAAAAATTTACTCAAAAATTCTTTAAACATTGTACACATGTATATTTTGTAAATATATTTGAATAATAAATTTTTTGTAAATAATTTTATTTTCTAGCCCTTGTTTGCGGTTAAGAGGCTTTTGAGGTTGAATTTTTAGAACTTTGCTCTTCTCTGAGTTGAATTCTCAATTTATTGTGCAAGTAAGATAAAAGGGAAAATAGGTGGAATAGAGCTAGATCTAGTCCCTTGAGGAGCATCTAGCCTCTAAAATTTTTTTGCGAGGCCAAGTTTATTGAAGAATTTTGCGAGAATTGAAGATATGAAGAAAAATAATTTTTGAGCAAGGGTTTCAATTTTTTTTTTTTAGGCTCCTAGGTCCAGACATTCTCCTCTAGGCTACTCGTTTAGCGCCTTGACCACCTACGTTAGCCTTTGAGCCCTTTGCATCCCCATTTTAAGCCTTCCTAGGGTTGGACAGCGTTACTTCTCTCTACCTCCCCTCTAGGCCTTGCCAGCCTTAAGTCGTCCCCTTACTCTACCCTCTCCATCCTCCTCCATCCTACCTTTATCCCCCTCTCTCGGCTCTCCATCCTCCTCCTTATGGATTCACTATCCCTCCTCAACCCTCTCTCCCTCTCAACCCTCCTTTCCTCCTCTCTCTACATAACTCTCCTCCTTCTTCCATTGCTCTATCAGTTGTGGTAGGTCTCCAAACTCTTATCCCTATATTTGTAGCCTTGTAGAGCCTAAAATAGCCTTGTTAGCCCTCCATTTCATACCTACAGTCATGTTTCCCTAGCCGCTAGTCCTCTACGATTTTTATCTCCCCAATGCTAGTCCTATTGTGACCTCGTGTATCATTTTTTGGCCTTAGTTTACCTCTCCTCCATCTCTAGTTGGTCACTTGTATTTTTGGACTAAATATTGGCGGGTTTGTGTTTTGGAAATTTTGGAAAATAATATTCAAGGCATTATGCTCAAGGTTTGATCTCAAACCTATTTTATGTTGTTTATTATAGCTCTGTAGACCACATTCATAACAAGTAAAATTCATATCTAAGTGCCCTAAAAATCACATATAAATTTCCTAAATACTTTCTAAGAAATTTATTGTAAATTTACTAGTCATTTGGTGATTTGGGCATTATTTCTTGGCATAATCTAATTGATTTCATAGTGATATCTATGCATAAAAGTGTCACCATATGTGATATGATGCTAAATAATACATTATAAGAGGTTGGTTAGATCAAGTAATCACTTGTAAAGTCATTTAGTGTCTCATTGATCATATTTGGTTCTTACATGCCTCTCATTTCTTGGATCTAGAGTGATTTACTTCTTTGCCTACCTAAGGTTAATAAGTTCTCATCTCACTAGTAATTCTAAGTGCTATTTTGAAGAATCTTGTCTTAACATTGAATATTTGAAAGATGAAATTTGATTGTTTCTTGTAGGCTTATAACTTATATGTTATAGAGTCATTTGTCACCTTCATGTACTTGATGATTTACACTTTGGCCTTAGGCACCCTTTTCCCTCGAGACTTGAACATTTTCTCAGAAAATGATATTTAAAACCCATATAAATCTACTCGGACTTTTCGTACGCAGTCCATTCATAAGATCATATACATACTGAGTAATTAAAAATATATAATTTCCACATATTTTAGAGGCGGGTTTGATGGTTATTCAGTGAATTCCAACCACCCGACCCATGGCCCTAGCTGATTTCCTTCTTTAACGAGAAACTAATTTGAGGGAATATAAAAGCCCCTCAAAGAATGGCCTAAGGGAGAGAGAAAAATATAGATATTATACTATGTTGGAGCCCTATTCAAGTCTCATATTCCGTGCCTCCTGTCACTTGGGTATATTAATGTATTTCCTTGAGATGTTTATCACCCTATGTGACATCTATTGTGCACACATCTTGGCGTCTCTGACTAGGGCTGGGCGGATCCGGAGGACGGTATGCTCGGCCCCGTGGCGAGGATTCGAGTGATCTCTCCACGTTTTGATTATCGTACGTGTCATTCATAATAAGAAGAACCATATTGTTCTTGATGTTTATGTGTTTATGATGCTTTATACATGTGTAATAATCATTAATTGCACATTTCATATTGTTTTTATGATATTATACATGGTTTTCAACGACATTTAGGAACTATATATGTGTAAAAATAGGTTTTTGTGTCCGTTCTTTGTGGATTTACGGTTTTGGAGGCACGAAGTGTTGAAGAGGGTTTTGCACCCCACAAGATCTACATCCATGGGGACTTTCGGGTAAGTTCTACAACCAATAGTATCTATTTTTCGATTATGAAGTTTAGTTAAATCAGTCCTTCTTGAATGGCATGCCCCCAGTCTGTGAGTTATGCTTCAGACCTTTAAAGTGTACTGAAATAGAAGTGGCAGCTCATTGAGAACACATTCTTGATTTCCCGTTTGGGTTGTTTTATCTTGTCTTGTAGGTTCCCAATAGTTTCTATCACTTTTCGATCTGTAGTATTTTTCGGTTAGATGAAGACTGGTCACTTGATCCAAGCTTGATTTTTGTTTTCCTTATCTTTTCTTACATACGAGTTTTCTTTGCACGATTGCGTATACACATACATTTTTTTTGCAAAGGGACCCACGTATACGCGAAGCCTCCTTTGTTACGGAGCCAGATGCATGCATAGCTTGCCGGGATCAGATTGCAAAGCGCGTATGTATGGGAAAAATTTGAAAATTTGCAATTTCCTTGTCCCAATGGTCTTGTCTGTTTGTGCTGAGCTATTCCCGTAGTGTCTTGAAAGGCCTCGCGGACTGTGCTTTAGAAAGTGATTTTCTATCTTGCTTTCTCTCTCGCTTGTATGAAAACCCAGCCATCGCGAGTAAAATCCTTGTTTTGTGTGCTTGTACTGTGGCTTGAGCACCGGAGGATCTTTCCTCGAAGGTTCTTGGTTGTCTTGAACATTCGGGAAAATGAGCCTTTACTCTGCTGGCTCTTCTTGGCCTTATGTGTTGCTTCTCACGTTTGTTTTTGCCCTCTTGGTATTAGTTGGTTTTCTGGATTTCCATAGACTTGCCTTGTTGCGAATTTTCAAAGATCTCTTTTTGATTTTTTGGAGTTGCTATTTGTTGCAAAATTATGCTATTGTATTGAGTTGGTTGATAGAGTTTCTTGCCTCTTTTGCTCAAATAAGCCCCACTACGAAAGCTGCACGCTTGGCTCGAGTACTTTGGAAGCCTTTGATTGGAGTTCATGTTTGGTTGATTCAAGTCTCTCGATAGTTTCATTTGTCTTCTTGAAATCTCTTTATCTTTATGTATAGGTTAAAGCCCAAATATGCGTTTTCCATTGCTTTTTTCTTTTCAGCTTTTTTTATGGTTTTCTTTTTCATCTTTTGAAGCTTTTGGTTAATTTTCTAG
Source organism: Pinus albicaulis (assembly GCA_034641835.2). Classification (NCBI taxonomy): domain Eukaryota; kingdom Viridiplantae; phylum Streptophyta; class Pinopsida; order Pinales; family Pinaceae; genus Pinus; species Pinus albicaulis. The sequence continues at coordinate 129,102 of JAXQQM020080638.1, forward strand.
TTTTCTGGTTTGTAGCTTGATTTGGAAGCAGGTCTCCGCTTCTCTTCTTGATTTTTCTCTTTTATGTCAAGCACATTTTGGAATTTTTATACATAGGAGCTATGATTTGGAACTAGCTTTCTTGGTACTTTGTCAAAAAGTGAGTTAGACAACCTTCCCAGTTTTCTAGAGACTCCATTTTTGCTTTCGTAGAAGTAGCATCTTAGGATTTGCATATAATTGGTAGTCTGCGATTAAGTGCATTTCCAACAATTTTGTTAGTATTTTTCATAATTTTGTGAATGTGTGGAGTGTGAGTATCTCGAAAGACGACGGTTTTTGTTTATTAGTTTCGTAGAACACATCGTGAGAAATCACTCTTCATCGAAAGTAAATGATTGCATTGCATCAGTTTGGTTTTCATTGATGCTCCGCCACACACCATCGCTTTCACTTCCGTACACCCTTGACTTAAATAACAACCAATCTAAAAACAAAGAAAATATAATTAAAAGAAAATAGTAGTTTTTGTATTATTGTCATTAATCATACACCAACTAGGATAGGTTGTAGGGCATTGGATTAGGTGGAGTGGAGAGTTAACTCTCAAGGCCCGCTCGAAACGGCATTCATGTCATAGGTATGTAGCGAGGTAAGCAACACTCTTCAAGTGGACCGGGAAATCTCTCCTCCTAGAGAGTCAAGTGCTGAGGGATGATGCAGAGTCAGAGAGATGCTCCCATCTGCTTTGAATCTCCAACCCTAAGGCCGCGCGCTGCAGTCAGCCTTACATGTGGATTAGTGACTGGCAGAATGCCGTAGGCTCCGAGGCGGACGTTGCATCACTTCCATCCAATACTTCTTGGAGGGCGCACCATGCGAAGCTGCAGGTACTTGCACGATAGCAAAGGCTATTGTTAGGAGGTCGGGCCAGCATCGTCTGTTACACCTTTCGCTAGTATAGGCACTGTCATAATGGTACTGACCCAGATCGTCTCGGAGGTCCCATTTTCGCTTTCGCTTGTATTTTGGTGTTTGGTCCTTATCACCCAACGCTAGAGCGGAAATGCTGGGAGAGCTACTTGTATAGATTTATCTTAGGAAATTAGCAGTGTGCTCTTTGCCCTAGATTTCTTAGCTTCATATATTTTTTGAGGATTCTTAAAAATAAATCTCTTAAAGTGGGCGATCGACCACCTCATTGGTTGAGGGAGGCTTTCGTGGGCTGTCTCCGCTGATGTGTCGAGCCTTCTTCGAAGGCGTAGGAGTAGTCAGGAGGGTGATTTTCACACGGGTGGTTTCAAACGCAACGAGAGATCCTCCATTGGGACTTGTTGCTTCGCAGGTAGCTCCGGTGCTGCGTTAGTACAGAGAAGAGTGCCTCACTCAAATACTCGAGGTTTTATTTCCTGGCGTGAGAAGTAGAGCGAGAGGAATTTCCCTCGACTTCTCGAGTCTCTTCCATCTCCTCTTCCTACTCATTGTCATTTTATCATCTCGAATACATCAGACCCGGAAGTCTCGGAGACCCGCATGATCCTTTTCCATCATGTCGCACCTGCTTCAATGGCCACGACTTTGGGAACACGGAGCTTTCGCACGTGAGCACTTGCTCGTGTGCGGACCCATTTTTAGTATGAAGGAGCACTATTGCTATATCACATTCAGTCTTCTAGTCGTCTTTGTGTTTGAGATCTTGTCACACCCAAGCACATGCTTCCTGATACGGTCCCTTTTTCTTTTGGAATGCCCACTAGTGATTCCTCCTTTCTCCTTTTTCTGTGCTTGTGATACATCTCGCACCCATACCCTCTATGGCTAGTGGATCAACTTCTTTTCAAGGGTTCCCCCTTTGGGGGTGGGGCAGGTACCTCATTCAACCCTTCCTTGGGATCTTTGCCTTTTTCTTCGCGGACTGTGGGTTTTAATCCATGGGTCTAGAGGCCATTGTTCTCATACCTTTGGCTGATGCCAGATCCCATTTTTGCGAGTGATGGGAGCGGGGAATAACTGTCTGTTGCTAGCGGAATGTTCTGTCCCTTCATCGCAGTAATTCTTGACTTTTTATCCATTTGCAAATGCTTATAGAACCCTTACTCAAGGGGTTTCCTTTCCATTCACTACCTCGGTGAGAAATGGTCCTGACTTTATAGTAACTCCATGTTTGTCCTTCTCCCCGTGACGTTGGGTCACAAGGACTCTCGTGACCCAACATTCTCTACGAAATAAAATTTGGAAACCTAGTGTCGTAGAAAATCTAGGAGTATTCTTTTGCAACGTTGGGAACTCCTTCCTATGGAGGTGGAAATTCTGTGTCCTCCCTCGCTTTACTCATCTCGAAAGCGTTGCGTCCTGCCGACGGTTTGAAATTGACTAACAATCCAATTTCGGTATAGTCGGTTCGGCCTCCTATCCCCACCAAACTCCCTCGAACATTCCGGAAAGTTTGAAGGAAGAGACGGAGAAGGATCCACCGGATCATATCACCACTTTCCATTTATGGTGTTCATCCGAAGCTCCCCGACTGATGATTTGATTAGATTGAGGTTATTTCAATGCACCTTAGCTCGATACGCAACCAAGTGGTGTATTGAGTTAATTGGGGGCATTTTTTTCCACTTTTGGAGATTTGGCTACCATTTTCTTAAACCACTGATCGCCATTTGTCCATTCTGTGCCCAGGACTCGACCTCCTGGCCAATTTTTAGCAAGATAAGGCAACTCACACATTATGATCACTGTTCGGGGAATGGAGAAGAAGGAAGAGGCTCATTAAAGACCATATTCCAAATGAATTCCTTCTAGAATGGTTTTTGAAGTTCTCTTGCGACGTGATATTTCTAAATATGTATCCCTCGCTGTATTTTACGCAAGAGCAAGCTATTTTGCAGGGTTCGACGAATTAGAGCCGATTTATTCTCGGCACTGGAGTCCTCAATAAAAATTTTACGCGATGCTCCTCACTCCAAATTGGATTTTCATCCAAAGCTAAACTCGGTCCTCTATGGTGATGGGCTTATTGAGTTCGACACGTTAGCGGTGCATCTAACCTTCTTAGTTAATTGCGTGTAGTTGTTTATATAATCACGAGCTTCTTCTTGTCGTGTTGTGCCTTCGGTGTCAACTCCTTCTCGGGCACCTAGCACTAATGTTGTCCATAATCTCTAACCCCAAAGGAAATCAACACTGCGATGGGAAGAAGAAGGGACGGAATAAAAAAGAAACGCAAGGATGGAAAGAATGCAAACAAAACCAATGATCATGTTGGAGAGGGCGAAAAGGACGGTAAGAGTATGCAAGTTTCATGGTGTGCACTGGAGACCACCTTACGTACTCTTTGTCCTAAAATTAAGGATGCAGCAGCTTGTGCCTCAGTCAGACGTTCTTCCAGCTCCAGCTGTGATAATAAACTTTTCAAAGGGTGGCAATTGATTGTCTGAGTACGAATCAAAAGACGGCCTGCGCAGTAGGATTAGGGAGAAAGTCTAGTACACATATATATGTTGAAGTGCTCACATAGATATCAAGCTATGAGATATCATGATTATGGTGAAGCCGAGTCTTTCGAAAGCTGAGGGTACTCTGATAGTGCTCTGAACCACTTCATATTACGAAGCCTATACCTCGATGCCAGAAGGCTATCTCCAAAACGTATGACGAGTGTAATCCAAATGCTAGAACTACTCTATTATAGAAGATCGACTACAGCCCTTGTGCATGTGCAGCCAGAGGTGCTCTAGATCTCCTCGCTCACCAAAAGTGCTTTGATCACTGCTTTAACTATGGGGTTGTATATCCAAAGAAATCTCTTTATGATTACATTTGATATTTCTAATTTTAAAAATAGACTCCCCTCATCATATGGCTTTCCATATTAGATCGAGTTATAAAAAATGAAATATCTTTCACTCGTCGTTGATGAAGGTGCTTCCACGTGTGTACGTCATCACTTGCATGCCGTGGAAGGCTATTGGATCTCCGCATTTTGCTCCTTTCCGCCCACTCTCCGAATGCGCGTTTGACGGTCATTCTCACGGGCGCACGTGTGTTTCAACTTTTCCGTCCGTGTTGAAAAATGTTAATATTGAAGTTGAGATAGTCGATGCAAGCTTAGACTATAACCTCTCATTGCCAGCCCAGATCTATATGAGATAGCTAAACCATTGACTCCTCTTTATATTCGTATTGTTTGTTTCCCTCACGAAGGGAGAATTGTCATAGTTGACCAACTAGATTGTTCTCTTATAGACTAGGAATGCATCTTCGACTCAACCATTCTCTGCAGTGAATGATACCAAGGACACTGTTGAGAATTTTGGGGTTGGAATGTATTCTTTCTTTGATGCGGCACTTTTTGATATTCTACCTCCTTTGGTTCATATCGATGTACTCTCTCATCCTCCAGGGTTCCCATTCAAAGAGAGCTGTTTAGAACTGCATTGTGGACCCTTGGACCTTGCCTTCTCCCTTGCCTCCACATTAGTAGAAGGTCAAGTGGGTGGAAATGAAATTTCCAGTAATGCTCATGTCTGTCAGAGATTGCTTATAGCTCTGTTGGCTGCCTCGCAGTAGTCCATTTCTCACTCTCACGCAAAGGAATTGGATGGAGATGTGGCTTTCCGGCTTGGAATCTTAGTTCCATCTTCAGCCCAAGATTTCCTTGATACCACTCTTTCCATGTGAAGAGGCCATCCTAGAAGCAATGGCCGTGTAGAGAGACCATGGGATTATTTGCATCATTGCTCTTACTTTTCTACCGATTTGAGCGAAGTTGAATCAAATTTTCCCATGACCCTCGGCCTTACGTCCCGTTCACCCGATCCACAGACACCCTTTTGCACCACGGAGCATGCTAGTCGAAGGGAACATGGGCACGACGATTTCTCCTACTATCATCCTGAACATTTCCGGAGATCCCAACATTATAGAGAATGCTTTTCACTGTGAGTTGAAATGTTCCCTTGAAGAGGTTCAAGAATTTATACTGATCTCTTTCGAGAGTTTAGGGATGTGTTCGCTTGGTCTTGAGGAGGAAATGTCGGGTATATATCCATATATTTTTCCGACGATGAGATCAAGGTGTATGAGGAAATGCTTGGCCTTTATCGAAAAACTTCATCCAGCCTAGCCTACTGAGGAAGGCAACTATCCAATGTGCGCGGGTGGAGAAGCTACTTAGGGCGAGATTAATTTTTCCCCTGTTCCTTTGACGAATGGGTTTCGAATCCGAGTTCTTGTGGACAAGAAACAAGGAACACCCGAGTTTGCATCGATTTCTGACCTAAATAAAGTGTGTTCTAAATATAACTACCCCACACCATTTATAGATCTGACACATCGATGAACGTGCGGGAATGAGATTTTATCCTTCATGGACTTAGGCCTCCTCTGAGATATAATCTATTAATACTCCAGTCCTAAAGATTAGTATAATACGCATTTCTTTTGTCCCTGTACCTTTTTCTTACAAGAAGATGCCTTTATGGCCTTAAAAATGCTTGGAGCTATTTTTCAAAGGGACAGGTCCTATACCTTCCACGACATCAAACGAATATTATCGATACCATGGATGAGTTTAGCTTCTCATTCTGTATGAAGAATGACGTCATCCTTCTCACCTGCGTAAAGCATTGTGAACAGATGTAACCTGGCTAAATCCATGAATCCGATAAAGTGTGTTTTTTGCGGTCACATCAGCCAGTTGCATTAAGGATTTAATCGTGTACGCGGAAGGGGATCTCGGGTAGATCCCTCTCAAGGTTGAGAATAATTTAGTTGCCTCGCCTTCAATTCGTCAACTTCAAAGTATGCAAGGAAAGCAGTTTCCCTTTTGCGGATGATTCACTCGTAAATTACGCACTAGATTATCGAGAAAGGTTTATGAGATTATTGAAAGAAAGGATTTCCATTCTTTGGGATGACTTTTCTCACTGGCTTTCATTTCGATGTTTTTAAAAAAAGCATTGACCTCTTCTCCTCTACTCGAGTCCACCTAATTATAGTAAAGATTTCCTTTTGTACCTCACAGGTAGAAAAATATACCATGTTTATGGATTTGGTTTCAGAATTTGATGCTATAGAGCGTTATTTAATACCTTTAGTCGAGGGCTTGGTAGGACCTATAGCTCAGTGCTACTGCGATTGAGAAAGCTTGATTTAACAAATGCCACATGTCGTGCGGTGGTTCAAACATTATATTCTTCTTCAAAAACTTTATGTTTTGGCGCAGTCAATCGCTTTCGAGCTCTTAGTAGGCTTAGGTGATTGGGGGAAAATACGATCGATGGATTGTAGATTTTTAAAGGAATTTGATCTTTCAGTTTATGTGCACTGCCAAGTCCAAAGAAATGTTTGGTTTTCGCACTGATTTGAGTGGCAGTGGAGAAGAGATGCTTTAGTGATGAATCCTTCCGGATGAACATCTTTTCTCATTTCTTCTGCGGGATCCTTTGGTATGGGGATTCTCATGGTATAATCTCCAGGACCTAGGGAGTTTCCCTCGACTTTTCGAAGGATGAGTGCCGTGATGATACGCCACCTAGCTAAAATTACTTGATCATTGGCGACACTTTATATCTTCACGGGGTTGATTCTATCCTTAGGTGGTGCTTAATCCTCAAGACGTCGAGGTTGTGTCTGAATAGTCACCATGTCGGAGCTTGTAGGTGGTCATGTTATACTGGGCTTGATACAACCCAAAATCTTGCGTACGGGATACTGGCCTTCTAATTTTAAAGACTGTATCGGGATCTAGGTCAAAAGGTGTCATCGTCCGTGTCGGTCTATATTCGAAATATGCGTGCTCATCCGGCTCGCCATCTTTTCCTTCGCTCATCACTATCGACCCCCTTTTGCAAAAGTGCGTATTGATTATAATACTTGTAACCTACCTTCGGGCTAAAGGTCGTAGTAGCATTATTGCAGCCGTAGACTACTTCACAACTTTGGGTTGAGGCTATGCAAGTACTTTTGGGAATGATGGCGGAGCAACAATCTCTTTTCCTTTTCAATCAAGTCATCTCTTGCTTTTGGTATTCCCAAAGAGATTGTCTCGTCGCAGTGATCATTTCGAACAACATGAGTGGTTGGATGGCCTCAAAATTAGGTCGCAAGCAGTACTCATCTCGTCGATATCCGCCAATGACAGCGGTGGAAAGCCGCAGCTCAAATCCTATGAAAGAAAATTCTTCAATGGAAAATTGAGTAAAGCCGATCCACCTGGCACATTATGTTGTATCCCGCGCTTTGGGTATATATAGGACGTTAGTCAAAGCGCCATCGAAGCTTTACTTCGTTTCAACTAGCTTATGGGATGGAATCTATCTTTTCCCATTGAATGTAAATTCCTTCTCTCAGTTGCTACAGAAAGCTTTCCCGACACCTCGAGTATGGAAGAAAGTCTCCTTCATCCTGGAACATCTCGAAGGAGCAACGCCGAGATGCCACCACGATGAATGAAGCCACACAAGAAATGGATAAAGAGTTCAGTCGACGAGCGGTCGTTGCCTCAGGTGGTTTTCTCCAAAGGAGACCTTGTCTTGGTTTATGCCCATGAGAAGGATGCCCTAGGAGCCGACGCTGCTGTAAAATCTATGTGGTATGGCCCCTTAATCATTAAAATGGTCCTTAAAAAATGAGCTTATGCTTTGGCTGATTTTCAGAGATATGAGTTGCGAGAGCTCCAAAAATGGGCTCTATTTCGAAGAAGTATTATGCCTGGGCTTTGGCCTAAGCATCTTGCTTTTGTGTATGCTCGTTTTGTTTTTACATATCCGGCTATCGATTTACTGGTGTGATTATGATGCATTTGATCTCGCTCGGAATGTTGTGTTGGATGCTCATGAGTCATTTTGGTCTCTCAATGCGACGGTGCTAGTAGACATACTCGAAACTCGACTTCAGTGGCTTGGGTACTTCATTATCCATCCGGTCGCTTGTTGGTTTCAAGGAGATACAGCATTTGGTCTTGCTTCGAACAACGTAGCGAGAATCGCACTACGAGATTTTATCTACTCTCGTAAGCACATCTTTGAGTGTTGGTCGTTAGTATTTTCTTGGACTCTTACTTTGGTGGTTTCCACAGCGAACAACACATATCGGGTTCGAGACCCATTTTACTGCACCGATTATTTTGAGGGCACATTTGTTATAGAGATTGTCAATTTTCATAACGTCGTTCACATTCCTCAAAGCTGATAATTAGATGGCATGACTTATTGGCTAATCAAGCAATTGATTGGCATATTCATCATTCAACATTTTCATCATTATATCAAATACATCATTCATTTTTCATACATTTGAAGCTTCACATCATATAAATCGATATATATATATATATATATATATATATATATATATATATATATATATATATATATATAGTCGAGTGTTCATGTCTGTGCAAAAATTTCTAGACCCATACTGGTCTTTACAAAATTAGAAGGCTGAGTACCCGATCATGTTCAGATTTGCAAAAAGTACATTACAATCATGCTGCAAAATCGATATGGTCTAATCCCGTGGTCGCGACATTCGTGTTCCTATAGAACATGATAAAGCGCCGCGTGCATGGTGGAATAACCACACCCGGTCTCGTGGTACCCCCGATTACCCATCTCTGGATAGCTCTCACTGTAAGTCCTCTATCGCGGACATAGGCACGCCATGTTAAACTCTCCAAGTTTCTTCCGACAACATGTGAGGGTCCCTACCCGGGTGTTCGCATCCGCCTCACCTGCACGGCGCTTTATGCCTTAAAAATCCCTCGTAGGTACCGGTGACCCATATCTCGTATCATGATCATCAATAATCTTGTAAGTCATTTTAGTTCAACTCGCAAAATATTTTTTCTAGCTGATCATATTTCGAAAAATCCACAAAAATCATATAATAAAAAATAAAAGCCCGTGATCTCACCAATTGCACCCCATGCTTTGCTCTGTGGAAGGACTAGATCTAGATCACCTGCGAAAAATCCATCCCAACATAGGGATATGACTCTTCCAAGACATCGATAACTTGTTCCTCCCATCAACGAATAATCCCAGTCATCCCCTGCTGCCGTTCGAACCCCACATCCCGCCCTCTTCCATCGATCAACTCTGCCATTCTTAGATCTCATAGCTTTTGATGGTTGAGATGACTTTGAGCCAAAGCCCTAGAATCCTCTTTCAAAGAAGAATGTCGGTAGACATAGTTCCATACCCAAAGTGTTTAGTTTTTGCATTCGGATCGACTCAAGCTTTGTCTCTTCATGTTGCTCCAACGATACTTTGTAGCAAATTAACCAAAGAGGTGAATCAAACTCCTTCCAACCGCGATGCTCAAATCCGATTCCTTGATGCTTGCTGTCTGGAAGCAAATCCCGCTACCACGCTCAGTGGGTAGAAAAGGAGAATATTCATATATAATTATTTCAAATATTTGGCTGAAATGCGAGGTCTCATTTTTGAGACCTCTCTATGCTTCAGAGCTTGGTACGTGATCTTCCATAGTAAGCCCTCCACAGGCTTTTATGCCGAAAATATACTAGATCTCCTCTGCAAGAGAGTCCAAAGTAATAAAATGTCTCGTTTCCACCTCTATGCGTATAGGTATTTGATCTATTATGAATCAATCTTCCTCGGGTTCCGACGATCTACCAAGATTTGGAGCAACCCGGACATTACTTTTCATATTTGGCATTTTAAAGAGCTCTGAGCAATCCTGGAGATTCCGAAGGGATGTCGCAGGTGACTTTGATCCTCCATCACTTCCATTGTCGTATGGCACTATTTTCCAGCCTCCAGTCATTTGACATCTTGAGAAAATTCAAATCAGTATTGCATTAGGTTCATGTTTTAAATTCTTGGCTTGCGCATACACGAGCCGTTTACACAGTATGCAAGCTAAGTATCGTACGAGTTCATCCACACGAACCCGCTGTATGTGCGGAGGGTTTCATCAAAACAAATTTTTCCTACGATCAAATTTATAAATTTTTCCTTAAAATGGAACGAAATTGATGATAAATATGAATTAAGAGCCTACTCCGACTAATTCGGCACACTTTCATGGCTGATTTGCTCGATGTTTAGGGAAATTTTTTGCTCCAAAAGTTCCTCCTCCATACACGCAATGTGCAAATGATCCAAATATGAGGTAAATGGTGTCTTTATACCATACATTTGAATTTTTGAATGCAAAATTCCTTCTGCAGGCTTATTTTTCAAATCTATCATCAGTCAATATAACACGTCTGCTGTAAGTGTTGGGCAAGGTATCTTTTTCGTGGGACCTTTCACTCAAGGTGAGATTACGGTTTCTCGTGTTTGCGATCCATGACCGTAGACTGCCTATGGCAAGGTGTATATGATTTTGAGCTCGGCATATAGGTTAGGGAATCCGCTTTCATGCTTCATTTACATGCAGCCTTTTTGTTATGATCACTTGCCATAGGGTTGATCCCATCTTTTCATGAGCACTTAACCCATTTCACTCGTTGATTTTTCAATCACAGTGCCAGTCAGCAGAGCCCTCCTTTACATGGGCTTCCTAGTTAGGTTCCTCGCTAAAGCATACTGCTCGCCTATGCTTCAATGGATCGTCTTAAACTTGGGGTCCTCTTTTAGTCCCATCGCAACATACATGTTGAAGCTTCATTCTTCTTCTTCTTCGCTATCATTTTTCTAAGCCATTACTCGCAGAGTCCCCTTTTGCTTTCTCAAGTTGTATTTCTACATCTGTCTATTTGACTACTTGTTTATCTTGGCCTTCACTGCCTTCATTTGGACTCAATGTTTAAGCCATATTTTGACCATGAATTTTTGTACAAGTTAACCTTGCAATTGCTTAGCTACCGCGACTTGACACTCTGTTACCCATGGATTGAACATTCCTCTCGAGTATCACTTACCAGGCTTCTCGCACCTTGCATTTGGCATAGGATTGTTCCTATCCCTAAACTAGTGTAACCTGCTTTATGATACTCATTCTATCCATTGTATTATAGCATTATTTTATTCTTTTTCTGAGCTTTGAATATAAAAAATACAAAAAAAATTAAAGATGTGAAAAAGAGCTGAATGGGATATTACTTCATATTTTTGATGGAAACTACGGTGTCGGCTTTTGTCGCCCTTGAGAAAAGCAAAAAATCTATGCGTCTTTCCTTCATTTGGGATGGTTTTAGTTTTTGACTTAGGAGAAGCCATAACCTTGTCACATGCGTTAGTTATCCCCTGCTGGTTATCTCTTCCAATCATATGGAGGGTTTTTCGTGCCTCGCATGAAAAACTTATACAAAGTTATCATTTGCTACCATTCAAAACGTAGTTGTGCTTTTTTTCAAGGGAAGTTAACCCGAGTCGACCTATTCGCGGTGTCTCGACTCATTTTTCACTAAACTTCACGATCTTGTCAATATCTTATTCTATCACATCGAATGTTTTGTCCTATGCTTGTGATGGTTTGAGAAGGTCTCCATTGAATTCTCATTTGGCGGGTTTGTCTTATCGACTACGACATATTGCTCCGAGAGCAAACCCTAGAGTTTCACCCCGGCCCTATTTACATCATTGATAGGTTACCTTGTGCTCAACATTTTATCATCATCATGGGTCTTTGATCGAGTGGTTTCCCTTATGTTCGACAACAGCTTACATTATCACACCTCGGGATTCTCGCAGTACCTTGATTTCCATCCGACCCTACTGTGGATATCTCGCCTCTTTGTCAGCCTTTCATTATTGGTTGGTTCAAAGGGTTTCACGCGTCGCTAGCTTCATCTTATGCATGCCGCAAATGTACTTCGGGTTGGTTACTTCACTCTACGTCCGGTTCCTTCCAAATTTTTGCCGCGAGTTACACTTGTGTTGGATCGATGTGGATGCATTTCATCGTTTCTTCCGGCAGCATCTTTTTCCCATCGACTTCGACTCATTGCTCGGGAATAAGGTCTAGAGTCCTTTTGTCAATACCTTAGGGTTTGCAGTCATCGGTGCGTGTCTTCGCCATCGATAGTGAGGGATACATCATTGCTCCGATTTGGTGGATTTTTTCAAGTGTTCGACTTCAACTCATTTATTTTCACTTGTTGGATTATGTGAGGCACCTCGACACTCATTATCATTATCTGTGGGTTGTCTCACGTTTGTTAATGGTATACATCAATGAATGGTAATCAAACGATTTTTCACATGGCTCGACTTTCATTTATTTCCCATTTTGTAGAATCGTGCCATGGTGATGGGTGAAGGCCTCTGTTTGCATCAACATGATTCCAGTTCACTAGACAACTTCTTTCAGTTTTTCTTCGGTGACATCGTACACCCTTATATGTTGTAGTTTCACTACATCTTATATGTTGGCTCCCGAGTTGCGTGTTTATACCATTTGTTCCACCACTTATGATTTTGGTACTTGGAAATTCGGTCCGATCGGATATCCGTTGCATGCATATCATTGATCTCTGTCTTCCATATGTGATACTTGGACCCGATTTTGACTTGTACTTCTAGGCATTGATCGGCTGATCGATGATTTGTTATGTGACTTTACATTTTGTTTTGCTATACTTGTATACATTTTGGATCCACTCTATATTTCATATGCGAACATGATTTTGTTCACTGAGCATGGGTTTTCCCCGCTCTCGTCACATGAGCTATCTCTTTGATTTCTCTCAACCGGTTTTTTGGCACATTGAAATCTGGGTGAAGTCCTCTAGTCCTCGCAAAGTTCTTTCATCGTGCATACATGATACATTTCGGCCATCGTGTCGACCCTTCCGACCTCATATATTAGGCATATGTTATTGTGTCATTTATCACCTTCATGTGCTTCGATGATTTACACTTTGGCCTCAGGGCAATCTTTTCCCTTAGACTTGAAAAAATTTCTCAAAAAACAATATCTTAAAACCCATACGCGACTCTGTCGATACTTTTCCGCGTATACCCGCGAGTCCATTCATAGAGATCTGTGTATACCCTTTTAATTATTAAATGATCTGAAATTGTGAGAACAAAGTATTTCTCATACATAGATTGACAGTAAGGGGCTTTTACTGGTTATTTCACCTTTACTAGAAAGGATGAAACCAGAGGCTACCTGGCCCACAAACTGGCTCTGCCTAAAGAAATAAAATGTAATCACTGTAATAGATCCGATCAATGAAAGTATTTTTTATGTGCAAAGTATTCATTAATCCAACATTAATGTGTGAATAGGCAAGATTATGTATTCTGCAAATGAAGTATAATGGTTTGAAGATGAACTAATAAATTTTGTTCACTGTTTAAACCTGCTTGGGAAAAGTTTACTTATAAAAATTTACTGTTTAAAGGAGCAGAATCTGAAAATATGCAGCAAAATTATACAGTATGACAACAAATAATTGTTTAAGCGGTTCACCCCTCTCTTGGGCTACCTCCGCTGGGTCCAAAAGCCTCTAATTAGGCTTTTTCCTATTTGATTAAATGCTCAAAATGTGAATAAAACTGTATAGAAGCCTCAAATGGAAAAATAAACTGCAAATTAAGATTCAGAAGGCTCAAATCAGTATAAAATGACTAAAAAAACACCTCCATTGGATGAAGATAGTCCAAAACAACTCTTCTTTCCTTAGGCCCTAGTGGCTCCACGACCAAAAATGCTGGTAAATTCACTGATAAAGCACCCTTATGGCTATGAAAACACTCTGAACAGCTCCAGAATGCTTCCAACACCCAAAATCAAAAAAAATTTCGTCCAAAAAGGACTTTCCTAGCCAAAGTTATGGCTAACTGAAGTTTGCCTAGATTCTCTCCAGCTAAGTCTGGCTAACTGCCAGATAGCCCGACTAATCTGGAGGTCGGCGCTAAATTAGAGGAACCTCCAAAATCACCGCCGAATCTGAGGGCTGACGGATAAGCCCCATGTGCCCACGCCATTCGGAATTGGTTAGAGTTTCATGCGGATAAGATAAGGTTAAACCATATCATAAAAAAACGTGTCCGCACCGAGCACTGTTTCCACGGGACCATGACCCACGGTTTATCCGCCCAAACATAAACAACATTCAAATAAATATGCGTTGCATTGTATAACAAGAACTACAGCTGTGGCCCATTGGTCAAGCTGCTCCATTGCCATCCCACCGACCCAGGATCGAATCCTGCTGCGTCACAAAAATTTTAAACGCCACATTTAAATCACATTTATTAAAAAACCCACGTGGCTTTGGTTTATTAAAAAATCCACGTGGCTTTGACCTTTTTAAACCATACGTTGCATCTCCAATGTTTTAACCTTTGTGGGTTGTAATGTTAATAATACATGCCCACGTATTACAAACTTTTAACAAAATACTTTGGGTTTTAATGAATATGAATTTTGAATTAATATAATTAATATATATATATTTTTAATTAATATTTAATATATAAAAAAAATTAATATAATATATGATTTTTTTAAAATCAAATAAAATATTAAAATTTTTAATATATATAAAATATTAATTAATTTTTAATATATTAAAAATATTTCTCCACATTTAAATGATGAACCCATTCAACATTAGAGGTTATTGGACGATTTCAAAATGCAATATCTCCTCCATACGGTAACGGATTTGAGCGCCATTCACGGCTACAGGAACGTTTTGGCGAGCTCTTTCCTGTCGTTTTGGTTTGGAACAATTCTGAGCAACTTCATTTTTGAGCATTTTTCTACAAGGAACTTGATCTCCTGATCACACCTCCCAAATGAGAAGCTTTTGGACCCTCAAAAGCTTTCTGATTACTGAAACTGATGATGTGGAGACTTATTCTCCACTCTTCCACCTTTGAAAAACTAAAATCTACCCGATTTCATCAAATTAAGCTTTTGAGAAAATGTTAATCTGTCTCTGGAATCAACTGATTGACCATTGCTAAAATTGACGGAGTCATGATGCAAATGATTAAAATTTGCAGAACAGCAATTGTAATCTGCAGAAAGAAAACTTTCTCTACATTGATCAAACTTCCAGAAAGACTTAAAATGACTTTCACCTTGCAAACTGTTCCCATGGCGAATTCTACCATTCTGAAACCATCTTTTTCCCATGCTGAATTGTGTGTCCTTCTTGCTTGCACTGCTTTGCTTTGACACTTCATTCACTGCATTGGCTGACCCAAAAGGTAATTTGCACAACATAACATCATCTTTTTTCAAAGACAAACTGTTATCAAACTGAGACATATTATTAGCAACATCATAAAAAGGCGAATGCTCAAAATTTGGTCGTTTCATCATTAACAAAGTTAGACTTTGACTTGCATTAACCAGTCTTTTCAATTGACATGCATGGAGTAAAGAAGATTCCAGCTTCTTCTTGTGAGCTCTCACAATTTACTCTTTACCATGTTTGAACAAGTGATACTTGTTTTCATGGCGATGAAAGATGGCCTTCCTGTCAAATAAATAAGAACTTCCCAAAACAATACCTGAGATATCAAGCGGCACCACATCAAGTTCCATTGTGTCAATAAAATGTGCAGTTATTGCAAAGCGCAATATGCACTTCCTTGAAACTTGCAAATTGGCATCCTTGCATATCCATCCAAGTGGATAAGGCTTTGAATGTGGAATGGTCTCAAGTTTAAGTTGCTTGACCAAGTCTTCAGATATAAGATTAGCTTGTGACCCACTGTCAAATAGTGTGTCAATTTTGGTATGTTTTGAAATTACCCTCACATGGAAAAGATCTATCCTCCTCTTTTCATCATGAGTATCTTTGTGACAATTCAAAGAGCTAGAAATAGGAATTGTGTCTTGCACCACTTCTTTCCCCTTAATGTTCTTTAAAACCATGGCTATGCTTTTTGTCTCATCTCCTGAGTCTGACCCTAAGTCTTGCTCAAATGTTGCTACAATTTTCTCCTTTTCTTTGGTCTTTTTTTTGTTCTTGAATTTTTCTGGTTTCAGTTCAGGATGAAGCTTCCAACAATGATCTTCATCATGACTAGTCTTTGAACAGTTCTTGCAAAAGAACTTTCCTTTTTCCTTTCCTCTAGCTTCTAAATGTGTAGCCTGGACACAGACTTCATCTAAGCTGGTAGGATTGAACATTAGGATAGTATGTTGGAGATAATTGTGCAAACCTCCTATGTATTTCAACAAGGTGTCTTGACTTTGTAAGTCTACTCCAAGTAGAAGTGCTCTACTTCTAAACTCTTGGGTATAATCTTGCACATTTTGACCCTTAAGTTGCCTAAAATTTTGCCAATTCATGATTTCTTTCTAAATATGAGCAAGAGGATAAAACTATTTCTTAATAGCTGTAATAAACTCATTCCAAGTTAGAGTTATCTTACCATGCTTTTTAATTTCCTCCCTGGTCTTGGCTTCCCACCAAACCAAAGCTGCTCCATCCATTCTCAAAGAGGCTAATTGGATTTTTGTTTCATCATCATGCAAATTCTGAATCCTTAGATAGACTTCCAGCTGTCTAATCCAGTTATCCAATTTTTCTGCATTCACATCACCATTAAACATCAGCAACTCAAACTTCACATCAAGCTTTAACAAAGGATTTTTAAGAGATGTTTTTGTTTTGTGTGACTGATTAACAGAAGTAGAAGAGAATGATGTGAAGGAAGAGGATGACGATGGAGATGAAGGATCACCATTTCCTCCATTCCCTTTCTTAGACTCATCTTTGTCTTTCTTTCCTCCTGAAGAATTTCCTTCTTCTTTTTGGTTTCTAGACCCTTCTCCAGCAATCCTATCATTTCTCTCCTGGTATAGGATCCTAACCATCTCAGTCAAGTCCAAGAAAGCTTTTCTAAAAACTCTTTCTTCTTCCTTGGGATCCATTTCCTGATGTACTTCTCCTTCTCTGGAAGACATGTTTGTGGCTGATTCTAAGGCTATTGAGGATGAAATGGAAGGTGGATGTAATGGCACTCTAGCTCTCCTTGGTTGAGGATTAACTTGTTCTCTAACCAATTGACCTTCCCCTCTTTTCAATTTCAGCCTAGTAAGCATCGAATTTTGTAGAATAATACAATTTACTTGCACAAATTTCACAAACATTTAAGCAAAACCTTGAGCTCCGATACCAACCTGATCTGAAATTGTGAGAACAAAGTGTTTCTAATACAGAGATTGACAGTAAGGGGCTTTTACTAGTTATTTCACCTTTACTAGAAAGGATGAAACCAGAGGCTACCTGGCCCACAAACTGGCTCTGCCTAAAGAAATAAAATGTAATCACTGTAATAGATCCGATCAATGAAAGTATTTGTTACGTGCAAAGTATTCATTAATCCAACTTTAATGTGTGAATAGGCAAGATTATGTATTCTGCAAATGAAGTATAATGGTTTGAAGATGAGCTAATAAATTTTGTTCACTGTTTAAACCTGCTTGGGAAAAGTTTACTTATAAAAATTTACTGTTTAAAGGAGCAGAATCTGAAAATATGCAGCAAAATTATATAGTATGATAAAAAATAATTGTTTAAGCGGTTCACCCCTCTCTTGGGCTACCTCCGCTGGGTCCAAAAGCCTCTAATTAGGCTTTTTACTATTTGATTAAATGCTCAAAATGTGAATACAACTGTATAGAAGCGTCAAATGGAAAAATACACTGCAAATTAAGATTCAGAAGGCTCAAATCAGTATAAAATGACTAAACAAACACCTCCATTGGATGAAGATAGTCCAAAACAGCTCTTCTTTCCTTAGGCCCTAGTGGCTCCACGACCAAAAATGATGGTAAATTCATTGATAGAGTGCCTTTATGACTTTGAAAACACTCCCAACAGCTCCAGAATGCTTCCAACACCAAAAATAAAATAAAAATTCGTCCAAAAAGGACTTTCCTAGCTAAAGTTATGGCTAACTGAAGTTTGCCTAGATTCTCTCCAGCTAAGTCTGGCTAACTGCCAGATAGCCCGACTAATATGGAGGTCGGCGCTAAATTAGAGGAACCGCCAAAATCACCGCCGAATCTGAGGGCTGACGGATAAGCCCCATGTGCCCGCGCCATTCGGAATTGGTTAGAGTTTCATGCGGATAAGATAAGGTTAAACCATATCATTAAAAAACGTGTCCGCACCGAGCGCTGTTTCCACGGGACCATGACCCACGGTTTATCCGCCCAAACATAAACAACATTCAAATAAATATGTGTTGCATTGTATAACAAGAACTACAGCTGTGGCCCATTGGTCAAGCCGCTCCATTGCCATCTCGCCGACCCGGGATCGAATCCTGCCGCGTCACAAAAATTTTAAATGCCACATTTAAATCACGTTTATTAAAAAACCCACGTGGCTTTGACCTTTTTAAACCATACGTTGCATCTCCAATGTTTTAACCTTTGTGGGTTGTAATGTTAATAATACATGCCCACGTATTACAAACTTTTAACAAAATACTTTGGGTTTTAATGAATGTGAATTTTGAATTAATATAATTAATATATATATTTTTTTTAATTAATATTTAATATATAAAAAAAAATTAATATAATATATGATTTTTTTTTAAAATCAAATAAAATATTAAAATTTTTAATATATATAAAATATTAATTAATTTTTAATATATTAAAAATATTTCTCCACATTTAAATGATGAACCCATTCAACATTAGAGGTTATTGGACGATTTCAAAATGCAATATCTCCTCCATACGATAACGGATTTGAGCGCCGTTCGCGGCTACAGGAACGTTTTGGCGAGATATTTCCTGTCGTTTTGGTTTGGAACAATTCTGAGTAACTTCATTTTTGAGCATTTTTCTACAAGGAACTTGATCTCCTGATCATTAAAAAATATATAATTTCCCTATATTTGAGATGGGTTTGATGGTTATTCCAGTAATTCAACCACCCCATCCCGTGGCCTAACTATTCCTAACTGCAGAAACTAATTTGAGGGATAAAAGCCCCTCAAAGGAATGGCCTAAGGGAGAGAAAAAATATATAGATATTATACTCTGTTGGAGCCCTATTCAAGTCTGATATTCCTGTGCCTCTTGCACTTCCTAGGTATATTCAAGAAACCCTTGTTTCCTTGAGATGTTTATCACCCTATGTGACATCTATTGTGTACACATATTGGAAGAATTCTTGCGAGGCTAGGGCTGGACGGATCCAAAGGACGGTATGCTCGAAGGCCATGGCAGGATTCAGGTGATATCTCCACGTTTTGATTACTGTACGTGTAATTCATAATAAGAAGAGCCATATTGTTCCCGATGTTTATGTGTTTATTGTGCTTTATACATGTGTAATAATCATTAGTTGAACATTTCATATTGTTTTTATGATATTATACATGGTTTTCACTAACATTTAGGAACTATATATGCTGCACAATTAAGTTTTTGTGTTCGTTCTTTGTGGATTTACAAGTTTCAAAGCACAAAGTGTTGCAGGGGGTTTGAACCCCATGGGATCTACATCAACTGAGGGAATTTCGGGTAAGTTCTGCAACTAGTAGTATCTAGTTTTCAGTATAGAAGTTGGTTAAGTGAGTCCTTCTTGAATGGCATGCCCCTAATCTGTGAATGTTGTCAACACAAGACCTTTAGGGTATTATTTCTTGAAACATTATAAGAATGAATAATTTTTCACTAAGTAAGCGATACACATCATAGATCTAATCTTGTGAATGGTTTAAGTTACTTTGGCCATTGGAATTTCATTGGCATTGAAGTATCTCTCTTTCTTAAGTTTTTTGACATCTAATTGACATTATTGTGTTGAGGATCTAATTATTTAAGGAACATTGCTAAAGGAATCATTGGATAATTGCTAAACACATGGTCTTGTTTATCCTAAGAGTTGACATCTTTGAGAGTTAGTGGTCATGAAATATCTACCATCTCTCAATATTGGCATAATATCATTGACATTTACTTTGTTTAAATATCTTGAGGATCTTAAATTGCTGCAAGTAATTTTTTCACGGTAAATGAGGCTAATCTATATTAATTCAAAAAATATAACAATACATATGCTACAAGCTGATTTGGTAGTTTACGTGCTAACCAATCCCAAAATTTGTTGTGCAAGTGTAGGGGTCGACCAGTGGAGGAAACCGAGCTCGAAGAACATGAAATAGAAAATTACAAAATGTTCCGTAGCACCGAGTGTGAAAATAGAATTTGTGTGATAATAACAAGCATGATGCGAAAACTAAGTAGAGCCGAGTGCAGCAATGCTAGTCATGAGTCTTCTACATCATCATCGATGTCTGGATCTTCCTCCACAATGGGAACTGGGCATATGCTTGCGCAACAACTTCCTCTTCAGACAATGGGGTTGGACGCAGAGGCCCTGAGACAAAAATGCAGTAGGATGGGAGCCACGGGTGGTCGACATCCGGGAATAACGTCCAGGGTTCCTTCCGAGTCCATTATCCAAACATCTATCTCATCCCCATCATCTTCCGTGTTGGAATAGGCTCGATCTTGTGGAGCAAAGGGGTGATCTCGGTGTGTAATGGCAGACTTCCTGGTCCACTGTCGCTCTCTACATAATGATGAGTGGGGGCCTCCTCATCTCGGTTGAGTTCAAGGCTTTGGGAACCTCTCTAACGTGACCGCCTAAGGAGGAGCCTTTAATGGATTCCGGGTGATTATCGAGCCCCTCGGTGGTAGCGACCGAGGGAGCACACCTCTCTAGCCTCCTTTGATGGTTCTTTGGCGTAGTCTAGGTGCCATGGTCGGATGAAGAAAAGGATTGATAAAGGCACGAGAGGAAGGGAGGAGCACTTACGACTGAGGTGGGATGTGCGCGTAAGGTGCTAGTGGACAAGAAGGTGCGTTGAAGGGTAATGCACGGTAAGGGGCGTGGGGATATTGGGAGCACCTGTGTCGATGAAACTAGCAAGGCGGATGGAGTCGAGGGTGTGCTGCGCAATCGCAGAGGGAGCGTAGCCCCGGGGATTCTTCATAACGCAACACTAGGGGGAGGCTATGCTGCAGAGTGGGAACGCGGGAGGGTAGGAACTTAAACAACATAAAAACTAGAAGGAACATACTATGAGTCACTTTGTGTTGTAGGTCCTTCCCTTTAATAGGCCTATGACACATGCGAAGTTGTTGAGCATTATTATGCCCCTCGCTTGTAGTCGCATGCTCGTAACGATTTTCATGAGTAGGCATGTGCATAGAGTTATGGCCGAGCCTCACATCCATCCGGAGATCATTCAAAAGATTGCGACAGAGAGGTGCCTCGCAGGGGATGATATTGTCTTGGTGTGTCTTCATTATGCCCGATCTCCGTCATCTCATGTGAATGATTGCAGGAGTGGGGGTTCCACGTCGAGTGAAGGACTTTGTGTTGCAAAGTTTCCTCATCTCGGCGTAGGGAGAGGCAAGTTTTCATGTGTACTTATACTCGTCACCCGCATCAAGGGGCCACAAGTAATACGTCATAATTGGATAAGTTTTTTAAATTTCTATCATTGTTCAAGCATGTCGAGGAATATAAGATTATATTTGGATTGATTTTTTATCGACACTTGTGTAATTGGCACATTCTTGGTAATAATATTTTTCTTTGGATTTCATTTCTAAGTATTCATTGTCACAATTAAAGATTAATTGTAACCAAAGTACTTGAAACACATAAGCAATCTTAACCCAATAATTCTCTCATCCATCTTGTATAAGCATTCTAAGTTTAGTTGCACTAAAAAATTCACCTCCAAGCATAAGCGTGGTTGATATACTTCTAGGGACACCCTTTCTCACCTAGCTTGATGGATTCAACACCTTTCTAGTGGTTAACATGGTGAGCCCTACGATCAGTCAGAGCCATAGTATCTATTGCGTGGGGAGGCACTAGGTAGGATGAACACAGGGGGAGGTATCATTAATCAAGCCTTTCCTGCATACTTCCCCGTTGGCTTCCATCGTACAACCTACTCTAAATACTAGTTCAAAAAATAGTTAAGAGGAAGGTTTCACATAGAATAGGAATATAAATTAAAATCAACCAAGAATATTACATTATACCTGTGTCTTTAGGATTTTCATAACATATAGGATAGTGATAATTTAAAGTGTTGATTTTCCATAAGGTTACTTGGATTTTTGTTTATAATAAGCAATAATTCGACTCCACAAGACATTGGTCTCAAAATTAAATCTAATCTAATATTTAATTCTTGCATAATTTAACCAAGTAGCTAGGCCACTCAATCGTGTCTCCCAAATTCGTTGGTTTTCCAAACTCGTCCTTCACCTTCACATTTTCATATGGACTACCCCCATATCTAGTTGTTGGGAGGCGATAGAAGCGGGGAGGTCGGGGATGAGGAGTGACAACCCCCAACCTCGATTCATTGTCGCAGTTGCTTGTACAATCCCGAGCAACAACAAGGAAAAAATGGCAACCAAGGGAAAGTGACATTCGTATGGATTGGATTGAAATACTTGGCAAGAATACAAGACTAATTAACAAAAAAAATTGAAATAGGTTGGACAACCAAGGAAAAAAAGAAAACTAATACTTGTTGAAGAGATTCTTTTGGGGAAGGCGGTGCTCACTAAAGAGGGAGAGAGGATTGCGAGTTTTCACATTTCCTAGAGTTGGAAGCTACTGTCTAAATAGTAGCATTTTCTAAAGGTGAGAGTTATTTTTTCCATTGGAGTAGTCCCCTTACGCCCTAGAGTTTTAATTTGGGTGTGGAAAGTTGCGTGAGAGGGGTATATTTGCAGTCTTCCTAAAGTTGGCATGAGAGTTCCTCGCCACTCGATTCTCCCGTAATCCATCGAGTATTTCTTCATGCTAGTCATTATTGAGGCTCTTGAAATATTATTCTAAAAAGGATTAAAATGTGTAATGGGTATTCTTTGTTTTGTAATGAACTGTGTGTAAGTGAAGCTAGGACAAAATCTAGTTATCGGTTGTGTTACAAATATTTAATAACAAATTGTGTATAGTATGTGTTGTGTTACATAGACTTAATAACATATTGTGTATAATATGTGTTATGTTACATATATTTAATAACATATTTTTTGTAGTATGTTTTGTATGGAATGTATATGTGTTTATACAATGTTATTGGGAATATGTGTATAACTCCTAATGGTCGATAGGATTGGGGATCCGCTTTGAGTATTTATGGGTAGAAAAAAAGTACGATTGTTAGCAACCTCTAAGTCAATTTTTTTGGGGTTTTGTTTCCTACTTGTTGGTTGGTATCCCCACCCTTCCCACAACCATACATTACATTATCACCATTTTCAGCATCCATGCTTCATGTTCTAGTGCTCCTTGGGTGTATGCACTCTTCCCATAGACCACAATCAACATTCTTACACTAGGGAATTTTCCTTATGTTCATAAATCTTGGGTCAACTCTCTTACATGCTCAAGTACAATGTGGTTGCTTATTTTTTTGTCAAATGTTTTACTTAAACCAATTTTGACTCATTTAACTCATGAGTATTCCCTTCATCCTATGTTTAATCCATTTTTTGCATCGTTGATTGCGGGAAGTGATTCCTTGTTTTCTCGCTATAATAATTCCTTCCTTTGAGCCATACTTTCCCTCTTATTCTGGCTGAGCAATGGCTCTATCTTATTGAACATTATGAATTGAATGCTTTGTCATAATATGAGATGAGTGAATAACCTCCACTTGGATTACTCTCCTGCTCGGGGAATCTCTTCCACCTTGATTTTGGGGCACAATCCTTTTTCCATGTATGCTTTGTGTATTCTTGTCTTTGCAAAGACGATTTGGCATGCATAGGTCAAGCTATGCTTAACATCTTGTAATGTCGCTTATGGTTAAGTGCAATTTTTTTTCTCGAACTAATGATCAAGGCGACTAA
Organism: Pinus albicaulis; assembly: GCA_034641835.2. Lineage (NCBI taxonomy): Eukaryota > Viridiplantae > Streptophyta > Pinopsida > Pinales > Pinaceae > Pinus > Pinus albicaulis. Next base: position 152,895 of record JAXQQM020080638.1, read on the forward strand.
GCTTGCTCATTGATTACTAAGACCAAGAACATTGCATTCTCTAATTTGAACTTAGACTAAAACAATGTTCCATGGGGTCATCTCATTGAATCTAACCAAGAATTATGATGAGATTTCATAGCTTCACTTGAGCCGTATATAAAAGCGTATTGCACACCTTTACACCAAATATTTTCCACAAATTTATGCATCTAATAATGTAACGTAACATATCGGCTTTTTGCTTGTTATTCTAACTCATGGCCTAAATTTTTGTTGTATTCTTATGAATATTGCATATTGCGTACTGTTGTGATCCATTAAGCCATTCATTAGAGATCACCATTGTCCCCCAAAGTTGTAGAATTTCATCCACCTATGTTTACGTTATGTATTAGCTGATTAAAGGGAATTTTGCACCAATATCAAGTTAGTTGTCAAGATTTAAAAGATACATTTCAAATGTTTATACATTCCCAAACTCTATCTAGATGACAATGTTGTGGGTGTATTCAAGTAGTGCAAATGGTTTTTCTATCTATGTCGTGCAAGATGATTAGTAGCTTCTTCATATTGGATATCTATTGTTTGTTGAATTCAATACTAGTCCTTGCTTGTAATTGTACAAATTTATGTGAGAATGGGAAAATGTGTGATGATTCACTGTTTAAAAAAATTATGAACAAATAAGTAGTTAGTTCTCTTTGAGATCACTCAAAATCCTTAATTATTTTGGAGTAATTGACTATCATCATGAGAAGGGTTTATGATCGTGCTTTGTGATGGAATTTATAGCGTTACATTATACGTACTAATATTTCATTTGATAATATAAGGCCAATGTGTGTCTATATGTGTGTTTGTGTGTCACAACTAAAAGAGATATTAAAATTGCATATGGTTTCAATCACTACTTATAGATTGACACATATAATAAATGTGAGGATTCATGGCATAAGGTTGACAATTAATTTATGTATCTTGGCACATGTTATATATATATATATATATATATATATATATATATATATATATATATATATATATATATATATATATATATATATATATATATATATATATATATATATATATATATATATATATATATATATATATATATATATATATATATATATATATATTTACATATATATCTATATCTATATATATATATATAGATATATTGCACACATAACGTTTTCTATCTACTCAAAACATGCATTGAGGTTTTTTATAGGTGTGTCATGCAAATAATATTTATATGAATAGGGTGTGTGAAGAGGTGTTAAGAAGTTTTATATTCATAGATGATTTGTGGGCATGTTTGGTATCCATAGATCAATGCCACACTTTTAATATATGTCATTGAAGGAAAGCTCAAGCATTCACTATGTTAATTGTGGAGTTAGACATAGTCTTATTGTAGTTTGGTTGATGTTGCTTATTTTTTGAACCTATGGATGCATGGATGCCCAAATTGAAATTTCTCTCCAGATTCCACATTTTATCCCCAGATTTTATATTACTTCAAGTGTTTTATGGGAACTTCCAACAAAGCTTTGAGCTACCTTTGATTTTCCATGTACCTATATTTGCTTCATACTTGGTTATTGTTATCATTTGTCTACCTTAGCTGCGTTGAAACCATTGTCTATATCTTGCATGATGTAAATTGACATGTGGGTTTAAGTAAACCATTGCATGAGAAGATATTGATGGTAATTGGGAATAATTATCATGCTATAAATGCAACTTATTTTTAGCATTACTAACAATTAGAGAAAGGGTACAATTAAGCCTTACTTTGATAAATCCATGAGTTAATCTAAATTCCAACTCAACCATGAGTATGATTTACCTTTAGAAAACTGCTTATGTTGATAGATATCATGAGAAGCCTTTGAAAGTTGTCCAATGTTTCATTAGTATAGCATATTTTGATGTTTCCATATTTTTTTAGAAATGAAAAGAATAAACCCTTTATGGCTAGATTAAATCATGAAGGACCGTAATATTTTAAAAATGGATAGTTGATAGTTGATATCTTATTCATGCTATATGTATCTATTATGTAACCATTGAGTCTTTGAAAATTATTACTTGGTGCATTAAAAAAATGAAAATAATAATAATAATAAACACCTAGCAATTACCCCATTCTTGACCACTATGCTACGAGAATTGGGTAACTTAGTAACTCACCCATAGTTAGAAGAAGGAGGTGTATTACTGTTGGCTTGAGGGGTCCTAACCCTTGATTCTGAGTGTTCTACACAACCAACAAAACCCTCTGAATACTAGCCCTTTCGGTAGTGATATTCTTGCACAAAGCCAAAGTCTCACGAGTAAGCGATGTAGGGAGTGTTGGAACCGGGTTTCCACACTTTGAGGGAGGGTGTGATGTGGATATTATGCCTTATTAACATATCTAATGGTTACTATATTGTGCAAATGAATTTCTCGACCCAATTCAAATCTAACGCAAAAAAACCCTTAAACCGTAATACAATCGTGCACTGAAGCAGCACAATTATTCTCATTCATATCTACTCAATAGAAACATGAATAACTCTTTCACAACTATAGAGATCTATCCTTTAACAGGGATCATAATCAATCATAGAATACTTCCCGAAGACAATAATATACCATCATATGCGTAACTTTAGATAAATGCATATTCACTAATAGAAACATAAATATAAGTAAATTGATGCATTAATACATAAGCATAAACATCATACGAGTAGATAACGCATTCATCAAAACTCTTCTCTTTATTGATATATCTTTAATCAATACAAAAATATTTTCTTGCACACAACTCGGGACTAGGTCTTCGTGGACACAGCTCGGTAGGAGCCTATACAACCCATACTAACACAACTTTCTCAAAATCGGATCACATAAGACAAGATAAGATTCTTCGATTCTTTCTACTTGACTTGACTCATACATATTTATTTTACTAAGACACATAAATACCATTGTCTCAAACCATGGCTTGATCTCCATGTTTTCCCTTTAACCCTCTACAATAATAAAGGAACTTTGAACCACCCCAAAGTTCCTTGAATTTTTTGTGAGCAACGTGTTTCTACAAAACTTAGCCAAAATTGTACTCAAAACTTGACCCTAGGGGACCTTAACCCAACATGCCCCCAACATAAGCTAGTGAATCATCCTCGAGTCACTACCGGTCCCGATTCCTACATCTTGGCCCGCAACACCTTAATGGATTCTTTGAGTGGGCCGAACGATCTTAGTGCTTTGTGTCTGTCGCGCTCTGAGCTTCTCGCATGAACTTCTTTGTAGTCGACCCTTTCATGTTGCAAGGATGATGCTTCACGCATGTCTCGTTGGAGTCCCTTCATTGCACTCGTCAATTATTTGTGATAGTTGTAGCGCTTCCTCCAACCCATGGCTACATTCTAGATTCTAATAGCTTCTCCCGTCGGTGTAGAGTATCAATCTCTAGTCCGAATGGCACGACCTTCTTGTAGTAGAACTAATCTATGAGTGCATTTTCCGTGGTCGATGTAGTGACTCTAATGTCGTTGAAATGTTGCTCCTTCATGCATAGATCCATCCTTAGTCTTTCGAGCCATGGGGTCATATTGGATGAGAGGTCCAAATGCCCATGGCATCCCTAAAAAGGTGTTTTGCATGCTTCTCACGATCGTCATGATACTTGTTGTGGCTTCCTAAACTATTGTGACACATTGTGCTTTGACCTCCGGAGGCGTCTCTAGCTGCAATTTTTTCTGTAAATCCGCAATATTTTTCTCGACTCCGCATGCACAATGGCTATTTATAACCTTGATGTTTTAAACGTGGTCGCCAAGCTCTCCAACTTTGTAGTGTTTGTGGTAGTAGTGAGTGCATCACAATCTAGGATCATAGAGCCATCCCGACTAATGAGTGACTCTAATTGCGCAACGACGACTCTGTAACACTCCTAGATACTTCGACAAACTTCTTCCCCTTATTTAATGTTTCAACTCGTTCTTGATCCTCATAGGTATTTTTTCAACGCTTTGTACTCCCTATATTGCGACTTTGTTTATAATCATGGTATGCATTGCATGTAGTTTTCCACTCGGGAAAACGACCAAGTCAATTCTGGACCTCGGGCCTGCATGGATGGATGTGTGCAACTTTGGATTATCAATGTGAAGCGTTGCACACGAAACATGAAATGCTTGACTTTCTAAAGTCGATGGATGTCGAATGGAAAATCAAGCTCACTTGTCCCGCACTTGCTTGTCCCACGCTTGCTTTGAACCACACTTACTTGTATATCATTGGCCCGCACATTTATCTAATTGATTCCTTATTGAACATATTAAAGGACCAATTTTTAATGCGCCTCCATGTTTCTCCATACATCCTCTATTATTGTATTCATTGTGTTGCCTATTTCATCCAAATATCCATATGTGAGGGTCAATGGCTCAACCTCGATCTTCTTAGATGCTTTCCTTTTTTGGCGCGGACTTGGAGAGGATTGAGGGCCTCTTTTGGTGCCTTGACATGTGTCTTTCGAGGGCGTGTTTTTGTTGGTTCCTTCACGGTCCTCCATCTCTCGCGTCACTTGGCACATCCACCGTATCCGTGGGTGGGTTCTCTCGTCTCGTTGTAGTAGTTGGCTCTTGCGTGTCCTTCTTCCGGGCTTCCACCTAGTATTTATTTTTGTATTTCTTTGTACATGGCTTAGATACGGATGGTTGTGGTGGGGAAGATGATTTCACACCAACATTTGTCACTCGTGGTCAACCAAACAGGGGGCCATCCTATCATTATCTCGTGCAAGATCCTATTTTGTCACTGGTGTATAGCATGTCATACCAAACTCTTTCCATGTTTGGCTTTGCATGAATGTGGAAATTATGGAACATCACCTTGAAATATGTGATGTGCTTGTACTGATCATACAAGGTCGGTGACAAGCATGGATTGGAATGAACTCGCTTGATACAACTATGCTTCAAAAAATAACCCAAAAAAATCTGGTTCTATGTCACCCTTATCGGTATCTTGGTTGCCCATAACGACATGTCTTGGCGACCTCACACAATTTAGGTTCAATGTTTGGCATACGAGATTGCATTAGCAACCTCCATCCGATCAATGCGACCAACAACAACAACCAGGCATAATGAAAAAAAAATTCCATCCTCCTCTTCTTCTCGACATTCTCCAAAAAATCCCGGCAAAGGTATTTGGCCCGGCTTATATTGGATTCTCTTTGCGCATTGCGCAGAACAATGTAATAGATGATGCCGGTACTTCGTTGGCTAGTACACATCCTCATCATTTTGCAAGCTAGGATCAAGGTTCCAAACTTGACACGTGGGGTCATTTATTCACCGATGATGAATCCGGGTGTTTTTGTTTACCCCATACTTCTTCTTCACATAATTTGCGACCTTTTTCTCTTAACCCTTTCCTCCAAAGGCCATCTCGGGATCTTCTCCTTGGTAGGGAAAATTCATAATTCAATGAATGAGGGTTGCATCTATGGTATGGGAATCCCCTGACTCGTGAGGAAATTATCGTGCACTAGGGCCAATAGTTGGCGCACACAAATATTAGTAATAGGGTTATGCTCGAAGTGTGGGACTCGTCAAAAAGGTTTAGCCATCCCGAATGTTGATATCCCAAGGCCCATTTCATTAGCTCCACCTTAACAAATCCTCCCTCATAGGGTACCTGCTCCAATTATTATGATGGCACAAGTTCGGGAACTTTGCGCAGTCTCCCCCAGTTCCAATCTTCCATTTTCAATGTGAGGATCTTTTCCAACATCTCTCCCTCGAATGACACATTATCTGGGAAAGTGATGGTGTGTTGATGTACTGACTTGACCTTATCGAGGTCCTTTATCACCTCGATTGTGGGCTCGTGCAGCGCCATGTACTTGGGAACCGTCGAGATCGAGTCAATTTCTTCAAAAATATCCTCTTCCACCATTTCGGGCTCTTCAACCATCTGAGCGCTTGTGATGTCTGTGTGGGAGGGCTTTGGATTTGGATTCGGATTTTGAGGGGATTTTATGGTCCTCGATGTCTATCCCTTCTTACGCTTTCTATTGTTATTGAGTTTCATCGACGGTGACATAGATGGGGTAGGCTTTGTCGTAGTCATGGCTTCGTGAACTAAATGACCTAACCCTTGATTTCTCATCATCTCTTCAAACCTTTCAAATGGCTCGTACATAAAAATCAACGAGAGGGTGCAAGAGAAACAACTTCAATATTCTCAAGATACTTAGGAATCAAGAGGATCAAATGTGGCTCCCTTCATGATGTATTTATAGTGATGGTGCGGGCCAAACGACCTTATGTCCATTGATGAAACTTCATAAATGCTAAAACGACTCCAAATCTAGCATAATCTCCTCCATAAATTTAGGTTATCCACTCCTCCAAATAGTAACCAAGATGTCTTGTCTAAATTTACTGTTCCAACGGATAGTTTCTGGGTAGTTTACGATGGCAACATCCTCCTAGAACAGTCTCTGCGTTGGATTCACATATAGTTGCACTTCTTCAATATTCGTCGCATAAAATAAATTTTACAAATTCTGATAGACTTTTTTAGAGTCATGCACCCTCTTTCAACTATCCAGGGCGCTAAGACTATGACTAGCTGCGAAAACATTTCTTCCATACTTTCTTGATCAACCATGTTGGTTATTGCAGCGATGCACAAACTAGGAATAATGTATTCCATCGGCATAATAGACTCATGTCCATAGGCCAACTCTGGAAGGGAGTTTGTCATGTTAGCTTCTTGCATGTGGTCATGTATTCCCATAGAAAAATAGGCATGCATAAATCCCAATCATTACGGTTAGCATTGCACATCTTCATCCCATTCTCCCGTGGATGATAAGGTGTGCTCTTATGATGATGTATCTTGAATTCAACGATCATTGCTTGAATAGTCCCATTCGGAAAAATGTGTGCCTTGGTCACTCATCAAAATTTAGGGGCATACAAACCTTGTTAAGACATTTTCAAAGATGAAGTGTGCAGTTGTCTCTCGTGTCGCAATCCTTTACATGTTGAGATTATTCCCATATAGTCAAATATTCTATAGCGAGTTGATGGGCCTCTAAATTAGACATAAAAATAAGGCCCATAAAACCTTTATTAAGCCCATATACCTTCCTTATGCACATGAATATATATATTAAACCTCTCCTTTTGCACTTAATAATGTTTTCTTATGCTTCAATATTTTCATAGGAAGGTTTAAAGGTAATTGTATATTTGTGCCTAATATTGGTTATTTTTGTAGAATATTGTGAGAATATTTGGTAGATTATGCATATTTAGAGAAGGAGATGATTTAGGGACTTTCTCCCTACCACCTGGGAAGATCAATAATGGAGAATAAATGAGCACAATATCAAGAAATTAGGGATAAATATTGGAGAGATTCAATGGGGTTTTCCACCCTCCTTAACTATCAAAGGTAGCCAAGCAACCGAATACGAAGTGCACTCAATCTATGTTTACTTATAGTCAAGTGGTCTCAATCACTATTTTCAAGGGAGTTGTTGGTAGTTGCCCTATAGAATAAATAGAGAAGAGCTAAGATAGGAAGGATGCTTGGTTGACTTTCCATTCCATTCTCGTCCACCATTCGATGCGATCCATTCCATTCCATTTTCATTCCATTCCATCCCATGCCATTCATTTTCCATTTTATTAAGCTTTTCTTCTGTTTAAGACCTTTAGGATGTAATAAGACTTTATTTTTTTTGTAATGCAATGAGCGAGTCGGATGTTGTTTTCACCGATATAGTTTAAGGGAGCGAGGATCATGGGTTAGTGCCAAATCCATGTGCCTCAACTTCTCTTCTGTTACCATTATTTCCTTTCTCGTCATTTAACTAGTTTGTTTTCTCGTCTATTAGTTATTTTTTGTTTCGTCATTTAGTTAATCTTGCTTCGATAGTTTCAAGTTGCTATTTGAATTACCGTTGTAGGTTTTCATTTGCTTAATAGAATTAAGGATAAATATCTAAAAGCTATGGATCTAGACTTCCCTTCTCATCTCTGTCAATAGAGCTCAAGAGGGGTAGGCTTTCCCACTGAGCCAAAAAATTGATTTTAGTTCATTGTTTTTTATCATGCATTCTTTTATGTTTTCCCTATGCATGAATCACGTAGTTTGTTTCCGGGAAGCGTATTAAAGTTCTGGAGAATTTCACCCTTGCCTTCTCGCTTTCATTTTCCATCTCCGTGTTACGCTTCCAAACACTCTCCGTTATGCTCCATTTCCTCTTTTTTCTCTTCCTATCAACTCGCCACACCATTTTTATTCATAGAAACCATTAAAGTTTTGCATGTGATATTTTGCCTTGGAATTTCCCGATTATCACATCTCGGCCATCATAGAACCCCTTCCCTTTCCTTTTCCGTTCTTCAAAATATCAGCAATTTTCCTTTTCACCTCACCTTTACCTTTTAACGCAAAAACGCTTGAAAATATTTAAAGTTTAACCTCCGCCCTTTTCTTCTTGATTCTCCCATTACCGTACATCACAATAACACTTCACGAGTGTTTTCCTTTTTCTTATTTTAAGACTTACCGCTCCGATCCGTAGGTTTTAACCCCGTATGTAAATTATTTGCAAACAAATCTTAAAAATAGAAAATAAACAAAGATGGCGAGAGCATAAAACATAAAACAGATAAACACAGAGATTTTACCCTAGATCCCAAATCGGGATGACCAACTTGATTTTTTCATTATGTTCCTTTTAGTGTTACAACACATATATATACATGCAGAAGCATACATAAACCCCAATCCATTAACCCCGGGATTAGAACATAAATGTAGTTCCCTTGATCGGATCTAAAAAATACTAGGGGCCGAAAACCATCATGCCCCAAAACCATGTGCAAACTCATGTACAAACCATGAGGCGGGTCCGCCCACCGAAAAATAAGGACCAAATTTTTTTTCGGGGTGCTACCCCAGAGCTCAACAAGGGGGGCTCACCCCTCGTTACCCCCCGTGCGTGATTAGTTGTGGAAAGAATATAACACAAACCAAACATTCTCCCACTTGTTTTTTTCTTTCCACAGGGGGCCACAAGAGAGGCTGAGTCATTAGCCCAACTTTGCAACACCCATTGTTTCTCTACACCAAGTGAACTTCGAGTGCTCAGCGGGACTTTGTCAATGCATCCGCAACATTTTTCAAAGTGTCCACCTTTACCAACAACACCCTTTTAGCTTCAACCATATATCCCACAAAGTGATATTGAACATCAATGTGCTTTGTATTTGAATGATAAGCGGGGTTCTTAGCCAAGAAATTTGCACTTTGGCTATCATAGTCTATCCTTATAGCTTGCCGCACCAACCCCATACTTGAACACAATCTTTGCAACCAACCTGCTTTCCTTGCTTGCATGAGTGGCTACCATGTATTACGCTCTCGTAGTTGAAAGAGCCACTACAGATCTGTCTTTTTACTCATCCAACTTATTGCACCTCCAAATAGGCTAAACACATACCCACTTGTAGATCTTATTTTGGTCCGGATCTCCCGACCCTGGTCCGCATCAACAAAACCATGAATATCCAACACTCTTTCCAATCTTGGTCTTCCCGGTAGCAAAAGCCATAATCACTAGTGCCACACAAATATCTCAAAACCTGCCTTCAATGTTGTCCAATGCTCCTTCCTTGGGTTTGACATAAACTTGCTCAATACTCCCCACTTGCATGTGCAATGTCTAGTCTAGTATAGACCATTGAATACATCAGGGTACCCACTCGCACTTGCATAAGGAACAAGGGACATATCCTCCTCTTCTTCTTGTGTCTTGGGACACCTGTCTCAGCAGATAGATTTGTACCTACGTGAATCCGAAAATTCACGGTTTACTATCCCTGCATATTGAACCTCTCGCAATATAGTCTTGACATACTTCCTTTGGTTTAACGCAGCTTCCTCTTTTTCTCGATCTCTCTTAATTTCCATGCCCAAAATATAGTTTACGACACCAAGATCCTTCATGTCGAATTTGGAGAAGCAGTTGGGTCTTCAAATCTTGGATAATTTCTTTGTCATTTCCAATCAACAACATATCATCCACATACAAGACCAAATAAATAACACGGTCACCAATTAATATACAATAAACACGAGTGATCCTCCTTGCTTCTAGTGAAGCCAAGTCCCCCAGATATAGGTATCAAATTTCCGATACCACATCCGTGGTGACTAGTTTAACCCATACAAAGACTTCTTTAACACTGCATACCAACTCTTTCTTCCCCTTCACCATAAAGCCTTTAGGTTGTTTCATGTAGATCTCTTCTTCCGGATCACGTGAAGAAATGTTGTCTTCACATCCATCTGTTTCTACCTCAAAATCAAATGCAGCAGAACAAGATAAAAGTAATCTAATAGAAGTAACTTTTGGCAACAGGAGAAAAAATATCACCGAAATCAATTCCCGGCACTCGGGAATAACCTTTTCTACCAACCGAGCTTTGTATTTCTCCACCTTGCTCGCTACATTCATCTTCTTCTTAAACACCCATTTTCTCCCGATGGGCTTCCTTCCACGCGGCAACTCCACCGGATCCCATGCCTCATTTTTATGCGAGGATGCCATTTCATCAACCATGGTCTCCTTCCGCAGTTTTCCATCCTATGAATCTATCGCTTCCCTGACGCTTTCGGGATCATCATCGATTATAGTTAAAGCAAAATTTGAATAGAAAGCGAGTGGACTATACCTTCTCGGTTTTCTTCTTTTCCCAAACCGATCTTCTCACGATTGAGTTTGTGGCTCTTCCTCTTTCCGAGTATTCTTCTATTCTAGAGTCCCATTCATCCTCCTTTAGCTCAAACTCTATCTTCTTAGGTTCCTTTGGTAGGACTTCATGTTTAACAATATCTTTCACCTCTCTAAACACCACATCTTGGCTATACACAACCTTCCTTATTTCAGGGTTCCAAAGCTTGCAACCCTTTAAACCATCCTTATACCGAATAAAGATGCACCTTTCGATTTATTATCCAACTTGCTCCTTTTCTCCTTTGGAATATGTACATATGCATCACATCCAAATACTTTTAGATGTGAAAGAGAGGGTTTATTACCAGTCCATACCTCATGTGGAGTCTTATCCTCCAACGTCGACGAAGGTGGTCTCATTACCAAGTAACATGCAATCTCCACTGTCTCGCGCCTCGTAATTCTTGTCTTAACTCGCACCACCGAGCAAGCTTCTTGCCTTTTCCATCGATGCGTCCGATTTCATTCTTTCTGCAACTCCGTTTTTCTAAGGGGTATATGGAGTAGTATTCTTCCGTGCTATACCACACTTCTTACAAAACTCTTCAAATTCCTTCTTACAAAACTCCCCACCATTATTTGTCCTCAACACCTTTATCTTCTTCTCATCTAGTTTTCCACTAGAGCCTTAAATTATTTAAATCATCAAAGAGAATTCAGATTTCTTCCTAAAGAAATATATCCATGTATTCCTTGAGAAGTCATCTATGAATGAAACATAGTACACAGAATTACCGATGATGGAACCGACATAGGTCCAAACACATCACTGTGCACAAGCTCTAATATCTTGTTCGCCCTATTAGCACTAGAAGGAAAACTCACCCGATTCTACTTTCCATATACACAATGTTCCACGAAATTGAAATCTAGAGAGCTATTAGACATACCTTCTACCATACAATTTCCATGCAGTATCCAAAGGCCCTTCTCTCCAATATGTCCAAGCCTTTGATGCCATAGCATGGTATTTTCTCCAGAGACCGCTAGGATTTTCGCTCCACTTTCGGGAACCAGAGAATTGTTGCACCTAGCAATGATAGTGCTGCCCCGAAGCTTGTACAGAGTTCCAATCTGAACTCCTCAAATTAATACTAGTGCTCCCCGAACCATCTTACAGGTATTTTTCTCGAACACTGTTTTTACACCTGCATCATCCATCTTGCTTACAAAAATCAGATTTCTGGCCAATGCAGGAATGTGCGTAAGACCACGAAGTGTTCTAATCCTTCCACCTTGCGGCTTCAACTTGAATTTTCCACGTCCGACGATTCCTGGGCCTTCCTATCATCACCTAAGAAGACATCACCGCCATCATATTTCTCATACTCTGCGAACCACTCCCTATGGGGAGTGAAGTGAAAGGATGCACCCAAGTCAATCAACCATGAATCATGATATACATGTGTATTTGAAGAAGAAGCCAACACACATCCCCACCTTCATCACGAGGTGGTTTTTGCCTCTCGTAGAAGGAGCATCATCATATCCCTTTCCTTTCGAGAGCTTTAGATCTCGCAATCCTTTTTGTAGTGCCCTTCCTTTTCGCATTTCCAAAGACACCTTTACAAAATTTCCGGGAGATTTAGATCTCCCACTCGAAACCTTATTCTTGTTTCTCATTCTGGGACCTTCCTCGTACAAATAAGGCATCTCCATTTTTGCCCTCCATATTTCTTCGTCTCATTTCCTCTGACAGTAAAGTCGAGACAATGTCATCAAAATTTAAGGTAGTTGTATTTATACCTATTGCAATAACCAGATCGTCCCACGAATCTAGTAGAGAACACAACAAGCTGATGCACTTATCTTCATCTCGAGATTTTAATATCAACAGATGACAACTCGACTTACCACAGTATTGAAGGTGTTCACATGCTCGTCACCGAGTCTCCATCCTTCATCCTCGGGTTATATAGCTTTTTCCGTAGGAACAATTTATTCACCAGAGACTTAGATTGGTATAAAGTCCCTAGCTTGTCCCACAATGTCTTCACCGTAGCTTCCCCAGATACATTCAAAAATATTGAATCCGAGACACACAACCATATTGTGCTCTTTGCCTTCCGATCCAACTTCTTCCCAGTCTTCATCCCGACATTTCCATTGGTTTAGTACTCGGATCTCATCGCGATCCACTGATCTTTTTCCACCATCGGATCCTCCATCTTGAGCTTCCACAACTCAAAACTCGAGCATTAAATTTCTCGATCTCTATCTTCCCACCGCTCGCCATCTTCTTTCACACGCAAGAATTGATCTCGTAGATCTCCCATCGACAGGGTCTACTCAGGGCCTAAGAAAAAAAACCCCCTTAGCAGCAAAGGCATCCCCTTGAAGCTGAAACGCGCTCGATACCAAATGTAGGTTTTAACCCTATACAAAAATGATCTCATAACGAATCTTAAAAAACAATAAACGAGATGGCAAGAGCATAAAACATAAAATAGATAAACACAAAGACTTTCCCCTGGATCCCAAATCGGGACGACCAGCTTGATTTTTCATTATGTTCCTTTTTAGTGTTACAACACATATATATACATCGTCGAAGCATACATAAACCCCAATCCATTAACCCCGGATTAGAAAATAATTATAGTTCCCTTGACCGGGATCTACAAAATACCGGAGACGAACACCATCATACCCCAAAACCATGTGCAAACTCATGCACAAAACCATGGGTGGGTCCAGTGCGTGATTAGTTGTGGAAAGAATATAACACAAACCCAACATGCCCCGATTACGATGTTGCGATCACACTCTGCCACCGGTCCCATCGCCACGTCACCCGTCACATTTCGCACTTCACATCGTTTAATTGGTTTTCATTAACACTTACCGTTTCCAACAACCAATTGAAATATTGTGATATCGCATATCGCACTTCGCAACATTTACCACATCGTAAATCGCATTGTTTACCCCATCGCAATTCTCACTTCACTAATTTTTACCTTTTCGCAAATCGCACTTTTCTCCCACTCTCGAACCGTATTCTCGCTTCTCCGCCATCGAACTTTTCAAAACATTCCACTCCAAAGCATTTTTGCACTATAATTAAGTTTTAATAAGGTTTAAACCCCCTAATTCCACTTCTAAGCCTCGTTTCATGTGTTAAGCACTCCATTAGCCTCTTTAGCCATTTTTTTCCCTCCAAACTACGGGCAACACCTCGTAAAATTAGAATTAGGTCTTGAATAATCGTATAGATAGGAACATGATAGATAGAGTAGGGTGTGTTTAGCCTATTGGCCAAATAAGTGCGGTTCAAGTTAGTTTCCTTTCTTCAATTTAAATTAGTTTCCTTTTTTGCAATTTAATTTAGTTTCCTTTCTGCCATTTCTTTTCGTAAATTTAGATTAGTTTCCTTCCTATCATTTCTTTTTAGCAATTTAATTTATTTTCCTTTCCGTCGTTTCCTTCTGTGACTTAGTTTAGTTTCAATGAAGTGTGACAGACTTGATTGAGAACCCTTAGAAATAGCACCCTTTTGTAAAGCGAGAATAGGATGACATGAACATAATGCATTTTTTTGTGCATATAGCACTCATCATGCTCCATGTTTGTACGAGCCGGGTTGATAAAGTAAAGTAGGGCAGCCCCTTGGGAGTTGCAACACTCTTGGTCCAATACCGGGGCTCACCACTTTTTTGGCGTTGTTTCCGGGGAGGTGTCTAGTAGATGCTTTGATTTTGTTTTTAGTATTCTTTTCTGCTTTCCTTTATTTTCATGCCATTTCAGAAATATTAATAAAAAATACAAAAAGATCTAATTTTCATGCCTCATAGGGGTAGGGATACTCGTATTTTTTTTAATAGTTCTCCAATACCAACCCCCCCACTTGACCACGTGGTGAAGTAAGAACCACATCACCATACACTTTTGAAGGTATAAGAGATGGATGGATATGATGAAAATGAAGAAGATCTTATTGGGTTTCCCATTCAAGATATGGACATTAGTGTACATATGAAGAACATCCCTCCATATTTCCTTCCCAACTTCCATGGTATGAAAACAGAGGATCTAGAAACATTTCTATTTGAATTTGAGAGTACTTTGTAGGTCTTATGGATTCTTATCACACATTGAAAAAATTGAGATTGTTTCTTGGAACATTGAAGGATAGAGCTCTTAAATGGTTCATGAGTCTAGGTACTAATTCAATAAGATCATGGAATGATATGCAAAAGATATTTCTGGGAAAAATTCAAAGATCGTGATCTTAGAGAAGAAATTTTTAGAATGAACCAAGAAGAAGATGAGAGCTCGAGGATATAATAGAGAGGTTCATGTATAATGTTAAGAGGGAAAAAATGCATCATTTAGGATTTGACACACTAAAAACCCTCTTACTTAGAACAATTAGGGATGAGTGGATTGATATCCTTAATGTCATGAGTAAAGGAGATGTATATCAATTATCATTTGAAGAAATATGTGAAAAATGAAAGCGTATATCAAGAGGAAGGGAAAGATTAAGTAAGTTAGCATCAACATTGGTAAGGCAAGATGAACTTGGCAATTTTCTTGACAACTTTAAAACAGAAATTCTTAGCAATCTCAAGTGAACAAGTAGAAATGTTAAGAATGCAAAAATGAGAAAAAATAAGGCGTCGATATTTTTTGTATCCATGTAGAATCATATGCTACTAAAATGTTGTTCATCATTCCCCGAGGTTTAATGAAGTTTATCGGGAAGACAATGGAGAAAGGAAACCACCAAAGAAGCTATGTTATGTAGCTCTAAGGAGCCCTGGCGAGCCTAGTCAACTTGATATGATGCAAGGATCCACTTCAAAAATTTCAAGATTATTCACATCCATCTCAAACTAATTGGGACACACTCCCTCCTTGGAAACCTTGGCCATCTCAACCCCAAAACCAATCATGGCAACATGGTTGGCAAGAGTCCTTATTGGGAAAATCCTCAACATCCTCAATATTCCCCTCAATATCCTCCATACCCAACTCCATAGCTATCCCTACCATCCACCTCCACCACAACCACAACCTCAACAAAATCCATCTCTATATCCACCCCCACTAAACTACATGTACCTGCCATTTCCAAACCCATAAAATGAAGTATCTCATCTCACTTACAATGCTCAGTGTACAACACTACCAAACATATCCTCTTGATCTAAATGGTTTGCATCTTAGTTCAAGAAAGGTATTGGAAAGAAGAGAGATTTTATTAATGTCATTTAAGGACAACATCAAGAAAAAATAAGATCCAAATGAGGAGATCAAAAGATTGAGGCTCCGCACTTGATGAAGAGCAGATATTAGAATCAGATGTTGAGAAAGTTCCCTCATGTTTACCAGCATTTACTCCCTGTGTTCAAGAGAAAAATTAACAAAAACAGGAAGATTTGACTGCCATAATATAAGTGTTAGGGTCCCGTGATTTGGCCGATTGGCGAGCCAAATGACGATGTAACATCAAACCAAGCTTTGGAGCCCAAGGACCTAGCCTTCCTGGACTCAGAGAGGGCTCTCTCTATTAGGTGTAAAAGATATCGGTGTGTTTGCTTATGGTGTTCTGATATTAGGCTAGTTATGAAGTATGTTTTTAGTTTTTTGGTTTTTTAAGTTTGTGAGGGATAAGACTGATCAAATACATAAACTGGATAACAAGATGTAGATAAATTGGGCTATGGGGTCAAACAGGTCAAGGAAGCTATGAGGTGATGATGTAAGGCTGTTGTAGGGCCGATTTGATTCACGGTAGAAGGGATCTTTGGGAAAAATGGGTTAAATGGACAACAAGTTGGTGAAAGACAAAGGGATTTCAAGTGTAACTAGTTGATAGCAGACATAAACATTTTATAGCAAGCCATTAATTATGTTAAATGTAACTATGAGCTAATTAATACATAGAAATCAAACATTCCAGCCATACATAGAGGTATAAGACCCTCTAACTTCGGGAAATGGCTATCAGACTTTGGGGAAAACACACAAGACAAACTAACAACTCATAAACTACGCCGGAACGCCTAAACATAGTCTCTAAGTCATTGGGAACTTTGACAAACAAGCTTTCATAGTTTTAGGCAAAGGGCTATATCGGGACTAGGCCTCCTTGGTTCAACAAGATGATCAACTAATCAGTCAAAGAGAAAGTTTTATGGACATAACTATGGACAGCTTATAGGTAGGCAGGGCACACCATACATCCTACTCAACATGCATAGAACTTGTAAATAAAACTAGCAAACATTATCCTTAAGTTACTAAAGAGAAGTTAAGAATTCTTTAGCATAACTAAGGAAGAAGAAAACATCAAGCTATGAAGATTCAGGAATTTTGAGGTGCCTCCATGGGCATATCTCAAAACTAATCTCTACTGATCTATAGCAGCAAGAAGCATGTATTATGGATGAAAACTAGAAGACAAAAACATAGCAAGAAAAACTATACCATTCTACCATGTCATGGAATCCATCACCAATCCTTCATCATTCATCAAAAGCATCCAAGAGGCAATCCAAAAATCATAACACAAATATGTTCTTCAAAGCTCATATGACCAATATATTGATTCTTCTCTCAATTTCAGCCTCTGATGTACAATGAAACCCATGGAATAAATAGGCTTGAGGGAGGAAAACCTCATGGAGCAACTAGCTATCCCATTGGCCAAGTCAAAATATCTAAACTTGTCCTTGAGGCTTTGCAAAGCCCAAGGCACAAAATATCCCATAAAATATCTAAAAAACTGCTAAAAACGGAAATTATATTGACTTTACATCATTTCCTAAGGATAAAAATAGCTTAACGCACATTTGGGAAAAGCAGATTTTTGAGGTTCAAAAATTACAGTACATTTACATATTTATACTGTAAAGTATCCCCACTGCCGGATGCAATATAGGCAGCTTTCCAATGTCGAAATGAGTTCTGGCATATTCGTTGAAATATCTATGTCAGCTTCTTCATGAACTGAGTTCCATCTCATCTGAGGCCCGGAAGTCAAATAAATCAGACTGTGCAAAACACGTAAAATATACATCATTGAGGGATATACAGGACAAAAGAGGGCAACTTTTTACAACTTGAGGGGGCTAGAATGTGTGATTTCAATACTCAAACCCCACTGACCCGTCATGAATTATGGCATCCACTCCGTATCATCCTCCTCCTTGACAACTCATCAAACTGAAATGGCGAATGAGAGTTTTCGCTCAAAACCCAAAAATGCCGAAATGTTGGTTGTGTCTAAAATTGGAAGCCACAGATGAACACCAAGGGTCCATAGCAACATGTTCTGAAGCTGAGGCCAAAATATCAAGGGCTGATATGCTTTTCCCTTCTTTCCGTGCTAGGCGCTTGCCCTTTACGTTCTTCAATTTCTCTTGTGCTGCCTTTAGTTTGCGCCGGGCAAACTGATTCAGCTTTTGGAAGTGGTGTGTCCTCTTCCTCTGCAGCTCTAAATCTCTATTCGCCTTCTCAAGCTTCATTTCCAAATGTTTGTTAGCTCTTTCAAGCCAAGCCTCTTTGTTTTCCTCAATTTCCTGCTCAAGGAGTGCAGTGAGAGGAAAGGCTTGGAGCTGGGCTTGCTCTTCTGCTCTCTGCTTTTCCAAGGCTCTTCTAAGCCCGATGGTCCTAGGCCTCTTCCGCCTAGGCTGGTCTTCTTCCTCTTCATCATCAAACTCACCAATGAGCTCTTCAATTCTTGCTTGCGCCTTTTCTACCTCTTTCTTATACTTAATCGCCCGTGCCTCATGAACAGCTGTGTGCACATTCATTTGTTTGTTTTCAATTTCCAAGAAATGATTGAAATTCCTTGCCCTTTGAAGATCTTGCTCTAATGCCTCAATTTTCCCTTCCTTATGGATTAAGAGATTTTCAAGAAGGCGGGCCTCATTGTCACTATCATCGCTTTGGATAGGGATAATAGCTAATTCACCTCCATGCTTTGTACTTTCCCCAACTTTGCTTTTGCCTTTGAAAGCCAATCTGGCGCTTTTCCTCCCTGGCATGCTAGAAGGTGTCTTTTTGGGCAATTTCCTCTTGCTAGGAACAATCTTTGTCACTGTTAAGGTGGCAGCCTTAGCTTGCTGTTCTTCATCAATGTCTTGTCCAATTTGTGGCTCAAGAGGTGTTTCAATTTCCTGCCCAACTTGCTGTTCTTCATCTTGCACTTGTTGCTGTTCCTCATCATCTAACTGCTATTCATCAATGTGTACCTGTTGCTGTTCATCTTGGGCCTGCTGTCCTTCACTTTCTATTTGCTGCTGTCCCTCAACATCCATCTGCTGATGTCCCTCATCCCTTCCTTCTTGCTGCTTTTCCTCATCCCTTCCTTCTTGCTGCTTTTCACTGCCCTCTCCTTCCCCCTGTTGACTTGGCTGTCCAGTAGTCATTCTGAGCCTTCTAGGTGTAGGCCTACTAGACAGAGGCACTGGGCGATGGACAGGCTGAGTAGGAGAAATATGGGCAGGAGGAATAGTGGCAAAATCTGGATGGCTGATGAATAAATCCCATGAAACCTCTTTCTTCTCCAGCTGGTATAGGAAGATAATCTTGATCAAAGAATGATGAAAAAGAGAAGGGATTTGCTGAGGTGGGGCATTCTTTTGGACAGTGGATGCCATTTTCTCTATGCTCTTGAACAAAAAGTAAGGGAGGTTCAGTTGCCTACTTCTGGTAAAATGCATCAATAAACGAACATGGTAGGCATAAATTCGATTAAACCTCCCTTCACAAGTGAAATATTTCATTATGGCTTTCATAAGCGGAGCATAGCTGTCAAGAAGATATGAAAAAGGGAAGATAGCAGTGACAACCTCTCTATGTTCAGGCTTGATGAAAGGTTTGTAATCCTCCAAGTCAAGATGAGCTTGTTTAAACCATTTTTCGCCATGATACGGGATCTTGGTGGCCTTGGACACATACCTTGGAGAAATTTTGAAATTAAGATCCGCCACTTGGAAGTGTTTTTCTTTGAATCTCAGGGCGCATAAGTGTGTTAATGGCGAAAAACTCTTGACTTCTTCTATCTTCTGGCAGAAATCAAGGCAGCCTACTTCATGGAAGTTGAAAAGTACAGATGGATGAGCATTAATCTCTTATGTAGAGATGGGCTCATATATTTTATGTGGACCGCTCCTGTGGTCTTGCCTTGGAGGCATTTTAACCTGAATATGCTTTGGAAAAGGCAAACTGCCCTCACTGTGTGTAAAAATTGCCCTGCTGGAAACAAACTGTGTCACTATACTGTTTGGACAGATAGACAATGGGATTTTGATGTATTGCAACAAGTTTTTTGTAACACACAACTTCTGCTCTCCTTAAAAATAGCCTTCTACCTTTGAGTGTACCTCAGCCAGGCAGATTCCTCAATAGGACACCATCAGTAAAGATGAGGCAAAATGCTGTGTAGGTTTTCTGTATATAGTGTTAAGAAATCATTCTTCTTGTGAGTTTGTTAGAGGCCAATCAACATACTTGTAATTTGTGTCTCCAAGACAAAACTCAAATATTAAAACCCTGCTCTTCAGAAAGTGGCCCTACACCTTAAAAACATCTCAGTCAACACTTCTTAGTATGATACAGTATAGTGGAATAACGGACAGACTGCATGAGATAGGATGTATACAGTGTCAAATTCACTCTGTTCTGTGAATTTTTAGATGTCAAGCAATACTCTTGTATTTCTGCCTCAAGGTAGAATTTCAAGGATTAACCACCTGTTCTTCTTGGAGTGCAAATAAAACAACAAACTTATGGACATGCAGTCAAACTTCGGTGTAGGTATACAATCAAATTTTTACTGCTCTAAACAAGGTGACAGAGTTTGAAAAATGCCTCAAAAAGTTTCAACAAGGCTTGCAAAGGTTTTTACTCTGCAGAATAGGCAAGACCCCTTACCCATATAACATCTCTGGTTATGTTAGAAAAGCCTTTGCTTTAGATGGATAACAGCTTGTTAATAAGCTTTGAAAAACACAAAGCTGTGAACCAACAACACAATGAATACTGTTTCTTTGTGAGGAGCATGAGCAGCCTTCCCCTGTAGTTTCAAACTGTAAACTTCTGCTTGATCAAGAATCCTTTCCCCTATTAAACCTCACTGTTCTCTATATGTGTGTTACCCCACCAAAAGGATCATACACAGGCAAATTTAACCTTCAGTGTGTGCATACATCCGAACTCACTGTTTATGGAACAATGGTGACAGTGTTTAAACAAGCTCCATGGTTTTAATAAGGGCTATAGTAGCTCATTTCTTCCCATAACCTAAGCTCCTGTTTAAACATGTAAACCCTGTTTCTTTATAACAAATTCTCCTTTGCCTTTTAGAGGCTTCTTTTGAAGTAGCAGTCAAGATCTTGTAACCAACAAACTCCTTTTAATCAAAACACAGTTCTTTATAGGAAAAACCTCTGTCTTTCGATTGTTTTGAAGATGAAACAAGCTGCTTTTAATCTTAAAACCAAGTATCCCTGTAGGTGTTTTTTGAATGACACAGTCAGCACTTTATCACAGTTCAACACTTCAAAATCTCGCGCAGCAAAAACTATTTCTTCAGCTATGGTGACGAGGTTTTGAAATTTTTGAATGTGGAGTGGTGAAAATTCGCAGCAGCTTTAATAATGAACAAGCGTTCCTTGAATCAAAACATCAAACCCCTTCGGTGTTTATCTCTAACTTTTTTATCACATTTAAACCTTGCTTCTATAAACTTGACAGTGGCTCTTTAAACCTTGATAACACTTTGTATTTTTGAAACGGGGTGAAAAACATATAGAATACCTTTAAATTTGAGGAACAACCATTGTGAAAGGCTGGAGTAGCACCGGGAAGCCCTTGATTACGCGCGGCACTCTTTAAGGGCAGCACGTCGCGCAAAAATACCACCCGGGTGGCCTGTCGGGTCGGGCTGTCGGGCGGCGTACAGGCGCGTCGCTTGTTTGTACAGGCGTGTCGCGCCAACACTGACCGTCAGTGTAAACACTCTCCCAGGCGCGTCACGCGGGTTTCCAGGCGCGTCGCTCGGCCTTTAACAGTGCCACACTCTGCAAATCGACCAGAAATTTGTTGTTTCTATGCTGAGGGCGGCATGGAACTTTGTTTGCAGTTGGAAAACGATAAACTCACCCTCGACCTCACTCCTTATATCATTTCAAAACAAATCTTCAACGGTCACTTCCTTTTTAAACGCAAAGTGGACTTTTGGTTTGGCTTCTTTGCAAATTTTCACAGTCTTTTTGACACTTTTGAATATCCTCGGTGCATCTCATACTTGAACCTCTTTATAAAAACACAAATGGCTTTACAAACCAGAACCTTGTCTTACTCATGCACCGGGGTTTGAACAGTGATTTCCTGTTTTGTTCTTTGGGTGATAAACACCGAACTTCAGACTTTGACAAATAACTTGATAACTTCCACATCACCTCTGCCACTTGGTGAGAAGATATATTTAACCTCTTTGATTTTTGAGTTTCAAAGTGTCCTTTCTAACTGCTTCAAAAGTGACAAGGCCTCTCCTTGAAACTGGCTTAAATGCCAAGTGTCCTTTAAATTTATTTTCGGACTGTGAGGTACAAAATTCAGTTGTATTTGTTTATGCTCTATTCACCTTTGTATATTTAAAAAGGAAATTTTTCTTTGATACCTCTTTTTACTCAAGATACACTGATATGGTACCCTTTCCCTTTTATGATGAACATGCCTATACTTGTCTTAAAATCTTTCTCCAGAAATTGAAAATAGGCCAAATCACTCCTGTACTTGATGAACCTGTAGACTGACTTGTAGGACCCCTGGTTGTAGAAGAATTTGAAATGCTGCCTAAAAAAAAACAGGGTTCTTTGATACACAGTCATCACTTGATTTGATTGGTGCATTTGACATTTTGTAATGGAGCCATTGCCAAAGCTTAACTCTGTCCACTGTTTTACCTTTTCTCTTTTGCAGGTGACACATTGTAGCTGATCTATTTTCAAGCTTGCCAAATTCTTCAAAACTGGATGATGACTTGTGATAAAATGTCCTGACTGTTCCTTGCTTTGCAGAAATGCCTCCTCTTTTTAAGCTCAGTTTGACAGAATCCTGTAGATGTCTTTTGATTGGATTTGTAATAGTGAAGTGCTTCATGAGTTTTGAGTGCTGCCCAGAGCTAATAAAACTCATTTCCAGAAACTCTGTCTTAATCTACTGATGGCTATATGATGAGCAGGCTTTGGCAAAAGCTCTTTTTGTACATGGTGTCAGTCCCTGCTTCCAGGTGATACACAAGTTCCCTTTTGGATTGTAAGTGCCATATTCTTGCTCGCATCCCTTCATATCATATTTTCTCTGTTTTACTCAAAAAGAGCTCCTTTAGACTTCTGGGCAGGTGACAGTGGGGTACTGTTTAACCCTTTCCTTTAAAGAAACTGCTCCTTTTTGGTATCAATGCATGCATATATTCAATATTGTCTCCTTTCCACTATAGGTACAGTTTGACAGACATTTTCATTTGAATAGGAAAACCAATACTTTTGAATCATAAACACTATTATTTACCTAGTGTAAAGACCTTTTAGCTTTCTTCCTTTGTCTCTTTCCACTGTCTCTTAGATCAATCAGTCTTTAACAACATCCAATGCTTTGGCCATCTGCTCATAAAAGGAGGAGGCCCTTCACTTGGCAAAGTATATGAGGATTATGTGATAAGGCTGCATGACAAGGGTTTGCTTGATTATGATGGTAAGCAATCAACTTAAAAAACATCAAGACTGGCACCTCTGCTTGCAATCATCATTGTGTTTCAGAAAAACCCTAGCCAAAGTGTCACTGTCTTCCTGCATTGCTCTGGGGGTGACTGAAATGTCATCATTTTCTTAAGTTATCTCATGACAAATTATTGGAAAGATAGTCTCTGTGACTATGGAGGTCAACACCTTTTGAAAAGCAAACAACTTCCCTTCTGCCTGTGTAATGACATGTTTTGTCAGTACCTTTTCAATTTGATCTTGTGGACAAGCAGGCTGCTTATGATACCTTGAATTTTTACTAATGACATGCCCTTCTAAAGTTTAACAATTCATATGACTTGAAAACTTCAAATGACCTCCTTTATCAGACCAAACTCTGCTTTTCTTTGAAATTGTATACTTCAGACTCTATCCTTGTTATGATCATCACTCATACTCAGAAAAAACCTAGAATCTCTGTTTCACTGTTCAGTAAACAACAAACCTGGACTTTTGCAATCTTCAAAGTCAATACTGGCCAGCGCCCTCTGCTTGTGGATGAAGGAGGCGCCCTAACCCTCTGCTTGTAAATGAAGGAGGTTCTCGGCCATGACACTACACGTGTCAGATGTTGGTGTCTTATGCTACCGTGATTTTCAAAGTTGGAAAGAACCACATATACCATGAGCACTCTGTTTATGCCTTCATCTCTCGTAGTTCATGCTACATTTGTAGCTGCCTGCTCCTCTAACTCAGAGATTCACATTTCTCCCCAGATGAAGTTATATTTCCTGCCTCAACCATAAATTAAAGGTGGAAACACCTAATAGTCGCCTTGAGATTGGGGCTTGGTGCAAAGGTTTGAGACCTAGGGATATAAGTGGCGCGACTTAGAGCTGTTTGTCAATTTCATTTGCAGAGTGGGAGGTCAGTTATGGTTGGTCTGTAACAGATGGAGGCTTTTTGGCTTTTTGATGATCGCCAAGGGTAAAATGTCTCAAAGCGCCACTTCCTAACATAGGGGAGACTTTTGAAACAGATTTGGATTTTCCTTTTAAAGCTGATGGGAAGACCAGTAGGGCTGAAGCTAGATAGGATAGGGATAATGAGGTTTTGATTTTGACATGGGTGGACTGAAAAGTAGAAAGGCGAAAAAAGTTTTAGGAGGGTTTTCTAGATGACATATTGACATAAGGAAATCAGTTTCTAGAAAACTCAGCTGTAGATATAGTCATCACTAACATGTAAAAAAATACTGATGGCTAACAATA